>CM077147.1:126328795-126580775 GCA_039583875.1 Platanthera guangdongensis | reverse complement strand
TTTGTCTTCAGTTTTTGGATCTGTTACTAAATCGTCGAACGGAGATCGACGATCTTCGAACTGATCTTGAGCTAAATCATCAACCTGAGTTTGACGACAGCTCTGTGTGAAGACAAAAATTGTCGACCAGAGATCGACGACTTTGCTTCAGTAAATTAATCGGCAAGCTATGCCTGACTATCAATTTCCGACTGAGATCAGAGACCAAAGATATTATTTGTTTATAAATTATTCTTTGACCTAAGATCGATGTTTTTGTTTTTATCGTCGGACAGAGATCGTCTTTTCATATTCCAAAAACCTATATGTAGGTTTCTCTTCAATCTCTATCCCGCGCTTTCATATTCTATTTTCCCTTTGCCCTTGATCTCTTCTCTCTTGAGTCTACAGATCTTCCAAGGCGATTTCTGTGGCGGTTCTTTCAGCGATGAAGTTCGACACTAGTTTCGACGTCGACTTCGAATCGATCAGTCACTGTGATTTTATTTTTCAAGAAATGTTACAGTTATGTGATGATCAGGGCCTGAAGAAGTTCATGTTTACAAGGATCAAACTATCTGTTGTTGAGATCAAAGAATGGGTTTACTCTTCTTCAACAAATGACTCTTTAATAATCAGTTTCATTTCAGGATAACAGGTGATTCTAAACCATGCAATTTTTACTGAAATCTTTGAGTTGAAAAATAGAACAAACGAGCTGGAACAGGATAATTCTGAGTATAGTAGGATGTTAATGGAGATGGTTCATGCTGAGGGCATCCCATCTAAGTTCTTAAAGAAAAATTTATCTGTTACTTTTGAGTTCCTTGCTGATATTGTGGGCAAGGTACTGCTGGGTACGCATTCGGCCCATGACAACATCAATAGGCAACAGTTTGACGTTATGTACGCTCTAGTTAATAAGAAGTCCATAGATTGGGCTAGTTTGTTCTTTGATTTGATTAAGAGAAAGAACAGTAAGAAGGAAGTTTGCTTAGGAAGGATTCTGGGAATCTTCCTTCAGAAGAAAGCTCCAGAGCTAATGGTTCCATAACCATAGCTATCAATGCAAGCAAGAGGTTGTACTCCTCTCTATTTGGGAAGTGGGAGAGGACAATTCAAAAGCCCTCCAAGGCTGGAACTTTCTCCAATATATCTGAGGACACAAGGGCTGTAATAGCCACTCCTCACCCTAATGAAGAAGTTCCTCCTCCTCTTCCACCTCCCGCATCCCCTGTCACTGTTGTTCAAACTCCTCCTTCATCCCTAGTTATCCCTCTTTCTTCACCTACTCAGTCACCATTTACCCTTCACAATGTTGACCCTCAAAACCACCACACCATGTCCTTTCCCAATTTTGACCTACTCTCACCTCACTCATCTCCTTCTTGTCAAAATGATTCACCCATCAACATTGAAGACTCAACACCACATTCTCAACAAAATTCTTCAAGAACCTCCCCTATTCAGGATGACATCATGACTGATTTCACTCCTCCTCCCTCTCATCATTCTGTCTCAACTCAGACTCCAACTGAGTTTCTTCATGATGATCCCTCTTTCCTCTCTCATCTTCTGGAACTCCTCACTCCAACTCTAAAATCCTTGATAGCAGAGGCTATTTCACCTCTTGCTCAATCTATCTCGTCTCTTTCCGCCTCTTTATCTGCTTCTCTTTCTACTTCATCTGTCCCTTCTTCATCTAGGGGCCTGATTCCAGTTCTCACAGAAAATAGGCAGGGGGAGATATCCAATGAAGATGTAGCAGGTTCAGCCTCAGCAGGACTTCAAGTTCAGTATCCTCCAGCAGTACAGGAAGAAGAAGTTTTTCAGAAATTTTGTGCAGATATAGTTGCTTATTCAGATTTGCTTATGTCAGATGAGGACACTGATGTGTCAATCCATGGCATTTCTAGTGGCTACTGCTTTATAAATCCCTCCATTGATTTATAATTTTTTTTTCCATTCTTTCTCTACGTTTAGATCAGTTTGGATTTCAGTTGAGATAAATCCTTCCAAGTCCATGGTCTGTTATACTAGACCCATGAGTCCTTTAGTTGTGAAACAACTCTTGCAGATTCTGTCAACTCCAATTTGTACAATTATTCAGTCAGTTATAGTTTGTATAGATATGCCATCCCCTATGGCTGTTGAGCCTATGCTTGTTACAGAAGATAAGGATGAGCTTGATGCTCTCTTAATTGCTGATGCACTGCTTGATCTAGTGTCTTCAAGAAATCTGGCCTTAGCCCTAGAGACATGTCTAATAAATCTCTGTGAGCCTTGTGCTCCTCTTGCTGAAATATATTCTATGGATATTGATCTAGTCCCAAGTCCCCTTGGACCTTCCTATCCAATACATGTAAGTCCTCTTCCTCTCTGGATGATCTTATTGCTCTTAACATTCAGGAAGAAGCTAAAGAAAAAGCTGCTAAAAAGATTTATGATAAACAGCTGAAGGAAATAAATGACCTATATGACAATCCTCCTGATTCATCTGATGATGATGAGGATGATGATTCATAGGATGATAATTCTAAGAAAAAGAAAGTGTCAAAGAAAAGAAAAGTTGCTACCAAAGTTGCTCCCAAGCCAGGCAATACTAATGATACTCCTTACTACATCTTGAAAGGGATTTCTCCATACCCTGGCATGGAAAGCTGGATGTGGTTATCTAAAAATGAACAGAAAGCCAGGAAGAAGAGCAGGAGATACTCACCTCCTCCTCATAAGTTCAGTAGAGGTCCTCCTCCTCCTCCTCCTACTGGTGCTTCAGGAGCTGCTCCTCAAGCTTCTGATGCATCTTCCAAGCCTTCCTCTCTCTCTAGAACATATCAAAGGTAGGATAGATCTTCCAGATATCATTCCCAAGTAAGCAGTCAGCAACATAGAAATCAAAGTTCTACAGAGTAAATAAAGGAAGTTATTTATCAGAACCCCTCCTTCTCTCCTCCTCAACAACAAGTTCTACCCAAGGTTTAGAAGACAGCTGCTTATCAGTCCAGAAGACAAGATGAATCTCATAAGTCCAAAGGAAAGTATAGTGTGGTTGCTCCTCCAAGATCTCTCTATTCTCAAGGTGATGAACAGCATAGCACAACAAGCTTTCAGGCTTAATCCACTCAGTTCAAAGCCGTTACAGTGTTGCCTCCTCAAGATGATCAGTCACCTATTGAATAGGAAGTTGATCCTAACTTTAGGATGGCCAGGCTTCAAGAACTGTTTGGTCTCTCTCAGATAAGAAAAGTTGTAGTAGAAGGAGAAGATCCATCTAGGTTTTCCACCATGTCATCCTACAGAAAAAAGCTGGACAAACTCCAAGTTAGAAAGAAAGTCTTTAATCAGCTGAATATATGGCATTGCATCCAGAATCAATTGTGCCCAGGACTAGTGCTCAGACAACTCTTGGTGGACAAGACCTGATGACTTCTAAGGAGAATATATCAGATCCACTCAGAAAGATAATCTTTTCTAAACCCTCCTCTAGGCCTTCATCTGATAAACTATAGTTTGTATTTTTTAAAGCTTAACTGATTATGTACAATACATTGCTATAACATATCTGCTGATGTTATTTCATCCCTACAGATATGTATGGTCTTTGTATTTTTATTTCTTTTCATTTTTTTTTTTTTGTGACCTCACACAAATAGGGGGAGATTGTTGGAACCCTTGTTTAGATTTGTGCTAGGTTCACACTTAGGATGTCTTGACCCCCATGTATAGCCTTGGTCTTGTCTAGTCTTAGTTAGATCCTTTTAGGTCAGGTTTGTGCAAACCCATCATTGCAGTGGACTTAGACTTAGATTCAGAATGATTTTGTGGATTATCTATATCAGTTCGACTATAATCGAACTCAGCTCGACGATCGTCGATCTCCCATCGACGATCTCAGAGTCCTCTACTCTGAACTGAGATAGATGATCTACGAGCTTAGGTCGACGATCTCGTACTTCTCAGCAGTTATCCCAGATCTACGATAGTTGTTCTCAGGTCGACGATCTCTTAACCCAGTTCGACGATCTCTGAACTAAGCTCTAGGATTTTATGCTGCCTTCAGTTATTAGTTTTTCTCAGATCTGTCAGAAGTATTTATTTTGGTTATGATAAATTATTTTAAGGCAAATATATTCTGATAATTAATGCTGATATTCTCAAAGCTGATAGCCGTATTTCATGAAGCATTAATTATGGTATTCACAGAATATTCTATGAAGATAGTTATGGAAGTGCATTTATGATTGCCAGCCATTCTAGTCGTTGGTGGCTCCTAAATTCTTGTAGAGAATTATGTACTATCTCGGGAATTCAAATTTATGTTGTTGGTCAGTCTGATTAAAGAGAGAACTCAAAAGAAAGAGACAGACAATAATCACACAGACAGTTAGTCAGAAAACAATCTTTTTTGCTCTCAAGGTCTCCTGCATTGCTGAAACAAGGAAAAGAAGAACTTTTTCCAACATACAATTCTCTTAGTCTTCTTCTTTCATCAGGCTTCAAAAATCTACAGAGAGCTCAAATCAACATCAATCTGAAGACCTACACCCGGACAAATCCTCCAAATCCTGAATTTACTCAATATCTCAGGGGAGCTTTGGCATCTTCAAATCCACATAGTCTTCTCTCATTGTGTTTGAGAAAGAGAAGACTGTCGTATATTTTTCTTTAACCTCTCTTGTACAGGGTCATTACCCCCTTCAAAAGTGAACTTCTTGGTGATAGGGCACCTGATCAAAAACCTATTGGTTTTTTAGGCACCTGATCAAAAGCCTGAAGAGTTTCTAGATCTCCCTGAAGCAGATCTTGTGTGATAGGGCACCTGATCAAAACCTAAGTGGATTCCTACCAGGGGGTGGTAGAAAAGTGGATGTACCCAGATTTGCGGAACCACAATAAAATTTCTTGTGTCGTCTGGTTGCCTTGTGTTTTCGGTTTGTATTGTGCTGTGATAGTTTAATGTGCTTTACCTCTTTCATATAAGTATCAATATTTTTAATTCCGTAATAAATCTAAACAAATTTTTTAATACTCTATTTACCCCCCCCCCCCCCTTTAGAGTAAATTCTATCTATCCCTCACTTTCATAGTGCCTTTATTCAAAATCCCCCAAACCCGTCACGAGCGAGAATGAGCATAATGTCTTAAACTATTAGACTACTCTTGTCTACGAGTTATTATACTTTGTGATTTAAGGTTAATCCCAGGACTGCCCAGGGTATACCCGGTGAAGTGCTCTCGGGGGCACTAGAAACTACGATGGGATTACGCCCAAAGCTCCATTTCTCAAGGATATTTACTTTAGTTGATGGCTACCCAAAATTTACCCCCAGCTCTCGTTATTACTCTTGAGTGATCCTAATGACTTAAGATGTTCTCAGAACGGCGACGGTCTTCTGCCGGCCTCCACTCCAGTTGTTATCCAAGGGTTTGCACTTTTACTCTCGTCACTAAGACAACACTACACACCAGGTCATATTCCAATTGTAATATCTAGCTCATCCGTTGATCTATCCCCCGGTGATCCTTATAGCATGACCTACTTACACTATGCGCAACCCATGACTTAATACCACCACGAAATAGGACATCCAATTCCTTGGGCCACCTGCCCCTAACTAATTATCCTAAGATGGTATGGACTAATGAAGTGAGCCTATTGATTTTCATAATTTTCTTAAGTCATTAAGGCCTCTAATTAAATCATTTAATTAATCCCCTAGGTCATTTAATACATGAAGTATTACAAATTATAATCCACTGACCTAAGAAATTTTTCCAGAGTTGCATCTTGGTAACATATTGCTGTCTACCAAAATTTATAATTTTCCTTTGAGTATTTCTATTTATTCCTTAATTAATACAAACTCACGTAATTATCATTTTCCAAATGATGTATAAGGAATACATTACTAAAAATTCTAGGAAAATTACAGAGCATATATATCATTGATTTAAGGCTAATGGCAGGGTTTCATCAACCTCTATAATGTAATGCCCTACCAATTTCAATTCTTAACAATTTATCAAAATGCCATTATAAGGTTTTTAAATATTACTGAGTCATCCAAAATGCTGAGAACATTATACAAGGTTATTCATACTCAAATATATCACCAAGAAATTTTCCAAAATTTTCTACTAAGTATTTTCAACAATTTGCTAATTAAGTAAAATTAGTGTAAAAAGGTAATTTCCACATAACACCTATCAAAATTCTTCAAACAGAGGCATAAAAATTTTCAGGAATTAAATCTAACATTATATTGACCTTGACAAAAATTGGGGATTTTATCTCAATGATGACCTATTTTTATATTTATTTTTCAAAAGTTCTATTATTCCAAAAATTCCAAATAATGGGATTTTTGCTTCCAAAAATCCCATTATTACAATGTGGGGTATAATTCACCCTAATGCGCCTCTGAAATCAATACCATGATTTTTGGATGTTCCAAATAGGCCTAATACACAATATTTTAAAATTGGCTATTTGCACCCCAAGCCTATACATAACCAACACATGCAAGTGAGTTTACCCAACATGTAGTTGTCCAAATGTGCTGAACTTTTTACCATGCACATGTATAGTTCCCAAGGACATGACACCAAAATTTGGGGCCATTTGGAGCCATAACACTCCAAATATTTCATTTATTTAATTTTGTGTATTATGAATAAAACTATCGACATGTATAGTACCCAAGGCATGGGCATTGGTTTTAGTTTCTGCCCTAACCTAGGACCAGTCCTAGACAAACAGCCCTACAGGGCGGTATACTGCTCCAAATTACAAGATTAAGGTGGCACATTAAACTCAAGAGGAAGAGCTACAACTTTCATCGTAATCACCAGATCTAAAAATGCCTCTAAGGGGCCTAAAATAGACATGCAAATTCACTATAGAAATGTGACAGAATTTTAATAAATTAGATTTATAAATTAAATAATCTTATGAAATTAAAAACGGACGGCATCTGGTCGTCATCCCCAATCAGCCAACGACCCAGATTCATTTCCGCTGGGCCGACTTGCTCGGCTATTTCCGGCCTGCTGAGCCACCACCACCCCTGGCGGATGTCGCCACCACCTTCACTGAGGTGGTGGCTAGCGATTTCCAGAGATGAGGCCACCAGAATTGGCTCCTCCGGCGAACCCGAGCAAGAAGAAAAGCTCGGAATATTCTCTCTTTCCTCACATGGTATCGGGCTCAATTGAGCCCCATGTCTCTCCTAAAGGATCTAGAAAGCTAGTACGAGTAGAGGGGAGGAGAAACAGACCCGAATGGCGGCACAGCAGCGAGGTTGGCGGCGGTTGGCCATGGTTGAGCTGCTCCGACAATCTCCTGCTCAAAATCTCGTTTCTTCACCAAAATCTCTGCGCCAGGAGTCGTTCTTCACTCGTTTCCACTCACTAAAGCTGATGGTGTGGTCGGTTTGAGATGGGGAGGGCTGTGCGTAGAGATAACTCCAAGGTGAGCTCGGTTTAGGCTTTGGAGGCTTCACCCATGGAGCAATGTGGCCACCATTTTGCCAATCCTGCTAGAAGTTTCCTGAGGAGGTCGGCCAGCACCCTTTTTGGGCAGAAGGAGCCAAGGCCAAGTGGCCTCCACCTCTTTTCCTCTTCTCACTCCTCTTCTCTCTCCTAAAATTCACACTTTACCGTCATGCATGTGTCCTCTCTCCAAAACCAGAGGGGTATGGCTGCTCTTTGTCCACTTGGGCTGGCCATGGGCCAAGTTTGGTGGGCTTGGCCCAAGGAGAGTGGGCTTAGCCCTCATTTTCTTCTTTAGTTCAATTATGTTGACTAAGTTGACTTGAGTTGACCTGGTCAACCATGATGAGTGGGCTGACCCCACTTGGTGGTCATGGGTCTAATGGCACCACCCAACTTGTGTTGGGTCAATGTGGTGCCCTACTTGGGCTAATTGGGCCTATAAGTATAGGTTTGACCAACTTATGGCTATGGTTGACTTTGGTCAAGTAGGGTCAAAGGGTTGACCTAATGACATGCCCTAGGGTCCACTTAGATTATTTTAGGGTTAGGGCAATGTGGTAGGGTCATGATGTGGCTAGGGTTCATATTTAGGCTAGTTTGACCTAGTTTGACTTGGCCCTATAGTGGGCCCCACATGGCTACAACCCACTACTTGGGTCAAACCTAGCTAATTTCCCTAAGACCCACCCCATGCCCAATCCAATCTAAGTTAAATGGGTCTATAAGTAACATGGGATGTTATAAATCCCAATAAACAAAAAATAATAATTTCGTCCCCGAAATTCAAGTTTGGGTCTACGGGGTTTCTGTGCACAAGAATTTTAAGAAAGTTTCAACATAGTTAAAATACACCTGAGGCGAAAAGCTCCGGGTACCGTTCATGCATCAGATCCATCGGCTCCCAAGTGTGCTCGTCTCGTCCGTGGTTGCACCACAATACCTTCACTAGTGAACCTTCTTCCGCAGAACTCGAATCGTCGTATCATCGCTTCAGACCGGCTCTAAACCATCTGATCTATCAGGTGCTACCGGTCCTGCTGTAGTGGAAATATGTTGTTCTGGTCGAAGTAGAGCTCTTCAAAGTGAGGAGACATGAAAGACGTCGTGCAAATTCCCTAACTTTAGCGGCAGCTTCAGCCTGTAAGCCAAGGGGCCGATCCGCTCCAGGATCAAATACGACCCCCTATATCGAGGGCTGAGGTAATTGTGAATTCGCATCCGAGAGACACCGTGCACCCGACGTATCTTCAAGAACACCATGTCCCCCCTCCTGCAACTCCACCATTTGATATCCTACATTATAGTACTTAGCCTGCCTATTCTGAGCCTCCAATATCTGATCCCTAATCAGTTGTATCTGAGCACTCGTTTCCTCTATATATTCTGATCCAAGTGTATTTTCATGATACTTCATCATATTCATAATCAGGGTTACATTGGCATATTTCCAAGTCTTTCAACGCATTATCATTAAATAAAACTTATTCATACGTTGGTTCGGTGTCCCTTACGAGCAATGACCACCAAGTACGTGAGAATTAATACTTCTATATGTAGAATTGAGCACACAAATCTCAGATTTCTCTTCCAGAATCGCATCATGCCTCATGGCTTATACTACATCGATTCTTCAAATGTAATATATCGTGATATTATTTATTACGAAGATCCAACTTTTGTATAGTAATTAACCAGCCTCCAAAAGTAAAATGTGATGAAGAGGTCATTATTTTGTTTCTTCCAGACTCATGACTTATTACACCTCTGCATAAACGGTAATACATAATTCATAGAGTGTTCACCTTTCAAACGCACATCAAGCGATCATTAATGATATTGATATTGATATAAATGACTCCCAATTATTTTTCATATATAGTGTAATTCATAAATTTATAAACGTATCTGTCTAATAATGGTAAGGTCTGACACAAATCGATTTCATCATAAAGAGAATCTTAATAAACGCTCATTACTTCTCGTGTAATTTCACCGTATAGACCTTAGCAACCAAAATTCGATCTCTCCATAGTCATGAATTTCCTAAGGTGATCACGATGTTATCAACGTATGTGTCCCAGTTCTCGATGTTATCATAATCATGTGATCATACCTATGCGTATGTTTCAACTAATCATCCACCCCGTTTGAATTTGTTGAGTGTAACAACCCCATCCGTTCATATGGTATATACTAGAAGGTCCAATCGGGGCCCCAAAGCATATATCACAAAACAGGCGGTGAAGTTACGGGATGATACCAGAGTAGCGCATCGCACCCTAACAAACTTGGGTTGTTACATTGAGTCGTTGCATTTTTCAATGTCATGTCATAGGATATTAATCCTATTTATCATAACGTTACCTTATTTCAATTCTTAAGTTCTAATATGATGACTTTTGCTTAATTTGAATCATTCTAGGTTATAGTTCACCATTATGATCAAGTGACTGGCTACAACATGTAAGCATGAATAGTAATGATATTTCATCATTGTGTTTAATTCTCCAAATCCCAGCCCCTTTTAGGATCAAACAAGGTAGTACTAAATTATACCTAACCATAGTAACTTAACCGTTATATTCTAAACGGAAGACATTATCTTATCAAGATTTCTAATTAAAACTTAAACTATCTCCCAAATTATAAGAGTAAGTAAACTATTTAAATTTGAAAAGGATTGATTCTTTGAGAGAACGCACCATCTGTAAATCATCATCGAACACTTTTGTTTTGGTTCTTGTGATCATCAGAGTCACATCCAAAGGATCATTCCTATAATATATGTCTTCCAATTTTGATTTTTCACTTGACTTAAAGATTTCTGGGATCGTTATACCACCAGTGTTATAGACATAATTACCCAAATATTTGAATCCTTATTTGATGGGATGCAATCACGTCATAGTTAAGTCCCGTAATCACTCCTTCACATTACCATGATGTTACCCTATCTTGATCTGTACGTTTCTAACATTATGCCCTGAGCATGTCAGGTAGGCACGGATTGCAGAGATCCATCATCATTTTCACTTCCCCCAATTCTACACATTTAATATGTGAAAGTCATAGTCACTTTCCTAAGAGCCACAACTATGCAGAATTTCCATCTATCATTCCGACCTATACTGAATTCTCAATTCACATTGGTTTTCTCTTGCAATATATCTGAGTTCATTAATCAAATCCTTAACCGATGATATAATTATTAATCATGTGTCACGTCAATTGGGTTAAGGTGTTGGGGCATCTAGGAATGTGCCTTGCTGTGGTAACATATTCCTTAAATTATACATAAAACCTTGTGTTGTCGTTACTACTTGATTTTAGTTTATCGAAAGGCCATTTGTTCGAATTCTTATGGATTGTACGCAACTTGTTTCGATCTTTGAGATATAGCATGTCATTGTGCATTGATGAAATTGCAATCTCTCTTAAAGTTGTGTCAAGTAATGATCTGATTCACAAACCCGCAAAAGTTTCTAACTTCTCATGGAGACTTTCCTTGTTCTAGGTTTGTAATATATCCAAGCGGGCAACCCTCTACGTATATCTCAAACTTCTAGGGAGTGTTGATTATCTTGCCGATTATGTGAATACGAAACTTCATCTTACTTGAGCAACATTTGAATTAATCAAGTCTTCTAGATCACTATGTTTGTGACACATGTTTTATAAATCGGTTCTAGAGAAATTCAAGTCGTTACCAATTTAGCCCAATAAACAAAAGGATTAGCCCCATACCTTTCGGGCTAAATTCCCTTAATATTTATAGTGCATTCCTCTTATATGTGCACTCAATCCTTAGGTCTAATAATCTTAGACCTGGAGTTCCACCTTGAGACTAATTGATATGTTATATACCTTTGGCCCTTAAGATTACTTATACGACAATCTTCTCGAGGTCAACATGTGACCCAACCAAAATGGGTTTCTTCTGAGACTTGAATTCTTATTCTACCTTTGGTATTTGCCAATGTGGTTGTCTCAACATAATCAAGTCATCAGTATGAGGGTTACGTTTACGAGTACCCTACTATTCCACTAATAGATTATTTACACCAATTCTCCTTAAGGCGGTCCTATCAGCTTGGGTAAGAAGTGATAATATTACTCGATAGGTGGAGTAGGGACATCGGAATTTAATCCTTAAGAGTGACTCTTGCGCCAAATTCTTCCCTTGGTGAATTTGGGTATCCTCGTACCTTAACCAATCTATCTCCGAGGTCGATTTTAGACTTGGATACACTACGAAATCCTCTTGGTAAGTCAAACTAAGGTGCTGTCCTAATTGGATTGTCCTAACTCATTGTTTAAATGTACTATTTTCTGTGACTTTTTACACATGGGCACACCATTGCATCTGCTGCATAGTTTGTCCGCAAACTAATGCTCGCGCGGGGTGGTCCAGTGTTGTGGTGTTCTTTCTCATATGATCGTTCGGTCAAGTGATACCAGTTTGTAAGACCCCCCCTCCCCTTGCCAAGGAGGCTAGCCGGTCTTATGCCCAAACCGCCGTCTTACGGTGACACTAACGTACGGGTTAGTTGACACCACAACACGCCAATTCTGCCGGCTAATACGATCATATAACATGTAGGCCAAAATGAGAAACAGAAGTATAGCGGTAAAAGTAAACCACAACTAGTTCATAGTCACAGTACATATATATAAATATATGAAAAGGAAATACATCAATCCATATGAGTACAGAAGTAAAAATGGCTTATGCCCAGTACATCATATCAAAATCTCTCTCTCTCAACTCTAAACAGTGGAAGATAACTATCATCACCAAGTCATCCTACCTGAGGCAACTCTGTAGTAGTAGTAGTAGGTGGTGGTGGTATCAGCTCCTCACGTCCTGTCATCTCGTCCTGCCGGTCGTGCTGGTGCTCCATATCCTCGAACTCCTAAAAATAGTTTGGTCACCGACCATTAGTCAAAAGGACTAAGTCATTTCCTCCACACCTCGCCCCGTAACTCATAGGCACCGTGCAGGAGGACGAAGCGGAGGGCAAAAAGGGGTAACAAGTGTAAACAGGTGGTACTGGCACTATACTAACAAGTATATGAGGAGTAATAGTAGTTCTATTCTAACAGTTCTATGTAAGAAGTACACGTGCAGTAAGTAAAGTATAAAAATGAAGTAAGTAAGACAAGTGAAGTAAAACGCAGTATGGTAAAGTAAGTAAAGAAACAAAAAGCAAGATCTGAAAAGTAAAGCTATGCTACCACTACACTAAAATCACAAACGTACCTTAACTTATAAAATGCCCATACAAATTTATAAGTTAAGGTTTCCAGGAAATTTAACTTATCATACAAAAGAGCCCATATTAATTTATATGATAAGGATATATGAAGCGTATGACCTAATATGAATGAATGTTTATGATGCAATTTATACAACAAGCAAGTGCAACTGACACACAATCACTCTGTGATCACAGACCTTTAGTTCGCACTTTTTGAGAGCTAGCTTCACTCTCGGGTACCACCGTTGTGGCTACGGCAGCAGCGGAGCAGGCATCTCCACTTCTAGGCCGGTATGCACACTACCAAACCTGAAACCCCTCTCATACGCCTCTGTACACATCCTACGTGCACTCTAGAGTCCATGCGTACGTACTTTGCTAACAACCCGTCAGTCTTGTTGGGTCGGGTGTGCGTTATCGGGGATCGTCCTCCAGACCGCAGTTTAAAACAACCCACTGGCCCCTCAAACCCTCACACCCGCCTGATTCACCGTACTGCCATCGGTGTGACGATCGGCCAGTACCGCATGACACGCCAATAAATTTATGCACATGCAAGTATTTCATCTCGAGCCTTCAGCTCGCAGGACCAACCTGTCCTGAATCCCTCAAACCCTTCACGGGTGAGCCTACAACATGTATCCCTCCAACCCATTGCGGGTGAGAATACACAATAGTGCCTTTATTTAAAATCCCTCAAACCCGTCACGGGCGAGAATGAACCATAATGACTTAACCTATTAGACTACTCTTGTCTACGAGTTACTATACTTAGTGATTTAAGGTTAATCCTAGGACTACCCAGGGTATACCCGGTGAAGGGCTATTGGGGCACTAGGAATTATGATGGGATTACGGCTAAAGCTCCATTTCTCAAGGATGTTTACTTTAGTTGATGGCAACCCAAAATTTACCCCCCAGCTCTCGTTATTACTCTTGAGTGATCCTATGGACTTAAGATGTTCTCAGAAGAGCGACGGTCTTCCGCCGGCCTCCACTGCAGTTGCTATCCAAGGGTTTGCACTTTTACTCTCGTCACTAAGACAACACTACCCACCAGGTCATATTCCAATTGTAATCCCTAGCTAATCTGTTGATCTATCCCCCGGTGGTCCTTATAGCATGACCTACTTACACTCTGCGCGACCCATGACTTAATACCACCCCGAAATAGAACTTCCAATTCCTTGGGTCACATGCCAGTAACTAATTATCCTAGGATGGTATGGACTAATGAAGTGAGCATATTGATTTTCATAATTTTCTTAAGTCATTAAGGCCTCTAATTAATTCATTTAATTAATCCACTAGGTCATTTAATACATGAAGTATTACAAATTATAATCCACTGACCTAAGGAATTTTTCCAGAGTTGCATATTGGTAAAATATTACTGTCTACCAAAATTTATAATTTTCTTTTGATTATTTCTATTTATTCCTTAATTAATACAAAACTCACATAATTGTCATTTTCCAAATGAAGTATATGGAATACATAACTAAAAATTGTAGGAAAATTACAGAGCATATATATCATTGATCTAGGGCTAATGGCAGAGTTTCATCAACCTCTATAATGTAATGGCTTACCAATTTCAATTCTTAATAATTTACCAAAATGTCATTATAAGGTTTTTAAATATTACTGATTCATCCAAAATTGCTGAGAAAAATATACAAGGTTATTCATACTCAGATATATCACCAAGAAATTTTCCAAATTTTTTACTAAGTATTTTCACCAATTTGCTAATTAAGTAAAATGAAGGTAAAAAGGTAATTTCCACATAACTCCTATCAAAATTCTTCAAACAGAGACATAAAAGTTTTCAGGAGTTAAATATAATATTATATTGACCTTGACAAAAATTGTGGATTTTATCTCAATGATGACCTATTTTTACATTTATTTTTCAAAAGTTCTATTATTCCAAAAATTCCAAATAATGATATTTTTGCTTCCAAAAATCCCATTATTATAATGTGGGGTATAATTCACCTTAATGAGCTTCTGAAATCAATACCATGATTTTTGGATGTCCCAAATAGGCCTAATATACAATATTTCAAAATTGGCTATTTGCACCCCAAGCCTATACATAACCAACACATGCAAGTGAGTTTACCCAACATGTAGTAGTCCAAATGTACTGAAATTATTACCATGCACATGTATAGTCCCCAAGTACATGTCACCAAAATTTGGGGCCATTTGGAGCCATAAAACTTCAAATATTTCATTTATTTAATTTTCTGTATTATGAATAAAACTATAGAAAACGTTTTCCCAAAAATTCTCAATTTTTGGCATGGGCTAGATATACCATAGTAAGAACATGCCCAAAAGTTTAGGTCATATGGACATCTGGATTGGCATGCGCATTGGTTTTAGTTTCTACCCTAACCAAGGACCATCCCTAGAAAAATAGCCCTACATGCCCGTATACTGCTCCAAATTACAAGATTAAGGTGGCAAATTAAATTTAAGAGGAAGGGCTATAACTTTTATCATAATCACCAGATCTACAAATGCGTCTAAGGGGCATAAAATAAACATGCAAATTAACTATTGAAATGTGACAGAATTTTAATAAATTAGATTTATAAATTAAATAATCTTATGAAATTAAAAACGGACGGCATCTGGTCGTCGTCCCCAATCAGCCAACGGCACAGATTCATTTCCGCTGGGCCGACTTTCCCGGCTATTTCTGGCCAGCTGAGCCACCACCACCACCGGCGGATGTCGCCACCACCTTCACGGAGGTGGTTGCTAGCGATTTCCGGCGATGAGGCCGCCGGAATTGGCTCCTCTGGCGAACCCGAGCAAGAAGAAGAGCTCGGAAAATTCGCCCTTTCCTCACATGGTATCGGGCTCAATTGAGCCCAATGTATCTTCTAAAGGATCTAGAAAGCTAGTACGAGTAGAGGGGAGGCAAAACGGACTAGAATGGCGACACGACGGTGAGGTTGGCGGCGGTTGGCCATGGTTGAGCTGCTCCAGCGATCTCCTGCTCAAAATCTCGTTTCTTCACCAAAAGCTCTGCTCCAGGAGTCGTTCTCCACTCGATTCCACTCACTGAAGCTGATGGTGTGGTCGGTTTGAGCTGGGGAGGGCTGTGTGTGGAGATAACTCCAAGGTGAGCTTCATTTGGGCTTTGGAGGCTTCACCCATAAAGCCAAGTTGCCACCATGCTGCCAATTCTGCTGGAATTTTCCTGAGGAGGTCGGTCAGCACCATTTTTGGGCAGAAGGAGCCAAGGCCAAGTGGCCTCCACCTCTTTTCCCCTTCTCACTCCTCTTCTCTCTCCTAAAATTCCCACTTTACCCACATGCATGTGTCCTCTCTCCAAAACCAGAGGGGTAGGGCTGGTCTTTGTCCACTTGGGCTGGCCATGGGAAATGTTTGGTGGGCTTGGCCCAAGGAGAGTGGGCTTAGCCCTCATTTTCTTCTTTAGGTCAATTATGTTGACTAAGTTGACTTAAGTTGACCCGGTCAACCATGATGAGTGGGCTGACCCCACTTGGTGGTCATGGATCTAATGGCACCACCCAACTTGGGTTGGGTCAATGTGGTGCCCTACTTGGGCTAATTGGGCCTTTGGGTATAGGTTTGACCAACTTGGGGCTATGATTGACTTTGGTCAACTAGGGTCAAAGGGTTGACCTAATGACATGCCCTAGGGTCCAGTTAGATTATTTTAGGGTTAGGGCAATATGGTGGGGTCATGGTGTGGCTAGGGTTCATATTTAGGCTAGTTTGACATTGTTTGACTTGGCCCTATAGTGGGCCCCACATGGCTACAACCCACTACCTAGGGTCAAACCTAACTAATTTCCCTAACACCCACCCCATACCCAACCCAATCTAAGTTAAAGGGGTCTAGAAGTAACATGGGATGTTATAGGATGTCACTTGTGTGTGTCTACCTAGACCCCGAGCAGATCTCGCTGTCAGGCTCTCACCTACCTGGCAGGGTCGGATGTCACTCGTCTGTGTATACCCGGATCCCGAGCAGATCCCGCTGTCAGGCTCTCGCCTAGCTGGCAGGGCTGGAAGTCACTCGTGTGTGTCTACCTGGACCCCGAGTAGATCTAGCTTCCAGGTTCTCCCCTAGCTGGCAGGGCTAGATGTCACTTATGTGTGTCTACCCAGACCTCGAGCAGATCCCGCTGCCAGGCTCTAACCTAGGTGGCAGGGCTGGATGTTATTTTTGTATGTCTACCCAGACCACGAGCAGAACCCGCTGCTAGGCTTTCACCTAGCTGGCAGGGCTTGAGGTCTCTCGTGTATGTCTACTCAGACCCTGAGCAGATCTCGCTGCTAGGCTCTCACTTAGATGGTAGGGCTAGATGTCACTGTGTGTCTACCCGGACCCCGAGCAGATCCCGCTACCATGCTCTCACCTAGCTAGTAGGGTTGGATGTCACTCGATGGTGTCTACCCTGACCTCGAGAAGATCCCCCTGCCAGGCTCTCACGTAGCTAGCAGGGCTGGATGTCACTAGTGTGTGTCTACCCGGACCCCGAGCAGATCCTGCTGCCAGGCTCTCACCAAGCTGGCATGGCTGGATGTCACTCGTGTGTGTCTACTCGAACCCCGAGCAGATCCCGCTGCGAGGCTCTCACCTAGCTGGCAGGGCTTGACGTAACTCGTGTGTGTCTATCTGGACCTCGAGCTGATCCTGCTACCAGGCTCTCACCTAGCTCGCAGGGCTGGATGTCACTCGACGGTGTCTACTCAGGCCCCCAAATGGCTAGCAGGGCAGAAGGTCTTGAAGAATATGGTGTTTAAGGACGGGACCCAAACACACAAATTTCTAAGGCAAAAATCGCAGGGTTGCCAGGATGACCTCAGCAGTTCGGCAAGCCGGAAGTGCTGAGCAGAGAATATGGATCGGCGAGCACCCGAAAAGAGACCAAGGTGGCGAGAGCTCAGACCGCATCAATGACTAACAAGGCCCAGCTCTCACGGAGCCAGGCGACTCGGGTGTGAGCCGAATCGACTCACCTATATCTCGCAAGTGCCATGAAGAATCTGGACGAAGGCTACTGGTCGCCACTCGTGGTTCGGCCAATAAAGGCCCTTATGTTACCTAAGCTAAGTCCAGAATGGACATGCGACCTCGCTCGCGGGATGTGGGATGGGAGATAGCGAACAGGAGGATCGAAGCAGGACGCGAATACTAAGGAGAAAGGACGAAGCGACATTACAATGAACCAACATTACGAGAAGCAGTTCAAAAAACATATTTCATTATTTAATGACAAAATTACAAGTTTGGGGCTCGGCCCGCGTTTACATTACAACAAAAATATAAGAGACGAGACATGGTGAGTCAGCGGGGCGAGCCCCCGAACGACGAGTCCTAGATGGGTTGGTTGGACGCATCGCCCAGCTTTGGTACCGATAGGAATAGTGTCGGTACCATATGACTCGCGATAAGGCCCACGCCCTTGCTCTTAATAAGATCCGCCCACCATAATGACTGTAGGGTGTACTGCGCAGCCATAGTAGCATTCTTCTGCATCATCTCCTCTAGCTCGTACTCGGCGTAGTGCGCAAGCTGACAGCTAGTGCTGGAGGGCGGCAAAGCAGCTACCGCGGCTTCCAGCTCTCGCACTCGCGCTTGTAATGCCTCCTTTTCTTTCTCTAAGATGGCGAGGATGACATCCGCCGCGTACGCTCTCTCTCTCTCTAATGCTCTGCCTCCTCCTAGGCGAGACGACGGGCCTCTTACTTTTCATCTGCCAGCTTCATAAGTGAGGGGCTATTCTTCTCTATCTGGGTGCATCGCCGGCCGACCATGTGGGCCAACTCCAGGCTGTGGAGCTGGGCCCGCACGCTTTCATGAATCAACACCCGCGTGGCCTCCTCGTCGTAGATGGCGGCCTCATCCAGTGCGTAGAGGCCAAATAAAAAATTATAGGCCTCCCCGCCAATGGTATCCTGCTCTAACTAGCTTGGAAGCAGGGTGGAGATGATGGCCCGATTCGCCTCCTTCTCCCACTGGAGGAGGGGAATGATGAGCTCATCTAAGCACCACTCTCCGTATCCGAAGTTTTGGTGCCCTTTCGGCACTAGCTTCATGTAACATCCCCTTCAATACTAGACCCCTAAACGTAGATTAGGTTAGGACATGTGGTAGGTGAGTGGGGTTTAGGCTAGGTTTGACCCATGGTGTTAGGGTGGATTCACATAGTGCCCGCTATAGGGCCCAGGTACCCTCAAGTCAAATATCCCAATATGGAGTCATAAGCACGCATTGTCCCCACCACTATGCCCTTAACCCTAAAAACAATCTAAGTGAACCAAGAGACACCTCATTGGGCCACCCTTTCACCAAAGTTGACCCAAGTTAACACTAACCTTAAATTGGTCAAATCCCCACCTATAGGCTCAACTAGTCCAACTGGGGCACCACCATGGCCCAACCCAAGTTGGGAGGTGTCATTGTGCCCATGACCGTCAAGTCGGACCAACCCACTCTTCATGTTGACCAAGTCAACCAAAAAAGTCAACAAGTCAACATAGTACTTCAAGAAAAGAATTGAAATGAGCCAAGCCCAATCCCAATGTCCAAAGCCCATGAGTCAAGGCCCATGACCAGCACAAGTGGTAATTGACAACCCCAACCCCTCTAAAATAGGAGAGAGAGTGCATGCATGGCGGTGTTTTTGGAAATTTGGGGAAAGAGAGGAGAGAGAAGAGAGGGAAAGAGGGGATGGAGGCCACTTGGACCTCCTCCTCCCACCCAAAGCTCAGTTTTGAGCTTAGGATTAATTCCCCAGCCAAATTCTAGCAAAGGAGGTGCCACTTGGAGCCAAGGAGGAGCATCCAAGGAGGTGGCGGAAATCCTCATTGATGGAATCTCCCTATACGGCCACCACACCCCATTTTGACCTCACCATCAACTTCAGAAGGCCGGGAAGACTGGAATTCGATATCTGGATCGAAGTTTTTGGTGGAGAAACGAGTTCGGGAGCAAGCTCGCCGGAGAGGAGAAATTCCATGTCCAACCACCACCGCCACCGTCGTCGAGCTCCGATTTGTTGAAATTTCACGGACCTTGGAGTGAGCAGGGGTTATCTCAACTTAAGTCGGTCACAACCAGAAACATATGCAGCAACAAGAGTCTTTATTGATTAACAACAATCTTCTTTACAACGCGAGACATACATGGCGAGACATGCTTCACCACAATCAACACAGGGAAAGCAGAGACAATTACAAAGACAAGACAACAGAAGCCACGCAGACTCAAACACCAAGCCGCCGGTCTACTGCTATGGAGTCCGCACAATCCGTGAGGTCGCCAGACCGCAACCTAAGCCGCGTGGACTACCCCTTATTCCAATGCTAGCTCTAGCCGCCGATTTGCAAGCTGCCTAACGCGCGAGGTCGCCTAGCCTCCAGACTGCACAAGCTGCGATGCCGAATAGAACAGTCCGCCTGAAGCAGGAGACTTATTGAACCCCAAACCAAGTTGCCAAAGAGAAGACCATTTGGTCGTTGTCTCCAACCTGCTATTTACCGCTTGTTGCTTAACCGCAGAGTCCGCACTATCCCTGACCGCAATCAGAGCCAAGTCCTGGCATTCCAGCGCTATCCGCACAACCTGCATAGCACAACCCGGTCAACTCAATCAAACTGCGCGGACACCAAAAGTCAGTCCACAGCAACTTATCGTGGGCTCACTTACTATTCATTCGCTCTCTTAGGTTCTCTTCTCAATTCCTGATGTGACATGGGTGCTATTTATAGGCACGATGAGGACTGTGGTCCCCTCCATAGCCGATAGGATCACCGCCCCATCCCGTAGCAAGAATACGTGTCCGTAAAGCCCGCGGATACACACCAGTTCGCCGCTACCTATATAGGATAGCCAGTCCGCCATAGCATCACCAAGGCCGGATACATCGCCAGTTCGCCTTGTCGCCAAAGGCCAAGCCAAGACCTCCACAGTCGAACTCTGCAGCAACATTGTCCGCCTATCCGCAGACACAACGCTAGTCCGCTTATCTCGAGCCAACAGCATCGCCACCAAGGCAACTGCCGGACTCAGCGGACACAGCTCTAGTCCGCTTATCCCGAGCCCACAGCCTCGCCACCAGGCCACATGCCGGACACAGCTCCAGTCTGCTTATCCAAAGCCCACAGCCTCGCCACCAAGTCCCCTGCCGGACTCAGCAGACACAGCTCCAGTCTGCTTATACTGCGGATACCTCCAGTCCGCATATCCCGCAGACTGCTCAAGTCAGGATATCCCATAGACTGCTCCAGCCTGCATATCCCACAGACTAATCCAGTCCGCATATCTCGTAGACTGCTCCAGTCTGTATAACCTGAGTCCCATGCCAGCAAAGCAGCTGTCGGACTCAGCGGACCCAGCTCCAGTCCGCACGCAGTTGCGAACGCAATCAACTGTTCGCTTCCTCCAATCTCGTAACCAAGGCACACGACACTACTACCGAGCGTGGCGGACTGAGAAGCAGTCTGAGCTCCACTATGCGATATCCCCGGACTAAGCCAAACCCGACTTGGTTCAAAACCAACCAAGTCCACACCACTGATCACAAGGGCCAGTCCGCACTTACTGCCGGACACTGGTAACAGTCTGCCAGCCCCGGCGAACTATAGCACCTGTCCGCTCTAACTGGCGATCACCGCGGCTTCCTCTTACCGCTTCACTAGAGAAGACCAAGGCTTCTGCCAAGCCGGTCTGCCGAACTTCAGTCCGCTTCAGCTACGTCTGGGGTAGAGAAGGTTGTCACTACCTTCCAGTGGACCCGTCTTCTTCGTGTCACGATGCGGAAGAAGGTTGCAAGCTTCCCTTTGCTTGTTGGTTATAGCGTCTAAGTTGAAATGGAGCTTAAAAGATGAAGGAGGAGGCCGAGAGTAACCGCCGGCAAGATATAGGCTTCATGAGCATGGCGGGGGCTTCTCTCCTTGGTGTAGGGTGAAGGGCCGAGGTGGATGGGCGTAGCTTTGTGTTGGATACCTAGTTGATTTGGGCTAGGTTCACTGACTTAGGATGTGACCCATCATGTATAGCCAGGGTCAAGTTTGTGTCCTAGAGTCTAGGCCAAGTCCTTAGGTTCAACTTCAGATGGACCAGCTGTCATCAAGACCATCAGAGACTCCAGACTTAGAGGATTTCAAGAATAAGTGAAATGAGTTCGACGTTCGTCGAACTCAGCTTGACGAAAGGAGTTCTACGATCGACGATTGTGAGACATTTCTTAGTGCTGAGCTCGACGATCTTGGTTCTCTGTTCGACGAAGACTGAGTTTCTACATCAAGCCAAAGTGAGGATAATTTCAGAATTTTTCTAAGTCCAGCTTCAAGCTTTGGTCGACGAATTAGATTCTGAGCTCGATGAACTTGGACCTCAAGTTCTCAGCTTCTCAGGTCGACGAAGTTAGCTTCTCAGGTCGACGAATGTAGTACTCTACTCGACGAATTCTGAACTCAGAGTACTTGTTGACACCAGAGGATTTGTGTCGACACCAGGATTTCAGTCAACACCAATTCATGTCGACACCAGAAGAATTGAGTCGACACCAAGATCAATCAGTTGACACCAGCTTAAGTCGACACTGAATATCAGCAGATGCAGAATATTTGGCAAAGTCCACAATCGTTCTTCGCTCGATGAATTTGGATCTTAGCTCGACGAATACTGTCTTACTGATGAGTGGGCTGACCCGGTCAACCATGATGAGTGGGCTGACCCCACTTGGTGGTCATGGATCTAATGGCACCGCCCAACTTGGGTTTGGTCAATGTGGTGCCCTACTTGGGCTAATTGGGCCTTTGGGTATAGGTTTGACCAACTTAGGGCTATGATTGACTTTGGTCAACTAGGGTCAAAGGGTTGACCTAATGACATGCCTTAGGGTCCAGTTAGATTATTTTAGGGTTATGGCAATATGGTGGGGTCATGGTGTGGCTAGGGTTCATATTTAGGCTAGTTTGACCTAGTTTTACTTGGCCCTATAGTGGGCCCCACATGGTTACAACCCACTACCTAGGGTCAAACCTAATTAATTTCCTTAACACCCACCCCATGCCCAACCCAATCTAAGTTAAAGGGGTCTAGAAGTAACATGGGATGTTATAGGATGTCACTTGTGTGTGTCTACCTAGACCCCGAGCAGATCTCGCTGCCAGGCTCTCAACTACCTGGCACGGTCGGATGTCACTCATCTGTGTTTACCCGGACCCCGAGCAGATCCCGCTATCAGGCTCTTGCCTAGCTGGCAGGGCTGGAAGTCACTCGTGTGTGTCTACCTGGACCGCGAGCAGATCTCGCTTCCAGGTTCTCCCCTAGTTGGCAGGGCTAGATGTCACTTATGTGTGTCTACCCAGACCCCGAGCAGATCCCGCTGCTAGGCTCTCACCTAGGTGGCAGGGCTGGATGTTATTTTTGTATGTCTACCCGGACCACGAGCAGAACCCGCTGCTAGGCTCTCACCTAGCTGGCAGGGCTAGAGGTCTCTCATGTATGTCTACTCAGACCCTTGAGCAGATCCCGCTGCTAGGCTCTCACTTAGATGGCAGGGCTGGATGTCACTCGTGTCTCTACCCGAACCCTGAGCAGATCCCTCTACCATGCTCTCACCTAGCTAGTAGGGTTGGATGTCACTCGATGGTGACTACCCTGACCTCGAGCAGATCCCCCTGCCAGGATCTCACGTAGCTAGCAGTGCTGGATGTCACTCGTGTGTGTCTACCCGGACCCCGAGCAGGTCCTGCTGCCAGGCTCTCAACAAGCTGGCATGGATGGATGTCACTCGTGTGTGTCTACTCGGACCCCGAGCAAATCCCGTTGTGAGGCTCTCACCTAGCTGGCAGGGCTGGACGTAACTCGTGTGTGTCTATCTGGACCTCGAGCCGATCCTGCTACCAGGCTCTCACCTAGATCGCATGGCTGGATGTCACTCAACGGTGTCTACTCAGGCCCCCAAATGGCTAGCAGGGCAGAAGGTCTTGAAGAATATGGTGTTTAAGGACGGGACCCAAACGCTCAAATTTCTGAGGCAAAAATCGCAGGGTTGCCAGGATGACCTCAGCAGTTCGGCAAGCCGGAAGTGCTGAGCAGAGACTATGGATCGGCGAGCACCCAAAAAGAGACCAAGGCGGCGAGAGCTCAGCCGCATTGCGGACTCACAAGGCCCAGCTCTCACGGAGCCAGGCGACTTGGGTGTGAGCCGAGTCAACTCACCTCTATCTCGCAAGTGCCATGAAGAATCTGGACGAAGGCTACTGGTCGCCAATCGCGGTTCGGCCAATAAAGGCCCTTATGTTACCTAAGCTAAGTCCAGAATGGACATGCGACCTCACTCGCGGGATGTGGGATGGGAGATAGCGAACAGGAGGATCGAAGCAGGACGCGAATACTAAGGAGAAAGACGAAGCGACATTACAATGAACCAACATTACGAGAAGCAGTTCAAAAAACATATTTCATTATTTAATGACAAAATTACAAGTTTGGGGCTCTGCCCGCGTTTACATTACAACAAAAATATAAGAGACGAGACATGGTGAGTCAGCGGGGCGAGCCCCGAACGACGAGTCCTAGATGGGTTGGTAGGACGCATCGCTCGGCTTTGGTACCGATAGGAATAGTGTCGGTACCATATCACTCGTGATAAGGCCCACGCCCTCGCTCTTAATAAGATCCGCCCACCATAATGACTGTAGGGTGTACTGCGCAGCCATAGCAGCATTCTTCTACATCATCTCCTCTAGCTCGTACTCGGTGTAGTGCGCAAGCTGACAACTAGTGCTGGAGGGCGGCAAAGCAGCTACCGCGGCTTCCAGCTCTCGCACTCGTGCTTGTAACGCCTTCTTTTCTTTCTCTAAGATGGCGAGGATGACATCAGCCACATACGCTCTCTCTCTCTAATGCTCTGCCTCCTCCTAGGCGAGACGGCGGGCCTCTTCCTTTTCATCTGCCAGCTTCATGAGTGTGGGGCTATTCTTCTCTATCTGGGTGCATCGCCGGCCGACCAGGTGGGCCAACCCCAGGTTGTGGAGCTGGGCCCGCACGCTTTCATGAATCAACACCTGCGTGGCCTCCTCGTCGTAGATAGCGGCCTCATCCAGTGCGTAGAGGCCAAATAAAAAATTATAGGCCTACCCGCCAATGGTCTCCTACTCTAACTAGCTTGGTAGCAGGGTGGAGATGATGGCCCGATTCGCCTCCTTATCCCACTGGAGGAGGGGAATGATGAGCTCATCTAAGCACCACTCTCCGTATCCGAAGTTTTGGTGCCCTTTTGGCACCAGCTTCATGTAACATCCCCTTGCATACTAGACCCCTAAACTTAGATTAGGTTAGGACATGTGGTGGGTGAATGGGGTTTAGGCTAGGTTTGACCCATGGTGTTAGGGTGGATTCACATAGTGCCCGCTATATGGCCCAGGTACCCTCAAGTCAAACTATCCCAATACAGAGTCATAAGCACACATTGTCCCCACCACTATGCCCTTAACCCTAAAAACAATCTCAGTGAACCAAGAGACACCTCATTGGGCCACCCTTTCACCAATGTTGACTCAAGTTAACACTAACCCTAAATTGGTCAAACCCCCACCTATAGGCTCAACTAGTCCAACTGGGGCACCACCATGGCCCAACCCAAGTTAGGTAGTGTCATTGTGCCCATGACCGTCAAGTCGGACCAACCCACTCTTCATGTTGACCAAGTGAACCAAAAAAGTCAACAAGTCAACATAGGACTTCAAGAAAAGAATTGAAATGAGCCAAGCCCAATCCCAATGGCCAAAGCCCATGAGTCAAGGCCCATGACCAGCACAAGTGGTAATTTGACAGCCCCAACCCCTCTAAAATAGGAGAGAGAGAGTGCATTCATGGCGGTGTTTTTGGA
This sequence comes from Platanthera guangdongensis, assembly GCA_039583875.1. NCBI lineage: Eukaryota > Viridiplantae > Streptophyta > Magnoliopsida > Asparagales > Orchidaceae > Platanthera > Platanthera guangdongensis. Next base: position 126,555,142 of record CM077147.1, on the reverse strand, counting down.
AATTTGGGGAAAGAGAGGAGAGAGAAGAGAGGGAAAGAGGGGATGGAGGCCACTTGGACCTCCTCCTCCCACCCAAAGCTCAGTTTTGAGCTTAGAATTACTTGCCCAGCCAAATTCTAGCAAAGGAGGTGCCACTCGGAGCCAAGGAGGAGCATCAAAGGAGGTGGCAGAAATCCTCATTGATGGAATCTCCCTATACGGCCACCCAACCCCATTTTGACCTCACCATCAACTTCAGAAGGCCAGGAAGAGTGGAATTCGATATCTGGATCGAAGTTTTTGGTGGAGAAACGAGTTCGGTAGCAAGCTCGCCGGAGAGGAGAAATTCCATGTCCAACCACCACCGCCGCCGCCGTCGAGCTCCGATTTGTTCAAATTTCCCAGACCTTGGAGTGAGCAGGGGTTATCTCAACTTAAGTCGGTCACAACCAGAAACACATACAGCAACAAGAGTCTTTATTGATTAACAACAATCTTCTTTACAACGCGAGACATACATGGCGAGACATGCTTCACCACAATCAACACAGGGAAAGCAGAGACAATTACAAAGACAAGACAACAGAAGCCACGCGAACTCAAACACGAAGCTGCCGGTCTACTGCTATGGAGTCCGCACAATCCGTGAGGTCTCCAGACCGCAACCCAAGACGCGTGGACTACACCTTATTCCAATGCTAGCTCTAGCCGCCGATCTGCAAGCTGCCTAACCGCGAGGTCTCCTAGCCTCCAGACTGCACAAGCTGCGATGCCAAATAGAACAGTCCGCCTGAAGAAGGAGACTTATTGAACCCCGAACCAAGTTGCCAAAGAGAAGACCATCTGGTCGTTGTCTGCAACCTGCTATTTACCACTTGTTGCTTAACCGCAGAGTCTGCACTATGCCTGACCGCAATCAGAGCCAAGTCCTGGCTTTCCAGTGCTATCTGCACAACCTGCATAGCACAACCCGGTCAACTCAATCAAACTGCGCGGACACCAAAAGTCAGTCCACAGCAACTTATTATGGGCTCACTTACTGTTCATTCGCTCTCTTAGGTTCTCTTCTCTATTCCTGATGTGACATGGGTCCTATTTATATGCACGATGAGGACTGTGGTCCCCTCCATAGCCGATAGGATCACCGCCCCATCCCGTAGCAAGAATATGTGTCCGTAAAGCCCGCGGATACACACCAGTTCGTCGCTACCTATGCAGGATAGCCAGTCCGCCATAGCTTCACCAAGGCCGGATACATGGCCAGTCCGCCTTGTCGCCAAAGGCCAAGCCAAGACCTCCACAGTCGAACTCTGCAGCAACATTGTCCGCCTATCCGTAGACACAACGCCAGTCCGCTTATCCCGAGCCAACAGCATCACCACCAAGGCAACTGCCGGACTCAACGGACACAGCTCTAGTCCGCTTATCCCGAGCCCACAGCCTCGCCACCAAGTCACCTGCCGGACTCAGCGGACACAGCTCCAATCTGCTTATACTGCGGATACCTCCAGTCCGTATATCCAACAGACTGCTCAAGTCAGGATATCAGCAGACTGCTCCAGTCCGCATATCCCGCAGACTACTCCAGTCCGCATATCTCGTAGACTGCTCCAGTCTGTATAACCTGAGTCCCACGCCAGCAAAGCAGCTGTCGGACTCAGCGGACCCAGCTCCAGTCCGCACGCAGTTACGAACGCAATCACCAGTCCACTTCATCCAATCTCGCAACCAAGGCACACGACACTACTACCGAGCGTGGCAGACTGAGAAGCAGTCTGCGCTCCACTATGCGATATCCCCGGACTAAGCCAAACCGGACTTGCTTCAGAACGAACCAAGTCCACACCACTGGACACAAGGGCCATCCGCACTTACTGCCGGACACTGGTAACAGTCTGCCAGCCCCGACAAACTATAGCACCTGTCCGCTCTAACTGGCTATCACCGCGACTTCCTCTTACCGCTTCACTAGAGCATGACCAAGGCTTCTGCCAAGTCGGTCTGCCAAACTTCAGTCCGCTTCAGCTACGTCTGGGGTAGAGAAGGCTGTCACTACCTTCCAATGGACCCGTCTTCTTCGTGTCACGATGCGAAAGAAGGTTGCAAGCTTCCCTTTGCTTGTTAGTTATGGCGTCTAACTTGAAATGGAGCTTAAAAGATGAAGGAGGAGGCCGAGAGTAACCGCCGACAAGATATAGGCTTCATGAGCATGAGGGGGGGGGGCTTCTCTCCTTGGTGGAGGGTGAAGGGCCGAGGTGGATGGGCGTAGCTTTGTGTTGGATCCCTAGTTGATTTGGGCTAGGTTCACTGACTTAGGATGTGACACATCATGTATAGCTAGGGTCAAGTTTGTGTCCTAGAGTCTAGGCCAAGTCCTTAGGTTCAACTACAGATGGACCAGCTGTCATCATGACCATCAGAGACTCCAGACTTAGAGGATTTCAAGTCTAAGTGAAATGAGTTCGACGTTCGTCGAACTCAGCTCGATGAAAGGAGTTCTGCACTCGACGATAGTGAGGCATTTCTTAGTGCTGAGCTTGACGATCTCGATTCTCTGTTCGACGAAGACTGAGTTTCAACATCAAGCCAAAGTGAGGATAATTTCAGAATTTTTCTAAGTCCAGCTTCAAGCTTTGGGCGACGAATTAGATTCTGAGCTCGACGAACTTGGACCTTAAGTTCTTAGCTTCTCAGGTCGACGAAGTTAGCTTCTCAGGTCGATGAATGTAGTACTCTACTCGACGAATTCTGAACTCAGAGTACTTGTGTCGACACTTAGGGCATGTGTCGACACCAGACAATTTATGTCGACACCAGAGGATTTGTGTCGACACCAGGATTTCAGTCAACACCAATTCATGTTGACACCAGAAGAATTGAGTCGACACCAAGATCAATCAGTTGACACCAGCTTATGTCGACACTGAATATCAGCAGATGCAGAATATTTGGCTAAGTCCACAATCGTTCTTCGCTTGACGAATTTGGATCTTAGCTCGACGAATACTGTCTTATAGTGAGAACTATCTGCTCGACGAATGAAGATTATCTGTTCGACGAATAAAGATTGTCTGTTCGACGAATAAAGATTGTCTGTTCGACGAATGAAGATTGTCTGGTCGACGAACTCTCTCCAGCTCAGCTCGACGAACTCCAGCTCAGCTCGACGAACTCAAGCTCAGCTCGACGAACTCAAACTCAGCTCGACGAATTGCATTCTTCGTTCGACGAATCCAGACTAGGTCATCTTCAGTTTTCCCGTCCCGTTTCTTGGCGATGATTCCGGAGTTATTAATGCCAGATCTTCTCGGAATGTTATCGTTGGAACGTGCAATTAATCTTGGATTATTTCATGCCATTTTTCCATGGGACAGTTAGGGAAATCATTGATTGTCGCTTCCTTCCAAGGCCGGCTGCAATTACAGCTCAAACATTCGAATTTTGAATGTTCTCAGTCAGTCGAAAAGAGATAGACAAGAAAAGAAAGGATCAACACAGTCAGTCATACAGTCACACAAATAGTAAGCAATACAAACAATCAGACAGACACTTAAATTGCACAGAAGAACAATCATACTCAAATCAAAAGTTCTACTGCAATCAGCCTGACCAGAGAACATCTTCAAGAAGAAGAAGAAGAACAATCAAATTCAATCAAGAGTCTTCTTCTTTCCTTCAATTCTACAGGACTACTTCAAAGGACAACAAATAACAATCTGTCAAAGGAGTTCCGGAAACAAATCCTGGTCCAGGCATTGTAGGTCTTTGAAGACCTATCACCCTGAAGCAGTGCTCCAGCATTCCTGATTAATTTAAGATCTTAGGGGGAGCAAAATCTGCTACCATCAATCCACAAGTCTTCTCTCTGACTGTTGACAGAGAAGACACCATCTCCTTTATTTCCAATTCCTGTACAGGGTTTTAATTCCCTTCAAAATTATTCTGGTTGCAAGTCTCCTTCCAAAAGACTTGAGGTTTTGGTTTTTGACACCTGAACAAAAGCTCATTGGTGTCAGGCACCTGATCAAAAACCTGAGTGGATTCCTACTAGGGTGGTAGAAGAGTGGATGTACCCAGGTTGGGGAACCACTATAAAATTTCTTGTGTCATCTGATTGCCCTTTTCTTTGTGTTTTAGTTGTGCTCTGTGATTGCTTAGTTTGTTGTGCTTAGTTTTATTTACTTACTGATTTGTTCACTTAGGAATACAACAAAAGTTGTAAAACGTTTTTAGTGAGCACTATACTCTATTCACCCCCCCCCCCCCTCTAGAGTATTTCAGATCTAACCTGCACTTTCAATTGATATCAGAGGGAGGTTGGTTAGAATACCACACCTTAGTGGTTGTACAGGCTAACACCTGAACCATAAAGATCCCTCTAGTTAGATCTGTTTGTTTTGTTTTTTTATTAGATTTATCTCTTCACAAGACATGGCCCAAAATAAAAACTATGCAAGCATCAGACCTCTAGTGTGCAATCTTAACAAGTTTGCCATCTTGAAGGCAAGAATCAGGTTATACATGAATTTTATTGATGATGATATCTTTTTTATTATCTTCACAGGAGTACCTCCAGCACCTACAACCTCTACAAGCACCTCAACAAACATGACTGCAGTGCCTCCTCCTGAAAACAATGATGCCTACAAGAAAGCCAAGATGGTTGATGCCAATGAAATGAATATCTTAGCTCAGACTATGTCACATGACATATTCCAGAAGGTGGCTGAGTGCACCTCAGCCAAGGCCATTTGGGACTCCCTCAACCAAATGGTAGCTGGCTCAGCAGATGAGATAAAAGATAGGAGATCCAGTCTCATTTCACTGTATGAAAACTTCAAAAAGTATGAGACAGAATCAGTGGCTGACATGTACAACAGATTGAGTTCAATCATCAATGAGCTCAAAACCCTGGATAAGGACATCACCTTGACTGAGGTGAATGACAAGATATTTATGTACTTCCCTAGCTCTTGGGATTCCAGAATCTGTCCTATTAAAGAAGCCAGAAGCCTCAATGAGATATCAACTGAATCTCTACTAGGCATGTTAAAATCCTATGAGCAGCTGGTCAAATAAAGAGAAGCAGCAGAACAGAAGGCTACAACTCCAGTCAGAAAGGAGCACAACATAGCCTTCAAAGCATCTGAGGAAAGTGAGTCATCAACTTCCAATGAAGAACTCATGAGCCTCTTTGCCAAAAGGTTCTACAAGATGGCAAGGAAGGACTTCAGAAGGAAATCATCCAGACAGGATGATAAGCCCAAGTATGACAAGACACCAACCAAGGAGGTTGTGTGCTTTGGCTGCAGAAAGCCTGGACATTACATCTCAGAATTTCTAGAAAACCAGAAGAAGGACAAGAGCAGAGAAAAGGACTCCAGAATAAGACACAGCAGCAAACCCTCCTCTAGCAAGTATAAAAAGAAGGACAAAGGATTTGTTGCTGAGACTTGGAGTGACACTGAAGAGGAAACATCCTCTTCCAGTTCAAGTGAAGAAGAGGAAGAAGCTAGATCCAAGGAGGTGTGCCTAATGGCAATTGATGCCTCCAGGAGCTGTTCTGGATCAGAAGAAGAATCTGAAGATGAAGCTGCCTCAGATTCAGAGTCAGATCAGGTTATTTCTAGCTTTGACGTTAGTTCTGATTTATTTTAAGCTGAATTCAAATCTATGTGCTTAGACTTAATCAATTCAGAAAAGGAAATAAAAAATCTTAGAGAAAGACTAGGAAGTCTTGAATCTGTAAATTCAGAAAACATTAAGTTAACAGATCAACTAACCCTAGCTAATGAGCAAATAATTAAATTAAAATATGAATTATGTGAGGCCAAACAACTTGAGCAATCTCTCAATGGGAGAAGTATCAAGTTGATGGAAATTACAAGCACAGTGAATGCCAGATTAAATGGCAAGCTGGGCTTGGGTGCTTCATCAAGTTTACCCCCCATAATTAAGAAAAATATTCTTTCAACCCCCATCAAGTTTATTTCTGCAAAGGGAAAAGAAAGGGTTAGTAGATAAACCAATGTCAGAAAGCAATCCAAGACCCATAGACAAGAGAAACACAAATCTGAAAACAGCAAATAAAAACAAAGTTCAGCAGCATTCGTCGAACTCAGATCGACGAAATGTAGCCAGTTCGTCGAACCCAGATCGACAAAAGCTGAATGCAAACTTCAGATATAACAATCTGTCTAACTGCGATGGACGAACTGTGTATGGTTCGTTGAGCAGAGGTCGACGAACTTGGGGCACAGAAAATGACTACTGTCATTATCTGAGCAGAGATCGACGATCTCAACCCTATTCGTCGAACTCTGGTCGACGAACTTACAACAATTCGTCGATCCCAGAAAGACCAAACCTAAACTATTTCTCTTACATGAACTTTAAACCAACTAATAAGACATTTAATCCAGTAGCTGATTGGATTATTCCACCTAGGAGATATCACCCCTTAGGTTACAAATCATAACCTGCATTATCAATTATATCCAGTTTCTCTTTCCGACCAAATAAAGGACCCAAGGTAACCTGGGTCAAGAACAATTGAGTTTTGTTTTTCATTGCAGGTATAGGTGAAGAGCTGTCCAAGGGTAAGTCAGACCTGGTACTTGGACAGTGGTTGCTCCAAACACATGACAGGCAGCAAGGGCAATCTATCCAATTACAAGCCCAAGCTAGGACCAAAGGTGATTTTTGGAGATTCCAACAGTGGTCAATCAGAAGGATATGGGACAGTGAAGATTGGATCAGTGACCTTCAAGAAAGTAACATATGAAAGAGGACTTAAACATAACCTTATATCCATAAGTCAATTATGTGATGAAGGTTATCAGGTACACTTTAACTCTTCCTCATGTTCTATTATTGATAATGATAACAAAACTGTTTTAATTGGACTTAGACAAGGCAACATATATCTAGTAGATTTCATTTCTACCACAACTGATATCTGCTTACTAAATCTTACTAGTAATCAAAATGAGTTATGGCATAAAAGATTAGGACATGTAAATCTTAAGAATATATCTAGGTTATCTAAAGACAACCTTGTTAAAGGTTTACCTTCTGGCCCCTACAAGAAGGAAAGCCTATGCAGGGCTTGTCAATTAGGCAAGCAAACCAAAACTAGCTTTAAATGCATTAAAAAAGTGATTCACCTAGGATATTGTATTTGCTTCATGTGGATCTATTTGGACCCATTGCAGTACAAAGTCTAGGAGGGAAATCTTATACTTTAGTGATTGTTGATGATTTCTCTAGATTCAGTTGGGTAGCCTTTCTGAGAGCTAAGTCAGATACATTCAAGGTTCTTACAGATTTTCTCAGGAACATACAGATTGAGTTCTCTACTCATGTTGCATTGATCAGAAGTGATCATGGCACAGAGTTTGAGTCTCTTCTTATGCATGAGTTCTGTGAGAAGGAAGGTATCAGCCAGTGCTTCTCAGCTCCTAGAACTCCCAACAAAATGGGGTTGCTGAATGGAAAAATAGGACACTCTTTGAATTTGCAGTCACATTATTGGCAGATGCTTGCATGCCTCTATCCTTTCGGGCAGAAGCTGTAAATACTGCCAACTATGTCCTGAATAGAAGTTTTATACATAAACTGAAAAATAAGACCCCCTATGAATTACTTAAAGGGAAGAAACCTAAAATCAAATATTTCAAAGTTTTTGGTTGTATTTGTTACATTCACACAAATAATAAGAGATACATTAGAAAGTTTGAGGATAAGGCTGAAGATGGGATTTTTCTAGGATATTCCCAAGTAAGCAAGGCTTATAGTATTTTTAATAAATCCATCCTTAAAATTGAAGAATATGTTCATGTATCTTTTGATGAAGTTGACATGTCTTATAAGGAGAAAGAGATTTCTACCAATAGCCTTTTGCAGGTTCCACAACTGTGTGAGTCTATGGATGGACTAAACCTTACCCAAGATGTATCAATCCATCCTACTCCATAGGTTGCTGAAGATAGTGAAGAAGAAATTCAAGAGGAAGTGGTTGAACTTCCCTCAACAGCTAGTACCATTCCTTAAGAGGAATTAATTACAGAAGCTGTTGCTCAACCAACTCCACCAACTGATCTTGTCACACTTAGAGATCACCACAGATCTCAAGTGATTGGAGACATTTCAGCAGGTGTACAGACAAGGCATCAACTCAATCAAGACTTGATGCATGCCTATTTTCTCTCTCAAATTGAACCTCTCACCATCCACGAAGCAGAGCAAGATCCCCACTAGATCATTGCAATGCAGGAGGAACTAAATCAGTTTGAGAGATGTAGAGTTTGGGATTTGGTTCCAAGACCCCATAACTATCCAGTTATTGGAACCAAATGGGTCTACAGGAACAAGTTGGATGCTCAAGGCAACATAGTGAGGAACAAGGCTAGGCTTGTTGCTCAAGGCTACAAGCAAGAGGAAGGAATTGAATATGACCAATCCTTTGCCGCTGTTGCAAGGTTAGAGGCCATAAGAATATTCCTTGCCTATGCAGCCCACAAGAGATTTAAAGTCTTCCAAATGGATGTTAAGAGTGCATTCTTGAATGGAGTACTTCAAGAAGAGGTTTATGTAGAACAACCTCCAGGTTTTATCTCTCCAACTCAACCATCTTTTGTTTTTAAATTGCATAAAGCTCTCTATGGTTTAAATCAAGCTCCAAGAGCTTGGTGTGAGACCTTAGCTAGCTTTCTTTTAGAGCATAAATTTACAAGAGGAACCATAGATAAAACCCTTTTCACTAGACATCATAAGGATCAAATACTGTTAGTACAAATATATGTGGATGACATTATTTTTGGGTCTACTGATCCAAAATTGTGCAAGAGGTTTGCTGACCTCATGCATTCTAAATTTAAGATGAGTAGTATGGGCGCGCTTTCCTACTTCCTTGGTCTCCAAGTGAAGCAGTTCCCTGATGGTATCTTCCTCTCCCAAGCTAAGTATGCTAAAGAGCTTATCAAGAAGTTTGGGATGGGTGATGCTTCAGGAATGAAAACCCCTATGGCTACAAATGCTGTTGTGGATTCTGATGCAGCAGGGAAACCTATAGATCAGAAAAATTATAGGGCAATTGTTGGATCCCTATTATACCTAACAGCTAGCAGACCTGATATAATGTTTGCCACATGCCTTTGTGCTAGTTTTCAAGTGAACCTTAAAGAATCTCACCTTATTTTCCTAAAAAAAATTTTGGGATATATAAAGAGTTTCCCTAATCTTGGACTCTGGTATCCTGCAGAGTCAGAATTTGAGTTAACTGGATACTCAGATGCTGACTATGCTGGATGTAGAGTGGATAGGAAGTGTACCTCTGGAACTTGCCAGTTCCTAGGTATGAGACTTGTCTCCTGGTTTTGTAAAAAGCAGACATCTATGTCTACATCAACTGCAGAAGCAGAATACATGGCTGCTGGCAGCTGATGTTCACAAATGCTATGGATACAAAATCAACTCCTACACTATGGTGTCAACTTAAATAATTCAACATTATTTTGTGATAATACTAGTGTTATTGCTATAACAAAGAATCCAGTTCACCATTCTTGGACTAAACATATTGAAATAAGACATTATTTCATTAGAGATAATGTAGACAAAAAGAAAATTAACTTAATCCATATTCTTATTGACTTACAGAGAGCAGACATTTTCACCAAGCTCTTGGATGAGAAAAATCATCTGTTCTTTGTAAATCAACTAGGAATGATTGATGGAGAAGAGTTAAATTAGTTTCTGTCTGCATTCGACGAATTTTCCAGAGTTCGTTGAACGGAGTTCGACGAATTAGGGAATGTTTGAGAGATTCTCGTCGACCGGAGATCGACGAATTCTCTGTGTGTGGAAACAATTTTCGTCGACCAGAGATCGAAGAACTTTGCTTCAGAAGATATTTCGTCGAACGGAGTTCGACGAACTGTTTTCGATTCTTCTGGATGAGATCGACGAATTATCTTCCTATAATTTATTTCGTCAAGCTCAGTTCGAAGAATTTCTCTTTTTCGTGGAACGTAGATTGTCGATTCATATTCTAGAAAACTTATATCTAGGTTTTCTTCGACCTCCGTCCCGCGCTTTCAGTTCTTTTGCTCTTGATCGATGTTCTTCTCTATGATTTTCTTACAGGCCATCAATGGCGATTCCAGCAAGCACCCTCGCCGTAATGAAGTTCGATACTAGTTTCGATATCGATTTTGATTCTTTCCAGCATTCGGACCCCATTTCCTATATATCTTGGAACTGCTGTAAGAACTGAGTCTAAAGGATTTCATGACCCGCAGAATTAAATTGCACTCAACTGAAATAAGAGAATGGGTATATACATCTACTGCTTCTCAGGATGATACCGTGACAGGAACTATCGGGAGTACTGATGTTTCCCTATCTCCCGCAATTCTGTCTGAGATTTTTGGACTAGTGAATGGAGAAGATAACATGGAAATGGATTCTGAAGAGTTTGGTGATATGATGAAGCTAATGGGTTTTTCAGGAAGCAACCCTAATAAGTTGTTGAAGAAACAACTGTCCGCCGCCTACCAGATTCTGGTAGACATTGTAGGAAAAGTGCTGATGGGAAAGCACTCAGCGCATGATTATATAACCCGCTACCAATTCCTGGTTATGTGCGCCGTGGTGAACAAGAGACAGGTTAACTGCGACACAATTTTCTTTGAGTTGATAAAGAAAAAGAATAGTAAGAAGGAAGTCTGCTTCGGACAGAATTTTGGGAATTTTTCTTTAAGAGAAGGCTGGTGAATGCATGGTCTCCCCGACCATCTTCATAAATGTCAGCAAGTGCCTCACCTGCGCTCTGTTTTGCTGGTGGGAGAGGACAATCTCCAAGCCCTCCAAGGATTCCTCCTCTTCCATCCAAACTTCTCAGAGCACCAGGGCTGTAAAGGACACTCCCCACCCTGCTGAAGAGGTCCTTCTATCTCCAAAACCTCTTCCAGCAACCCATCTTCCATCATCAACCACTCTTCAAATTCCTCCCACTTCCCCCACCCATGTTCCTTCATCACCACAACATACTCATATGCCTACTCCTCCTCCATCTCACCTCTTGGCATTTCAAACATTCCTACACCACCTACTTCACCTCATGAGACATCTCTTCCTACACCTCCTCAGTCTCCTCTTCCCCCACACTTATCATCCATTCCATCCTACACCATACCCACAGATATTGTCATGCCAGATGCCCCCATTACATCTTCATCTCCATCCACTCATCACATACCTGTTACTCCATCCTCTTCCCCTTCCCCATTTGATCCATCTACCATCATATCCTTACTCACTCCCCTCATCAAATCTCTAATCCAAGAGGCCATTACACCTCTTGTGACCTCCATCAATTCTTTATCTGCCCATATTTCTGCCCTATCTGCTGTCCCTTCTTCATCAAGGGGCCTGGATCCAGGTTCTCCTGAACCAAGGCAGGGGAGATGCTTAGTGATGAAGTTGCAACAGATATAGATGCAGCAGCAGCAGCAGTCACAGCAGTAGTTCCCTCCACAGCAGATGCAGATTCAGAGTCAGATGCAGAAATTTTGACAGATTTTGATTTTGAGATGATTGAGTTAATTCATTTTATGACACTGACATTGATTTGGATGAGTCAGTTGAGCAAATAAAACCTGTTGGTGATTTCCATTTAAATCCCACAGTCAATTTGTCTTCTTTGTTGAAAAGTTTTGATACTCTTTTTGTACAGCTACCCTCCACTAAGCCAAGTTTGGCTATTGTACCCTATACCTCCCCAATAAGTCCAGCAGTTGCTAAGCAACTCTGTGACAGTTTTGCTCCTCCAGTGGTTGCTCCATCGTCTTCAGTCATTCTAGAAGAAATTCCAGCCCCAACTTTTGTTATGGATGTCTCTCCCCTGCCAGATTTGGATGAACTAATTCTAGCTAATATAGAAGAAGAGAACAAGACAGCAGCTGAAAGCTCTGCCTCTATCATTTCTGATTCCTGCACAGTTACTTCTTTTATTGTTGATGAAACTCTAGTTCCAGAATCCTCAACTTCTGCCCCTGCCTCTACAGAAAAGACTGCTCTTTCTGATAAAGCTTTAAAAGCTCTGAATGCCTTGTATGATAACCCTCAAGGTTCTGATTCTGAAGAAGATGATGATGATGATGATTCTGATGAAGATGCTACTAGTAAGAAAAAGAAGATGTTATCTAAGAAAAGGAAGGCTCCTCCTCCTCCAGCTCCCAAGCCAAATCCCACTGCAGACACCCCCTATTATATTCTACACAATGTTGCTCCATACAAGGGAATGCCTGCTTGGATGTGGCTATCCAAGAACCAGCAAAAGGATAGAAAGAGAAGCAGGAGATATTCCCCTCCTCCAGTGCACAGATAAAGGAAGGATCCTCCTCCTCCTCCTCCTCCAGCAGCTGGTGCCTTTGGCTCCTCTAGCTCCCAGAGATCTGCCCCAATGCAAACATATCAGAGACAGTCAGGGAGATCATCTGGAAGCAACCAGCAGAGGCAGCCATCCTCAGGACAACATTAGCATCAACAGCATCAGCAGCAACAACAACAAACCTCTGAAGTACAGAAAGCTGAAAGTCCAAAGAGACCATACTCTCCTCCAATCCCATTTGAAGATCCTGAAACTGCTAATAATGCAAGAATGGCCAGATATCAGGAGTTAATTGGACTATCTCTGATTAATAAAGCCAAGGCTGAAGGCAAAGACACATCAGGACGTACAACTATGTCTAAGTATAGAAAAGAAGAGCTGAAAAGATTTGACAAAGGAAATAAGCTATTCAATTTTGATGATTACATGAAGCTCCATCCAGAAGCAGTTGTCCCCAAAGCAATATCATTGAATATTATTGGGGCAGCTGATATGACTATGACAAGGCTCAAGCTTCAGATCCCAAGAGAGAAATCAAATTCAAGAAGCCAGGTGAGCAGACATCTGAAGACAGGTCGAAGCAGAAGAAGCCAAAGAAGTAATTTTCATGTTGTTTCATTTTCTATCCGTTTTTGTTTTTCAAACTATGCTATCTGTTTAAACAAAGCTGTGTATATATATATCTGCTGCATGTGTTGGTAATTCTCTGCCAGATATGTCTCTTTCCTGCTTTGTTTTCTGTTTGTTTCTATTTTGAGTCTCTGTTAGTGACCTCACCCAAATAGGGGGAGATTGTTGGATCCCTAGTTGATTTGGGCTAGGTTCACTGACTTAGGATGTGACCCATCATGTATAGCCAGGGTCAAGTTTGTGTCCTAGAGTCTAGGCCAAGTCCTTAGGTTCAACTTCAGATGGACCAGCTGTCATCAAGACCATCAGAGATTCCAGACTTAGAGGATTTCAAGACTAAGTGAATGAGTTCGACGTTCGTCGAACTCAGCTCGACGTTCGTCGAACTCAGCTCGAGGAAAGGAGTTCTGCGCTCGACGATCATGAGACATTCTTAGTGCTGAGCTCGACGATCTTGGTTCTCTGTTCGACGAAGACTGAGTTTCTACATCAAGCCAAAGTCAGGATAATTTTATATTTTTTCTAAGTCCAGCTTCAAGCTTTGGTCGACAAATTAGATTCTGAGCTCGACGAACTTGGACCTCAAGTTCTCAGCTTCTCAGGTCGACGAAGTCAGCTTCTCAGGTCGACTAATATAGTACTCTACTTGACAAATTCTGAACTCAGAGTACTTATGTCGACACTTATGGCATGTGTCGACACCAGACAACTTATGTCGACACCAGAGGATTTGTGTCGACACCAGGATTTCAGTCAACACCAATTCATGTCGACACCACAAGAATTGAGTCGACACCAAGATCAATCAGTTGACACCATCTTATGTCGACACTGAATATCAGTAGATGCAGAATATTTGGCTAAGTCCATAATCGTTCTTCGCTCGACGAATTTGGATCTCAGCTCGACGAATACTGTCTTACAGTGAGAACTATCTGCTCGACGAATGAAGATTGTCTGTTCGACGAATAAAGATTGTCTATTCGACGAATAAAGATTGTTTGTTCGACGATTGAAGATTGTCTGGTCGACGAACTCTCTCCAGCTCGGCTCTACGAACTCCAGCTCAGCTCGACGAACTCAAGCTCAGCTCGACGAACTCAAACTCAGCTCGATGAATTGCGTTTTTCGTTCGACGAATCCAGACTAGGTCATCTTCAGGTTTCCCGTCCTGTTTCTTGGCGATGATTCCGGAGTTATTAATGCCAGATCTTTTCGGAATGTTACCGTTGGAACGTGCAATTAATCTTGGATTATTTCATGTGTTTTTCCATGGGACAGTTAGGGAAATCATTGATAGTAGCTTCCTTCCAAGGCCGACTGCAATTTCAGCTCAAACATTCGAATTTTGAATGTTCTCAGTCAGTCGAAAAGAGATAGACAAGAAAAGAAAGGATCAACACAGTCAGTCATATAGTCACACATACAGCAAGCAATACAGACAATCAGACAGACACTCAGATTGCACAGAAGAATAATCATACTCAAATCAAAAGTTCTACTGCAATCATCCTGACCAAAGAACATCATGAAGAAGAAGAAGAAGAACAATCAAATTCAATCAAGAGTCTTCTTCTTTCCTTCAATTCTACAGGACTACTTCAAAGGACAACAAATAACAATCTGTCAAAGGAGTTCCTGAAACAAATCCTGGTCCAGGCATTTTAGGTCTTTGAAGACCTATCACCCTGAAGCAGTGCTCCAGCATTCCTGATTAATTCAAGATCTCAGGGGGAGCAAAATCTGCTAAAATCAATCCACAAGTCTTCTCTCTGACTGTTGACAGAGAAGACACCATCTCCTTTACTTCCAATTCCTGTACAGGGTTTTAATTCTCTTCAAAATTATTCTGTTTGCAAGTCTCCTTCCAAAAGACTTGAGGTTTTGGTTTTTGAGCACCTGAACAAAAGCTCATTGGTGTCAGGCACCTGATCAAAAACCTGAGTGGATTCCTAGCAGGGTGGTAGAAGAGTGGATGTACCCAGGTTGGGGAACCACTATAAAAATTCTTGTGTCGTATCGTTGCCCTTTTCTTTGTGTTTTGGCTGTGCTCTGTGATTGCTTAGTTTGTTGTGCTTAGTTTTATTTACTTACTGATTTATTCACTTAGAAATATAACAAAAGTTGTAAAAAGTTTTTAGTGAGCACTATACTCTATTCACCCCCCCCCCCCCCCCTTAGAGTATTTCAAATATAACCTGCACTTTCACTTTGCCCTAAAAAGGCGTGAGGAATTGCGGGAAAAATTATCTCTCTGCAAATGGAGGAAAATCTGCGCTTAAATAGAAGCAGATCAGAAAAATAGTCACGCACGGTTTGGCGCACGACCGTACGCTAACTGTGCGTTATTAACTTCCAGGCCAAGCTTGCGGATGAAGATGCGTTGACCCATACGTTTTACTCGCGCACAGGCGCTTCCTCCCATGCTTGAAGGAAATCGCATGGGTAAACAGAGAGTGCAGGGAAATAAGATAATCGTAGGAAAACCGTGCATTTCCTTCGCGCACGGTTCGAAAGAAACCGTGCGTTAACCGTACGTGAAGATCGTCGAGCTCAGCTCGACAAAATTCATCAAGCTCCACTCGACATTTCTCCAGCTCAACAAAACGCACGATCGGGCACAAACCGTGCGTGAAGGAAACGCACGACCGTGCGTTTTCCACAAATCAGAATTCTTTCCATGGGGAAAATGCACTACCTGTGCAACAAAAACCAAAGCTGGAGCAAAAGCTCCCAACACCAAATATATACCAAAGAATAGCCGAAAAGAGCCATGGGAGCACCATGTGCTTACCCCCAACAACAGAATTTACAATTGCACACCCTTGGGCCAGAATATTTCATAATGTGGTCAATGACCGAATGAAGCAAATATAACCAATTACCGGCTGAAATACGGTTCACGAGTGAGAAAACAAGCCCAGATAAGTCCAAAAATATATATATATAACTTGGACGCATCACAGCTTTAAGAACTGATGGATCAAGGTTATGTGCATCCAAGTTCGTCACCTTGGAGCGCACCAGTCCACTTCTTGAAAAAGAAGGATGGAAGTCTATGGTTGTGCATCAATTATCGGGAGTTGAATAAGCTGACAAAGAAGAATAAGAACCTGAATCTGAGAATCGATGATCTGTTCGACCGACTAGTTGGATCGACGGTGTACTCGAAGCTAGATCTGAAATCTGGATATTTTCAATTGAGGATCAGGGAAAGTGACATTCCCAAGACGATATTCAACACAGGCTATGGGCATTATGAGTTCACTATCATGTCGTTTGGGCTGACAAATGCGTCATTCCGTGTCTATGGACTTGATGAACCAGACATTCAGAGAGCATTTGTACCAGTTCGTGATAGTCTTTATTGACGATATCCTGGTGTACTCTCGGTCCGTGGAAGAATATGCGGATCATTTACGCACTGTTTTGGAGAAACTGGGGAGTTGTCAGCGGTATGCCAAGTTCTCTAAGTGCGAGTTTTGGTTGTCTTCAGTTACGTTCCTTGGTCATGTCGTTAATGGAGAGGGAATTGTGGTGGATCCGGCGAAGATAGTTACGATACGGGAGTAGCTCGTGTTGTCTTCTATTGCGGAAGTCCAGGTTTTTTGGGGCTTGTCAGCTACTACAGGCACTTTGTGGAGAACTTCTCGCGGATTGCCTTACCCCTCACTACCATGAAAAGGAAGGATCAGAAATTTATTTGGTCGCTAGTGTGAGCGCAAGCTTTTGAATAATTGAAAAGTCTTCTCACCATGGCGCCTATTTTGTGCTCGTCATGTGGTTCAGGGGGGCTATGAAATCTATAGTGACGCCTCAGGGAGCGGCTTATACTGTGTTTTGATTCAAAACAGGAAGGGGATAGTGTATGGCTCACGCCAATTGAAATTGCACGAGATGAATTATCCGGTCCATGATTTGGAGTTAGCAGACGTGATATTCTCTCTTAAGATTTGAAGGTACTACTTGTATGGCATAAAGGTTGATATCTTTACATACCGTAAGAGCCTGAAATATCTATTAGATCAGAAGGACTTGAATATGCGCCAGCAGAGGTGGATGGAGTTCCATATGGACTACACCTTCAAGATACATTACGTTCCTAGAAAGGGAAATGCTATTGCGGATGCGCTAAGTCACAGGATTCCTGCACTGGCCAACTGGATACAAATGCATGATGAGTGTCTTATTCGAGATTTGGAGGCCTTGGAGATCTCTTGTGTGGATATGAGGTCTAGTGCTGAAGCATGTTTGAACTGGACGGAGGTGCAGTATGACCTCGCAGATCGGATTCGGCAAGCACTGGAGCTGGATGATAGCATGAAGCGCTACTTGGCGGAGTCTTTGGATGTGTCAAATGCCCAGTTTACTGTTAGTGATGGCCTTTTATGGAAGAACAATCTATTGTGCGTCCCAAATATGGGAAAACTACGGGAGGAGTTGATGTACGAGACACATTTCACGAATTACTCAATCCACCCGGGATCACAAAGATGTTCAAGGACATGAAAAGGTTGTTTTTGTAGCCAGAATTGAAAAAGGACATAGCTTTATATATGACAAAGTGTCATACATGTGCCCAGTAAATGCCGAATGTAAAAAGCCCAGTGGATTTCTGAAGTCATTACCTATACCAGATTGGAAGTTTGATGATGTATCTATGGATTTCTTGCACGGCTTGCCGAGTTAGCAGAAGGGAACGACGCCATCTTGGTGATCATTGATCATTTAATGAAAGTGTCACACTTTATTCCAAATAGGAAGGACAATTCTGTGGAAAAGCTGGCGAAGCTTTATGTTGAAATATCGTATGATTGCACGCTATGCCCCGTAACATCATTAGTGACCGAGATGGGCGCATCATATATAATGATTGGAGGCATATTCATCAATGGTTGGGTACCAACCTGAACTTCAGTATTGTCTTTCATTCGCAGACGGATGGTCAGACCAAGAGGGTAAACAAGACGATGGAGGACATGTTTCGTATGTGCGCCCAAGAGTTCGGAAAGAGGTGGGAGGACCACTTATTTATGATCGAGTTCGCCTACAACAATATCTACCATATAAGTATTCAGATGGAGCCCTTTGAGGCCCTCTATGGTAGAAAGTGTCGTTCTCCTTAGCACGGTTGGAGACGGGCGAAATAAAGCTATTCAAGTGAAAGGAAGTTGAAGATGCTACTTCGAAAATTCGTACAATTCGGGAGCAGTTGCTGATCGCTCAGATAGGCAGGCTAAGTATTATAACGCCAAGCTTAGAAATGTCGAATTCGCCGTGGGCGATTCGGTTTATCTGAAGATCAAACCGTTCAAGTGAGTATAAAAGATT
This sequence comes from Platanthera guangdongensis, assembly GCA_039583875.1. Lineage (NCBI taxonomy): Eukaryota > Viridiplantae > Streptophyta > Magnoliopsida > Asparagales > Orchidaceae > Platanthera > Platanthera guangdongensis. Next base: position 126,536,808 of record CM077147.1, on the reverse strand, counting down.
CGACTCTTTAAAAAGCTAAGTTTGAAGCACCTTGGCCTTTTGAGGCTTTGGAGCACATTGGTATAGCTGCCTATCGATTGAAGCTTTCAACAGAACTAATTGGTCTGCACTATGTATTCCATGTATCGGTATTGCGGAAGGCGGTGCAAGTGCTTACGCAAGTGGTTGATGCAGATCAGGTGTCGATTGATAGTTGGTTGACAACGAAGTTCAAGCTCATTCAGATCAAAGACATGGAGGTCAAGCAGCTGGGGAATAAGTCAATCAGAATGGTCAAGATCCGGTGGGACAACTATGGCTATGAGGAACTATTATGGGAGCGCGAGTAAACCATGAGATCGGATTTTCCCAAGCTGTTTTTATGAGAAATACTTTTGTAATATTGATACTTCTGTGTTTTCCTGCCAGGCGTAATTTTGGGATGAATTTCTTTATGTGGGGGAGATTTATAACGCCCCAAGTTTCCTGTTACAGGAGATGGTTTCTGTGAGCTACCGCCCGGCGGTAGGGTTAACGTCGGTGGTAGTATGATGGATTTATAGCAAGTGCGTTTAGTGTGTTACCGCCTGGCAGTAGATTGATACTGCATAGCGGTAACATGGTCGATTTATCGATAGAGCTCTCTATGAGATACCGCCCGGCGGTAAGGTTAACGTCGGCAGTAGCAAAGTTCATTTATTTGGAATAACTCCCTGTGAGGTACCGCGAGACGGTAATGACTTTTGGTCGTGAGCGGCATATTGATTCGACACATCATCCATCGCATGGCAGTAGTGAGGAACCGCGTGGCGATAATATGGCAATTACGACATAGCCAAGTGTCGCCCAGGATTGGATGTTTTGGGTGGTGTGATTGCGGATTGGACGTTGGAGGTACCGCACGACGGTAGCTCGATTTAAGGTCGGGATTGGTGAGTTTCACTTCATTTATTCTATGGCTTCTGTAGGATCAAGTGCATACCCAATAGTTCCAAAAGCCCGGACTGTTGGAAAGGGTGCTACTTAATTTCTTAAATAAGTAGCAGAGCGCCACGGATCAAGTGAAGGAATGTCGGACCCAACAATCCCCCCCCCCCCCCCCGAACGTCCAGCACAACCAATCAGCTCAGAGGTGGGGTTACCATATGGCCCAAATGGCTCAGAGGTGGGGTTACACATGTCCACGGTTGCCTGACCCCCCAGATCCACACAAGTAGAAGGGAAAAATCGGGATTTAATAGCGCCCCACCCCCCCCCCCCCCGGGTGTTGAACCTTTGACCTCCTCTGATACCAAATGTAGAATCAAGCGCATAGCCAACTATTCCAAAAGCCCGGACTGTTGGAAAGGGTGTTACTTAATTTCTTAAATAAGTAGCAGAGCATCATGGATCAAGTGAAGGAACGCCGGACCCAACAGCTTCCTTCTTCTGAATGACAGAGTGATAGGAGAGAGAAGGAGAGTGATAGGAAGGAGATCTCGTCGCCATTGGAGTTTTGGAGCTCCGGTTCGCGAGCCGAGTTCGGATCTGTGGAAGTCAAGTCTGTTGCGGTCATTCTTATCCAGTTAGATTCTCTCTCATTACGCCAAAGCGAACGTCAAGGGTAACGATCTTCATCCTTGGACATTTGAAGTCCTATATTTTGGCATGTGAGGGTAGATGCTCCGCGAGCACATGGAAGTGGTTGTCCCGTAGTGTCAATTGGTTTTATCCACATTATCTTTGTATTTAGACTCAAGAATCGAAGTACGGAATAAACATGTTGTGTGAAGACCATCCGGACAGGTTGATCTGGATTGGTGATGATTGTATGTATGACGGTGAAGATTATGGAGTAGAGGGGTATGCAGTTGATGCAGTGAGACTACTGGAAGTGCCTCCAGGAAAATACCTGTGGGGGGGGGGGGGGGTTATAATCGATAGTCTTTCCCCTACCGCGCTGCGGTAACACTACCGCCGGTGGTAGCTCCCAGTGAGCACTATTTTGTGAGGTCTGTCTCTTGGAGACCTGGTGGCCTTTGTGATTCTGAGGCCTGTCTCTTGGAGACCTGGGGCCATTGTGATAGTGAGGCCAGTCTCCTGAAGACCTGGGGGCCATTATGATGAGCTGAGAGTCTGAGGGGCCCAACTTAGGCGACCGTGAGTGACAGCCTTGGAACATAACATGGTTATCTTTTGTGTATGGGAAAGGGAAGGCTGACCCAAATCTTTGCTTGCGAGTTTGACGATTTGAGCAATGGGTTGTAGCTGACTTGCACCCACCTTACGATGATCGGCTTGGAGTGAGTCAGTGGCTTGAATCTCAGCATGACTTTGTCGTAGCATTGGGAGAGTCTTAGGCTTTAGGCCGAAAAACTGTAATGCTCAAGCATGTCGGACTTGAATCTCAGCACACCGAAAGAGAATGCTCATATGTGGACTGTCCTTGTGAAAGGTGGTGGGGGTTGAATCTCAGCACACCGATAATGTGCCCTTAGTGCATGGGGAGCATGGCCGGTTGTTCCAATGTCTGTGGTGAATGGAGCTTAAGTTGCACATTTTGAATGTCAATATATATCTCTGCCAAATGCATGTAGGGAAGGAGCACCTCCACCCCGAGTGAAGGGTGGGATCGTTATAATTTGGTCAGCTAATACTGACCATTACTTTGTTTGCAACCTTTGGGCTGAAATGTCTTTGTGCAGGTGCAGCTGAGCCAAGTGGGAATTGCGGGCCGAAGACCATGGTTTCTAAGCTAGCCCTCGCTGGCCAAAGCGAAGTATGTTTACTTTTACTGCTCATGTGCAGCTGGTATGCGTGCTGAACTATGAAAAACACTTTTATTTGAGGAAACCTTTATAAGGCCTTAAGGGCATGACAATTTGTGTATTCGGTTTATCTTTCCTAGTTTGTGATAGTGGACATTCCTGTGTTTGGGTTCCAAGCAATTAAACTATCTTCTGCTCGAATGTACTCTGAGTTAAGATGCGTAAATGGATTATGGTCTCAACACGTAACTCCACTGAACGTCCGTGGAATATAGCGTGGGGCCCCGGCCGGACCTTCTGTTATATTTTATGTGACGGATGAAGGTGTTACAATAACGTTTAGGATTATCCTTCATAGTAGATTTTTTTGTTTTATTCATCAATAACTCTTTTTTTGTGTATTTTAGCCACCTCGTATATTTGAGGATGGTGAGCCTTCTTGCCATAATACTACCCCTAAGATATCCATTGATGGTAATAGTGCCCCAGCAGCGCCTCCAGCACCAGCAGCACTTGTTACACCTGCAGCACCAGCAACACCAACAGTGACATACCCAACATATATAGCCATAATTATTACTAGAGCGGTGGACTTAGCTATAGTGGAATTCAGAAATGCACTGTCTGCTACAGATCTAGCCGCACTTCCTGTGCTAGCTATAGGGGATTTAGGGATAGAGCGCTATCTGAGGAATCTCCATGATCTTCATTCCTCTAACTACACTGGAAAAGAGACGCCAATGGAGACCAATGATTGATCGATTAAGACCCGTGAACTGCTTGAGGTGATGGAGTGCCCAGAGAACAATAAGGTTCCGTTAGCGGGTTTTCTCCTGAAAGGGGAGGCCCATCAGTGGTGGACCAGGCAATTGGCGGACGACCCTGCTCGTAAGTGCCTTAGTTTAAAAATGTCTTTCCCTGGTTTTCCTTTATCCTTTTAGCATAATGGCTTGTGTTTACCCATGTTATCAGGTTATACAGCATAGATGTTCCCCTGGAATGATTTCTCATCAGTGCTAGCTAGCCAATTTGTTCCCCCGTCTGAGTGTCGCAGTCTCCAGGAGAAGTATCTTAAGCTGATTCAGGGGGACAAGTCGGTGGTGATATAAGAAAGGGAACTGACCTATATTTTCGTTATGCGATCACGATGCAGGAAGATGAGAATGAGAAGTGTAACTGTTTTGTGGACGGACTGCGTGATTCTCTGAGGTAGTTTTGATGACGATGGTGAATGCGGATTATAAGAGTTAGTGGACACTGCTAGAAATTTGTAATCTGACCAGCAGAAGGTGCAGAAGCAAAACAGCTTCAGTTAGAAGAAACCTCATAATACACCTCGGCAGCAACAGAGCAAGAATATCTAGGGTAGAAACTGGAATAAGAAGTAGAGGTCAGGAGCCCAGAGAGTTGATCATACTGGGGGCAGGATCAAGGATTACCCCCTCTGCCTTAAGTGTTATCGCCACAATCTAGGAGAATGTTTGAATAACACGGGGTATGTTATAAGTGTCAGCAGTCATGACACATAGCCCGTTATTCTCAGGAAACTTCTGGGAATCAGGTATGTTAAGTTAAGTGTTTGACTATTATTTATTTACTTTTTCCATCGTAGTTAGTTTAAACGTAACCCTCTCGTGTAGTTGAAGTTTGAGGTCGGTGGCCTGAGTAGAGCTGACAATGGAAAAGCACCCATGAGTGCTGATGCGACCATCTCTGGGACGAGGACCAGTGCAGCCTAGATCTTATGGCCTTGGTCAATAGGAAGCCAAGGATCAAGAGGATGTGGTAATAGGTATTTGTTATAATGTGTATGTCATATAAAAAAATTAAATAAATCCTACTTAGTGATACTGTTAATATCCTAGTTCAATCATTCATGTAGTGATTCTAATGATTTATAATGTACCCTCCAAGATCCTCTTTGACACGGGCACTTCTCACTCATTCATTGCAGAATCTCTAGTACGTATGCTGGGATTAGAAGTCTTTCCAGAGGTAGTATTGTTAGAGGTCATGATACCTAATGGATCCTTCTTGTAGACCAGAGATAAGTGTGGGGTACCAGTGCAGTTTGGAGACGCCAAGATTGTTGTAGAAGCCTTCCTACTTCCTATCGCATGTTTCAATTTGATTATGGGAATGGACTTGTTATCGACTGTAAATGCCAAGATAGACTACAAAGATAAGCTGATATAGTTTGAAGTACCCAACCAGATTGTTGTTACATTCCAGGGCATGAAAGGAGTCGCTATGATAATTATCTCCTCCGCCAAGGCTGTTAGATGCATTATCAAAGGTTGTGAAACTTTCTTAGTACTAATGAATGCAGAAACAAAGACTAATTTGTTGAAGGTACCAGTGGTTCAGGAATTTCCCGATATCTTCCTAAATAAATTACCAGGTGCCCCTTCTACTAAAGAGATTAAATTTCAGATCAATCTTCTACCTAGAGCTGCACAAGAGAACTCGCTGAATTGAAGGTCTAGCTGCAGGAGTTGTTTGGCTTGGGCTTTATTCGCCACAACACTTTACCTTAGAGTGCACCAGTTTTGTTCGTGAAGAAGAAGGATGACGTTTTGAGTTTATGCATAGACTACCGCGAGTTGAACAAGTTGACAGCTAAGAACAAGTATCCTATCCCCAGGTTTGGCGACCTGTTTGATCAGCTCGAGGGCTCTTGCACATTCTCTAAGTTGGACCTCAGGCCAGGCTATCATCAATTGAAGATTCGGGAAGCAAACATTTAGAAGATGGCATTCAGTACTAGATACAAATACTATGAGTTCGTAGTCATGCCATTTGGGCTGACCAATGTCACGTCCACTTTTATGGATCTAATGAATAGGGTGTTTCAGGAATAGCTGAATCGTTTTGTTATCGTCTTCATAGATGATAAGTTGGTGTATTCCAGGAGTGCAGATGATCATGTCTCGCACCTCAGGACTATTTTGGGGACACTCAGGCAGAACCAGCTTTATGCCAAATTTTCTAAGTGCGAGTTCTGCCTTTTATAGATTGCTTTCATAGGACAAATTATCAGTCAGAGAGGTCTTTCCGTTGACCCAAAGAAGGTAGAAGCAATAAAGGATTTGGCGAGACCGAAGATAATTACGCAGATTCACAGCTTTTTCGGTTTAGCAGGATATTATAGATGGTTTGTTAAGGACTTCTCGAAGATAATTTTACCACTGACTTCACTCACCAGGAAGGGTAAAGCTTTTAGTTGGACAGTGGAGTGCGAGTTAGAGTTTCAGAAGTTCAAAACCAGGCTGATGATCGCCCCTATTCTGAGTTTACCAATAGAGACAGATGGATTCAGATTTTTAGCGACGTCTCGGGTCAAGGTTTGGGCTGTGTGTTTTTGCAGCATAGGAAGGTCATATCCTTCGCCTCCAAATAGTTAAAGGTCCACGAGAAGAACTATCTTGTGCATGAATTGGAGCTAGCAGCAGTCATCCATGCCTTGAAGATTTGGTGGCACTATCTCTATGGGGTTCGTTGTGAGATTTTTACTGATCACAAAAGTCTCAAGTACATCTTTGACCAACAAGAGCTCAATTTGAGACAGCGTAGAGGGTTAGTGTTTTTGTCAGACTATGATGTGGACATTCAGTACCACCCAAGGAAGTCGATGTGGTAGTTACTGCGCTTACTCGTAGAGGATAGAGTTATTTTCTCCTTACGTAGCAGGATGAGTTGGTTCGAGAATTAGAGAGGCTAGAGATCACTATTAACCGTGAAATCGGCGATCCTTCCCAAGATAGCCAGCTTACGAATCATGACCTGCTCCAGGTTCCCCCTGGGGGACGCAGCCTGTGAGCCCTCAAGGATGGGTGGACAGACTTCTCTGTCCCCCTGGAGGTCGCGCGGCAAGGGATGTCTCCCTAGTCTGACCGCCCAAGTCGCGCAGCAGCCGCTTATTTTGTAGGGGCTACTGACTGCTTCCTCATTCTGCCCCTGCAGGCCGCGCGGTTAGATCAGCTAACCGCGCAATGGTTCTCTCTAAAACATATGAAGACTAGCCAACTAAGTGGCGGATTGACACAACCACCCACTCAGACCTCCAAGTAGACACTCGGCAGGAGTCGCAGCCTTCTTCAGCCGACTCCTGCAGGTTACAAAGCAAGGCAAACCACCACATCGCCAGTCGACCTGCCCCCAGGATGCCCAACAGAACGCGACAAGCTTCAGGTTGGCCAATAGGCAACCTGCCTCCAGGTTGGCCAATAGGCAACCTGCCTCCAGGTTGCCAACCAGCACTAGTGGCCTACACCAACAGCCCGCCAGCAGTGGGTGGACTCGATCTCAGTCCGCCCAAGTAGGGTGGACGGCGACAAGACCGTCAACCCGCACGGCATCTCGTGACCTGCTCCACCTGTCCGACAGCAGTGGGCGGACTCAGTCTCAGCCCGCCTGATACGGGACTTGGCAGCATGGCCAACTACTCTACACCAAACCACACAATACATTATGGACTCAAATCCAGTCCGCCAGAAGGTGGCGGGCTCACTCACTCCAGCAAGGACGATCAGCTCTTTCTACCCTCCAGGGAGTAGCAACCTCGCTTCATCAAACAGCATACGCGACCTACTCTCTTCAGACCACCAGGTTGCCAAGATCTTGTCGCCCAGCAGGGGGACAAGCCTCAAGTAGAGGCGGACTATACCTGTCCGTTTTGGGCTCAACAGACTCACTATGCAGTCCGGCACCCAGTACTCCAGCTTCCCAGCTCCAGCCACTTCCCAGCACCACTCGGACTACTGCTCAACTCGCATAACATGGCGCGGGCTTACTTAGTACTATAGAGGCGGACTCGTCCAAGTCTGCCTACAGTAGAACAGCTCAAGTAGACAAGTCCCTATCTGCACAACTCAGCGCGGACTCGGCAGACTCCATGTTCTACTCGTAAAACTCAACGACATACTGAGGGTGATGTTACCAAGACCATTACATCCTCAGGCCTATAAATAGACCCTCATACCTCTCGTTATAGGGGAGGACAATGGATGACAAGGTCAAGGCATCAAATCCTGTGGACACAACTTCCCAGTTTGCGCGACCTCAAGAGCCCTCATTCTTGGCTTGATCGCGCAGTCCGCTTGGCTTACTGAATCAAGTTGCGGGATCAACAGTCCGCGCTGTCTGCCGGCCTCTTTGGTCAGTCTGTGCGGCCTATGGAAACTTCTTTCCATAGCAGCCAGCTTCCCCTTGTACCCTTTGTATTCTCATGTAAAGGACTCTACTGAAGTTGTAACACTGATTATAATTAAAGGAAAGCTCCTCGCTGGAGTGGCATTTAAGTCGCGACAGGCGAAGTCTGTTGTTGCCACTGCAAGCGGCCCCCTCTACTCTTCTCCTCTACTCACTCGGCATCAACCTGCAAACCTAACCATCAAAGTAACAATCTGCTCAATAGTTCCCAATCAACCTCCCAACCATCTCCGCACTCGGATCAACATCCTCCTTTCCTTTATCCCTGCATCCCAGATCGATCGTGCTCCACTCTCGAGCAAGCTAGCGGAAGTTGGCATTTTCCGCATCAAAATTAACATGCGACCTTCAGGTCTCAAACTGACGGTGAAATCAACGGTTCCTCATGTCAGACAGCCAACCCCCTCAAAACATTCCTCATACCAGCGAAGACGCTCTCTAGGAAGCCCTCGTGCTAACACATCGGGAAACTACCCAACAGTTCGCAGTGATTAACGACACCCTAGCCGTTATAATTTAGCGACTATACTTGCAACCTGCAGCAGCGCTGGTTACTACAGTCAACCAGGCAGTGGAGAATCCTCATTCTTATCCGACAACTTCTCGTCTAGTTGATCCTCATACCTGTCCGGCAAGTTACCCACCTTGGTAAGCCACAGTCCCTTTGCGGTCTCCCGTTGCTGGACAAAGGGAGTGTTTCTACAAACTTAGTCCACGAACCAACACTTATTCTGCCAATCACACGAGAAAACTACCAAAGTTTTCCACTAAGAGGAAAGGAGGTCTGGAAGCTTTATTATATATCATGCAACCTCCAAAGTCTACTCCAAAGGATTTTCAACCGCGAGTAAGGAGAGGAAGGAATTTTTGATGTCATCCGCGTATCTTCCCAAGAAAAATATCTGAGGTTGATAGCACAATGGGTGGGGCAACACATATCATGAAGGGCAAACCAAGCGATGAGGGATCTTCTCAGCCTGCTGATCAAAAGGTCAAAGTCTCTGACCAGTACTGCATACATCACAAAGAAAAGAGTCATGCAACAAAAGATTGCAGAGCTCTTCAACAACTTGTAGAGAAAACGATGAAACATGGTAAATTCCAACATTTGCTCCAGCAAAATGATCATTCTGACACATCCACTTCAAAAAGCAAAGTAGTAGTGAGCAATCCTCTCGACTCAAAAGGGGAAAACCAAATCAACAACATGAACTTCGGTCTTGGCACCGAAAGCATTGAAGACGACTGTGTTGGCACCCTCGGAGACCTATTCTGAGCTGAAGAAGGACATCTCAAAGTCTCCAAAACTCCTCACAATCATGGCCGATTGTTTTTTGCTTTCCTCACTTCGAACATTTTCTTTCTAAAAACATTTCCAAGTGTTCTTTCATTCATTTCAATAAATTTTACGCCAGAGATCTCGTACTAACACATTTCCCTTTTTGGAGTGCCTTCTCCTCTATTTTCTCTTTGCCAAAGGGATCACTGAACCACCGAGATATCACCGAGTCGTGTTGTTCCCACCATAGATTGTTCTCGGGCATAAGACCACGATGACCACATATAGTGGGGAGTGTTCATGTATGTGCAGTGTGTGTCGTTCAATCTATATAGGTGGACATCAGGGCTTCGGATCCTAGCCAGTATCTAACACACAGCGTGCATCAAGGGAGGTCCCGGTGTGTTAGCTCTGCTGTACTCTGTTAGGGATACATTACAGTTACGATGATCTTTTCTTGACAAGTAATGGCGATCAAGTGTATCCTTGTCTCTTCGATCATCTCATGACTGTAATAGTCAAATACTATGTGGTACTCTCAATCCATGCTTTTGCGGGGCCCACAATGTTGCTGATCTTTCTAAAGGCGAGCAATGCTATAGACCACTTGGCGTACCTGGCTTAACTGATCAGCGATGTTTGTAACCTGAGGCATGAGAGCTGTGTATTTGTCGTTCCTTCTCAGTATTTTGTGCATTTTTCTCTTTTGTGCCCTTCTAAAGGAAGCGTGGGTAGCCTGCTTTAGGTAGGACTATGCTCTTGATAACCTTTCGAGTGCAGGTGATGCATAAGGCCCACAGGTGCACTCCTGTGGGAGCATCCGACCTTTCTTGGTCATCTTCGGGTGTAGACCTCCTTTTTTCAAACTGCCTTCTTACAGATTAACAAGTTATATCCACCCTATCAAAAGGATATGGAACATCTTTTTTTCTTATGATCATCTTATATGCGCCGCTTGCATGAAGCTCTATCAGATGATGATTAAGAAGCACTCTGTTACTCTTATTGGATGTTAATGGCACCAATTACTAATTGATAGTCATGGAATATAGCTCTCTTATCGACAAACAACTCAGCTAGAGTTTAGTTAGTGCTTTCATCTTACTAATCTGTATTTAATATTAAAGATATCATATTTGATAACGCTAGAGGATCAGTATCGCGGGTTGATCTCTATTCAGTTAATAGCAGAGTTTGTCGGGTATATCTTCTGCTATCCAATTATATCTTATCACATCAACAGCCAACATTCGCAAGTTCCCTTTAGCTACTTTCAGCTTACCTTTCTATCATATCTGCATCTAACTCCTCTTTTGCAGAGATTAGCGGATATTTGCAAGTTCTCTTTAGGTACTTGCAATTTACAGTTCTATCATATCTTCTCCTAACTCCTCTTTTGCAGAGATTGGCAGATATTTGCAAGTTCTTTTCAGGTACTTGGAATATACTTTTCTATCATATCTGCTCCTAACTCCTCTTTTGCAGAGATTAGCAAATATTTGAAAGTTCTCTCCAGGTACTTGCAATTTACTTTTCTATCATATTTGCTCCTAACTCCTCTTTTGCAGAGATTAGCAGATATTTGCAGGTTCTCTTCAGGTACTTGCAGCTTACCTTTCTATTATATCTGTATCTAACTCCTCTTTTGCAGAGATTAGCATATATTTGCAAGTTCTCTTCAGGTACTTGCAATTTACTTTTCTATTATATCTGCTCCAAACTCCTCTTTTGTAGAGATTAATAGATATTTGCAAGTTCTCTTCAGGTACTTGTAGCTTACCTTTCTATCATATGTGCATCTAACTACTCTTTTCCAGAGATTAACAGATATTTGCAAGTTCTCTTAAGTTACTTTCAATTTACTTTTCTATCATATCTGCTCCTAACTCCTCTTTTTGCAGAGATTAGCATATATTTGCAAGTTTTCTTCAGGTACTTGCAATTTACTTTTCTATCATATCTGCTCTTAACTCCTCTTTTGCAGAGATTATCAGATATTTGCAAGTTCCTTTCAAGTACTTGCAGCTTACTTTTCTTTTATATCTGCTGCTCACTCTTGCTTTTCTATAGATTAGCAAATACTTGCAAGTTCCCTCCAGGTACTTGCAACTTAGTTTTATTTCATATTTGCCGCTTACTCTTCCCCTTACAGAGGTTAACAAGTGCTTGCAAACACTCCAGGTACTTGCAAGTTATTTTTCATCTGTGCATTCCTCTAATCTTTGATTTGCACAGATCAATGGAAGACATTCACATCTTTTTCATTTTGCAAAAGCAATTCGGGTACACACGAGATGTACCTCTTTTCGCCTGCATTAACTTTTCCTTTGCAGGAAAAAGATAGGTATTGGCAAACCTCTTCAGAGGAGAGACGTTAGGTTGTATCTCTCCTTTCCTCTTACTTTTTTGAGGGAAGGATCATGATTTTCTTGGGTCTCCTACTTTTTCGAAGTTTCCTTCGGGACTTAAAAAAGTGCGGGGATTATGTTAACCCAGAAATTGGTGATCCATCACATGGTATCCAGCTTATGAATCGCGACCTGCTCTAGGTTCCCCCTTGGGGTCACTTCCTGTCAACCCTCAAGGATGGGCGGAGAGACTCTTTTGTCCGCTCAGGCAGTGCGGCTAGGGCAGTCACCCCGTTCTGACCGCCCAGGTCGTGCATCAGCCACTTGTTCTGCAGGGGGTGCTGACTGCTTCCTCAGTCTGCCCCTGTAGGTTGTGCGGTTAGATCAGCTAACCGTGTAATGGTTCTCTCTACAACACATGAAGACAACCCAACTAAGTGGCGGACCGACATTGCCACCCACTCAGACCGCCAGATAGATACTTGGCAGGAGTCGCGACCTTCTTCAGCCCTCTCCTGCAGGTCGCATAGCACGCAAGGAAACCCGCCACAATGCTAGGCGACCTGCCTCGTGGTCGCTGAATAGAATGCGACAAGATTCAGGTCGCCCAACATACAACCTACCACCAGGTGGCCAACCAGCACGAGCGGCCTACATCTACAGCCCACCAGCAGTGGCCGGACTCGATCTCAATCTGTAGAAGGAGGGTGGACGGCGGCAAGACTGTCAACTCGCATGACATCTAGCGACTTGCTCCACCTGTCTGACAGTAGTGGGAGGACTTTATCTCATCCCGCCTGAGACGAAATATGGTAGCATGGCCAACTACTCTACTGATGCAGGCCACTCCCAAAAATGGGATTAAGGCACGAAATGCCAAAGGGATTCCTATGGGGAATTTAAGCGAACACGTGGTGTGTGTGCAAAACTCAAAATTTCGGCAGAGTTTCGTCTATAATGTCGTGATCTCACAAATGGGAAATTCCCATCCAAACCTGCACGAACATTCACATATATATTTTTCATAACCTAGCCATACGTCTAATATAACATCACAACATTTCCATCCACATAGAGAGTGATACGGACTAAGAATTCGATTCGGAAAAACAGTCCAAATGCAGCCCTCAAAACAAAATAAAACGAGGATATACCAAATCCTCTTGATCCATTCGAAACCACAGGCTAAACCAACCTCGGTTTGCAAACATCCAAGGGGACCTATCCTTGCAAAAACCTTTGAGAAAATCGGATGAAGGGCAATATAAAATTCAGATTTTTTTAGATGCAAGCTAGAATCAAAATTTAGGATAAAATATGCTATCTAGGTTTCCACTAAACTCACAATACAAGACGAATAATTACACAAGTTTTAGGGAAGGGAAATCATTACCCAAGATCTGAAATTAAAGAGGAGGAAGAGGAGGATAACTATGGAAGAGTCGCACTTCCACGGGTCCACCGGAGTCGCACCGGATAGGGAGAACCAAGCCGCCTTCTTCGGAGTCACACCGGAGGAGGTAGGAGATCGCTGGAGAAGCAGGAATCGCCACCAAGAGGGGCGGCGGCAGAGCCTATACGTGATTCCCAGGAGGTCGTGTTTCGGCCAGGCCGAAGGGGGCTACTTCACGCAACTTAGGGTTAGGTTCTGGTTTCTTTCTTTTTTCATCATCCCCTCTCCATCTCCTCATACACATATATATAACATCATACACCTCTCCGTCCACCCTTCATCAAAATCACACTAATCCTAACCACTAATGTTTAACAAGAAATAAAACAACACATTACTAAAATTTATAAATTTTATAATGTATAAATTTATAAATATTATGACTTATAAATTGATAAAAAAAGTATTATGAATATAATATTATTCCAACATTGAAATAACAATATAGTCATAAAGATTTGAAGTGACGAAGTCAGCGGTGGCGGCCGGGACGACGACAGTTACGGCAACGACCATCTATGTCCACGAACATGTAGCGGCGGCGATCAAAAGAGAGATCCATGTTGGCACGAGCAAATGGCGGGGCATCCTCGCCATCAATCCTCCCCCGCTCAAAATCACTCATCCCCGATGAGTGGCTAGGGAGAGAAAGGCAGGAGACAGCAGCATCCACTGGTATCATAGTAAGAGCGGACATCCAGAGGGTAGGACAAGCAGTGCAGGCATCCGCAATAGAACATATCCTGTCATGAGCAAGAACAGCAGAAAACCTTGTAGATGTGTCAGCATAAAGAAAAGCAGTATGAATTTTACCATGCAATGCGAGAACCAGGAAACCCAAATGGAAGAGCGACACGAAAAGAATCTCACCTCTCAACCCAAGAGAATCTGAAGTGGAAGGGAGAAATGTCGGAGAAAACCACTCAGTTGGAAACCAGATATGCAAAATTAAATCCGAAAAATTGAAACACGGTGAAAAACCGATTGCATCGTAAAAATCTAAAAAAATTGCATTAAACCCAAAATTCTTTAAAATCATGAAAGGATCGGCGCTCCAACGTAATAATTTTGTTATGGAACACGAAGATATCCACTCAAGGGCTAACCAGACAAAATTTGAATCAACAATTCTGCAGTCAGAAGCTCTCGGAGGTGAACAGACATGAAAGTGACGCAATCCACAGACACTGGCATAAGTCAACGACATGTGTACGCACAGATCGTACCAGGATGGATGAAAAATATGTGAAATTTGATTTGATGGGTAACAATGTCGTGAGGACACCAAATCAAAAGGCACAGTCACCGTGAAATTATACGCAGTCGCAGACGAAGACATGTCCGCAAAAGGACACTCACTAATACATAGCCCACAAGTCAAGTCCAATAAAGGTTCTAATAACAACGGCCTAGCTAAGTGGATCGGACCATGCAAAACCAATTTGTGTCCTAACAAGTTCGTTGATCGAGCCAAAAGAACAGGAGGGAGGGTCAGTGAAATCAAACCCGAGAGAGAATCTAACTCATGGTGAACGTCACGTATTGGTGTTAACATCAACGAGAAATTATACGAGTTTACACTACTATAATCATCCAAAAGTACAACTCCCTCGCTATGTAACTCTTCCAATGCACTAAATACATCATCCAATTCAGAATCAATAGAGGTCTCAAAAATAGACTCAATGCATTTAGGGTCATGAGGGAGGACCGGCAAAATCAAACCCGACTAAATTTCAAATTCATATTGAGCTTCAGGCAATGGTGATAACAACCAGGAAATATCTTCCGGATCGTCAACTTTAAATTCAACCAAAAATAACCTTCCCTCGCAACGTAAATCTTTCATGGCAATAAGTACATCTGTTAACTCAGGGACATCGGTCGGTTCCTCAACTATCATAGGAGACGGACCTAAAATATTGTCGTGGGGAAGTGGGATAATCCTAGGGGGTGAAACCTCAGAGGAGACATCCTCATCCAGGTCACTAGGATATCCAAGCTCCTCATCATCACTAAGGTCATCAGAGAAATTGACATTGCCCTCAGTGTCGGGCTCAGACGTTGAAGCTAAAAGAGCCAAAGCCCTAGGCTTTGTGGGGCACTCCATGGCATAGTGGCAAATCACTCCACAAGCTTAACATGTAGAGTTCTCCTTATAAATATTAACTGTCTACCTATGCTTAACCCGTGGATTTATAACATCACTAGTAGTGACAATGACAGGTGGCGGGACAGAGGACCTAACCCTCTCCTTCTCCCTAAAGGTTGGTGTACGTGGGCTCGAAAGAGTCAGATCTTGGCAGAGCAAGGATCTAGCGTGAGGCTTGTAGTAAATCCTGTGATCGAAATTGGGTCTAGTGGCCTGGAGGGCAGAAATAAGATCGTGAGACGTCCGAGTAAGGAAGTACGAGGGGACGTACTGGTTTTATGTAAGCGAAGTCTTCGACGACGAATCACTCAGATAATTAGAAATCTGGGAACGACAGTAGGGTGGGTAATACTCATCTGTTAATAGATTCTTCACAATCTGCCAACCTACAAGTGAGTCGTTGAGTGACATCCCAAAACGTCTTCCCTCATTGAGCCAGATGGTCTGGGCTCGACCAATTATATGTAGTCTCACAACGGGAATCTTGTGGGGGTCCACAATATGATATCACTCAAAATAGCATTCCATATCCTTCACCAAACATAAAAACACTCGCGGTCCACCTATCCCATCATAGGTCGTAGTAGAAACTCTAACCTGCCTAGAAGTGCATGTTAGTGGTGTCAAATATTGTGCTAACATAACGTTACGCTCAATGAATGAAGATGAGTGAGAGGAACTCCTAATGTGCGCCATAAAAGACCAACGGAAAACTCAAACTAAGTGAACACGAAAACTATTTTTTTTGATATATTTTAAGAAACACAATTTTTTTTATATAACTAAAAAAATAGAAGGCCAACGAATGTGCCTAAGTGCAAAAGGGGCTAGCTCGGAACGAGCGAATCATTGTTAAGTTGACAAATTGGCAAACCTGGCTCTGATACCAAATTGATGCAGGCCACTCCCTAAAATGGGATTAAGGCACGAAATCGCAAAGGGATTCCTATGGGGAATTTAAGCGAACACGTGGTGTGCATGCAAAACTCAAAATTTCAGCAGAGTTTTGTTTATAATGTCTCGATCTCACAAGTGAGAAATTCCCATCCAAACCTGCACGAACATTCACATATATATTTTTCATAACCTAGCCATACATCTAATATCACATCACAATATTTCCATCCATATAGAGAGTGATCCGGACTAAGAATTCGATTCGGAAAAACAATCCAAATGTAGCCCTCAAAATAAAATCAAACCAGTATATACCAAATCCTCTTGATCCATTCGAAACCACGGGCTAAACCGACCTCGGTTTGCAAACGTCTAGCGGGACCTATCCTGGCAAAAACCTTTGCGAAAATTGGATGAAGGACAATATAAAATCCAGATTTTTTAGATGTAAGCTCGTATCAAAATTTACGATAAAATATGCTATCTAGATTTCCACTAAACTCACAATCCAAGAGGAATCATTACACAAGTTTTAGGGAAGGGAAATCGTTACCCAAGATCTGAAATTAAAGAGGAGGATAACTATGGAAGAGTTGCACTTCCACGGGTCCACCGGAGTCGCACCGGATGGGGAGGACCGAGCCGCCTTCTTCGGAGTCACACTAGAGAAGGTAGGAGATCGCCGGAGCAGCAGGATTTGCCACCAAGATCGGTGGTGGCAGCAGCTATACACGATTCCCTGGAGGTTCGGTTTTAGCCATGCCGAAGGGGGCTGCTTCACGCAACTTAGGGTTAGGTTCCGGTTTCTTTCTTTTTTCATCATCCCCTCTCCATCTCCTCATACACATATATATAAAATCATATATCTATCCATCCAACCTTCATCAAATTCACACTAATCCTAACCACTAATGTTTAACAAGAAATAATACAACACATTACTAAAATTTAAAAATTTTATAACTTATAAATTTATAAATCTTATGACTTATAAATTGATAAAAAGTATCATGAATATAACATTATTCCAACATTGAAATAACATTATAGTCATAAAGATGTGAAGTGATGATGTCGGCGGCGGCGGCGACGACATTTGCGGCAACAGCCATCTATGCCCACAAACAAGTAGCAGCGGCGATCAAAAGAGAGATCCATGTCGGCACGAGCAAATGGCAGGGCATCCTCGACATCATCTACACTAGACCGCACAATATAATGCAGACTCAACTCTAGTCTGTCTGAAGGTGGTGGGCTCACTCACTCCAGCAAGGACGATCGACTCTTTCAACCCGCCAGGGGTTAGCAACTTCGCTTCATCCAATAGCATGCGTGACCTGCTCTCTTCAGTCATCTAGGTCGCCAAGCTCTTATCGCCTAGCAAGAGGGACAAGCCTCCAGCAGAGGCATAATCTACCTGTCCGCGGTGGGATCGGCGGCACACTATGCAGTCCTCCACTCATCACTCCAACTTCCCAGCTATGGCCACTTTCCAGTACCGCTCGAACTACTCCTCAACTCGCATAGCTTGGCGCGGGTTCGCTTCGTACAGCAAAGGCGGACTCGTCCCAGTCATCCAACAACAGATCAGCTCAAGTAGACAAGTCCCTATCTGCACAACTCGATGCAGACTCAGCGGACTCCTCGTTATACTCGCACAACTCACCGACATACCGGAGATGATGTTACCAAGACCGTTACCTCCTCGGGCCTGCAAATAGACCCTCATACCTCTCGTTGTAGGGGAAGATAATGGATGATAAGGTTAAGGCATCAAATACCGCGGACACAACTTCCTAGTCCGCGCAACCTCAGCAGCCCTCATTCTCGGCCTGATCGCGCAGTCCGCTCGTCTTACTCAAGAAAGCTGCGGGATCAGCTGTCTGTGCTATCTACCAGCCTTTTTGGTCAGTCTACGCGGCCTCTAGCAACTTCTATCCATAGCCGCCAGCTTCCCCTTGTACCCTTTGTATTCTCATATAAAAGACTCTACTCAAGGTATAACAATGATTATAATTAAAGGAAAGCCCATCACTGGAGTGGCATTTAAGCCGTGGCGGGCGAAGTCTGCTGTTGTCATTGCTAGCGGCCCCCTCTGCTCTTCTCCTCTATTCACTCGGCGTCAACCTACAAAGCTAACCATCAAAGTAACTGCCTACTTGACAGTTCCTAATCAACCTCTCGGCCATCTCCGCACTTGGTTCAACATCCTCCTTTCCTCTTTCCTCACATCCCGAATCGATCGTGCTCCACTCTCGAGCAAACTGGTGGAAGTTCGCATTTTTCGCATCAACAATCAGTGTGGTGTCGTGCTCTAGTTTTGGATTTACAAGGTTGAGTTGAATGAAAATCGCTTGTGGCATCAAGGATAGGATCAGAACAGTTGTACCCTTAGATCCTAAGATGTGAGAGATTTGTGATTTGTCTAAGGCAGGCCATAAGGAGATGTTTAATATACATGAGGATTTATTGTTGCATGGCGGTAGGGTTTGCATTGCAGATGTTAGCCACCTCCGAGTGGACATACTTTTTGAGGCTCATAACTCCAGATATTTGATACATCCGGGTATCATGAAGATGTATGCTGATTTAAAGAAGCTAGTGTGGTGTCCAGGCTTGAAGGGTGATGTTGTAGATTATGTTGGGTGATGTGAAACATGCAAGTTAGTTAAAGATGAGCTCCAGAGGCTAGGAGGAAAATTGCAGCCACTACCCATCCCAGAGTGGAACTTCGAGGATACATCAATGAATTTTTTTCATGGCCTTCCTAGATCGTAGAGTGGGAATGATTCTATATGAGTTATAGTTGACCATCTTTCTTAGGTTGTCCACTTCATTCCCAAGAAGAAGACAGATCATTGTCCCAGATTGGCGTAGTTATATATAGACGAGATTGTACGCCTCCACAGTGTTCCCAAGACCATAGTTTCAGACAGAGATTCCATGTTTACTTCTAAGGAGTAGAGATACATTTAGGAGCAGTTAGACACTAAGTTACATTTCAGTACATTCTTCCTTCCTCAAATAGATGGATAGGCTGAGCACACAAATAGAACCTTGGAAGATATGCTTTGGATGTGTATTCTGGACTTTGGAGGAAAGTGAGATAAATATGTTACTCTTGTTAAATTTTCCTACAACAATAGCTTCAAGCAAGCATTGGGATGACTCCTTTTGAGACTTTGTATGGCAGACATTGTCAGACACCATTGTGTTGGGTTGAGAGTGAAGAAAGATCTTCCATTAGTAAAGATTGGATTGATAAGACCACAGATCGAATCAATCGCATCCAGTAATGCATGAAGTTAACTCAGGATCATCAGTCCAAGTACTATGACCAAAGGCACAAGTCAGTGGAATTCAGTGTTGGAGAGTATGTCTACCTGAAGGTCAAACCATTTAGAGGTGTCTCTCGAATCAAGCAGTTGAAGAAATTGAGTCCTAGATTCGTTGGTTCTTTCAAGGTACTGGAGCGTATAGGTGAATTTTCTTATAGATTGGCTTTACCTGAGGAAAGGAGTGATCTACATGATTTATTTCATATCTTCTATCTGGGAAGTTCAGTTAGAGATCCTAGTCAGATAATCAGTTTTGAGAAATCACCAAGCAAATTAGATCTTATTATCAGTGTTAAACCGGTCAAAATAGTGAAGTCAAAGATTCAAAAGCTCAGGAGTAGAGAGTTCCTGTTTGTATATGTTCTTTGGATGAACTGTGGCTGACCAGAGCATACTTGGGAAAGAGAAGATGCGCTTCAGAAGATTGAAGACTATGCTTTCCTCTTTGACTCAAGTATGTTTGTAATTTTTGGGAACGAAAATTTTGTTAGGAGTGGAGATTTGTAACATCCATATTTTGACTCAAAAATTTATTTGCTTCTATGGTCTGACCTCGTGCGATTTTAATCGAAAACTTTTCATGACGAGGTACATTTTTAGTAGGGTTAAAACTTGTACATTAATTGTCGGTTTAAATTTAGTCGGTAAGTATGTGTTCAACGCACGTAAATTTTTACTGCGAGGGTGTATCACAAATTCTAAGTGTTGGAGTGTAGTGGAATGACATACTGGTAATAATTTGAAAGTGTGAAATTTCTCCTAATGTCAAGTGAAGCACGGTTCACCTCCCCATCACCCGACAGTTACCAAAACCGTAGTGTCGCTTAGGGTAAAAACTTGTAACCCCCTTGCGTAACTACGCAAAAACAACTGCACGCTCATTTTTCCCGCAAGCGATTTTCTCTCCTGGAGGTGCTTCATCTTCTTTGCCCATCATCTCCCCTTCCCTCGCCTCTTGCTGGCACGCTCCCTCTTCTCACTATTCTGAAGCCTTAGACGGTGTCGGGAGGAGTGTTGCTGCCTCGCTTGTGAGCTCTAGGACGGCCGACTGAAAGTCATTTTTCCCTTTCTCGGTCAGAGTGGTTCCCAGGTAAAAGTTTAGAACTTTTCTCCCTTTTCTTCTCCATTTTCCTTTACAATTTCAAAAGTGAGGACTCAAGTTTCACCTCCTACATTGTCAAATTTTGGGGTTTGGGGTTTTTTTTTCTGACTTTCATCAGCAAACCATAGAGGTGACCGACGTCTTTGGTCGCGTTTATTTTCTTCTGGCACTCTCTATTTCAGGTAACGACAAGTTTTGTTGGGAAAATTCATATTTCAAGTGTTTTCTTTGGGGTTATTTCAAAAATTCCACTTTAGTTTTTTTTCGATTAATGGATCTTCTAGGTGAGCCGTGAATATGACAATTCCGATTTGATCTTAGCCAACCCCATTGCAAAGATCTGCTTCCACCATTTTCTTTAGAGGTGTTAGTTCTTTTCTGTTCATTGTGGTGTCGATTTTTGTTGTTGGTATATTCTCCGGTGAAACCCCAAGTTAATAAAAATTGTATTTCCTAGTTTGTAATTATTTTAGATCTAATTTTAAATCGCAGGGTAGGTCAGAGTGAGTTCTTACCAGTACCTTAGATTGGACCCCACTCAAAGGAGGCTATGCCCCCGCGTATGGTGTACGAACGCCACAACAACGCGGTAAGAAACTCTTATTCCTTTGGCTAGACATACCAGTTAGCATAGCATAGTAGTTACTTCATTATCCCAAATAGTACTTCCAAAATAGTATATTTCATCAAGTTGGATTTCTATAAAACCGGAAAACTTTATAAAAACATGTTACCGCATAAATAGTTATGGTGTCCGAATTATGGATTTCGATGTTAAAGAGTGACAAATAAGAGTCATTACTCAAAACACGCAAATGATAACGCAAACAGGGTAGCACCAGATAGTATATGATTAGTAAGCACGATTGAAACCACTTCTCGTGCTAGATAAAGGAACATTGTCTTTCTCATAGGGTGTAGTATACCTTATGTATCTCAAAGTTGGGAGATGTAATCCCCTATTTATAAAATTGGTAGATTTGAGTCTGTGTTCCTGAGACGCTAGAACATTTGAGTTCTTTAGTAGAACTCGGATTGTTAGATGAGTACTGCGCGATAGAAGTTACTTTGCCTAGAGCTCTAATGAATGACAATCATAAGTGATTTTAGAACTCAAGTTTAGACCGAACCTTAAAAACTCCTAGCCAACCAAACTATTCGGAACTTGAGATAACTACACATAATATGATTAATTAGAACAATCATTTATCTTGCTAGTTCTATTTTTAAAAATCATGCATAATACACTAGCATACAGTTTTTCTATATCACAAAAATTATTTTCAAAAACATGCATGCATTTCATTCAAAATAATTTTAGTGTCACTAGGAGAAATATTTTTCTTACTCTCCATTGGGCTAACCTATATTTGGGCATGTTTTTATAGGGGACTCAGGTGGGAAATTGCACCTAGGATGACCGTGATTTTGGAGTTTCTCCTATAGTTTATTTTTTCCTTTCAATTCTTGTTCACTTTTAGTGTCGTACTATTTAGTATTAGACTCTTGTAATATTAATATTTTAGAGTTTCTCTTTATACCAGACATATTAGAGTATTTCAGATATTCAGTTTTTTGACTTGTCATCAAGGTTTTGAAAATCGGACCGGACATCGAACCGGCGAAGGGAAAGGTTCAAGGTTGAACCGATCCAGCCGGTTTAATCGGGGTCGAACAGTGTGTTTGTGTGTATATATATATATATATTAGAAAAAAAATAATTAACACTACATTAAAAATTTGCATATAAATTATTAATTTTTATGACTATATTATGATACAAATGAAAATGATGCATACATTATCACTATGTTACTATATTAGTATACTTTTAAAGTTCTGTCTGGCGCAACGTTTTTCCTCTATTGTGTTTGGACAAAAACATTGCTGAAATAAAATGGATGTTTGACATAAGAATGGTTAAGACCACAATCAAAATCAAGAAAATAAAACTAATTTTGACTTTTGAACATAAAAAGTTGATGAAGTTTCTTTTAGATAGGATCGGGTGATAAAAAATGACATTTCATAACCGCGTTTATGACCGTCATCGCCGTGCCAAAGGGAGTCTAAATATATTATACACTTTAATTTTTAAAAGATAATTTAATAATTTATGATAATAATATATTTAGGAAATATTTAATTTATATTTATATAATTTTATTTTATGAATACATTAATATAATAATATACAACCTAAAACGGCGAGAACCATGTGGTCTAGCGGTCCACTTCTTCCTGAATTAGAAAATTATGTGGGTTTGAAACCCCACGGTCTCGAATTTTCTCCAATTAAAATTTTGGGCTTTGGCCAGCCTGGTTACCCTAAAACTCGCCCGGTTCCGGGTCCGCCCGTCCGCCCGCCCGGTATTGCGGTTCCCAAGCAGTTCCCGGATGGAAGCGTTTTCTTACCTAGACTGGACCGGCAGTGTGTCCGGTCCGCGGTTCGACCAGTCGGATCGGCCGGTCTGGTCTGGTTTTCAAAAGCTTGATTGTCATCTTTACAATGGCTCTGTGAATTCAGTTTGATGAGAAACAAATTTACCCATAGTTTTACTTTTACTTCCACTGTCAGTTCATTTCAGATCTTTTCTATTTTTTCTCTGTTATGTAGTAGTTTTAATACTGTTTCTTATTTTACTGCATATCACGGGACCCAGCCGGACTGCTGATTTGTTTTTAAACTAAGAGGGTGTTTTACAAAAAATGTCTAGTGTTTGGTAATACCTTGGGGAGGAAGATACAAGCTTAGGTGTCGTCACCTAGAATTCCATGGAATCGACACCATGGGAAGATCGCGGTATTACGGGAATAAACTCTCCAAAATCTGCAATGACCTCATCAACCCCCCCTAAACACTCTATTTATAATAAAGAGGAGATTAGGTCATCCCACCATCGAAAAATATGATTGGTCGGAGGTGGGGCCATCCAAACATATCAAAATAAATTCAAAAATAATAAAGTAATATATGAAATCGATTGGCAATGCAGATCCGGACGAATCAGCGGAGTCCGATCGACGATCCGATCAAGTCCTCCTATGCAAGTACATGAACATGGGTCCTGCATTACGACGAACCTCTCCTGATGCATGCTCTGATGGATCCCCGTCACTACTTATAAAGTTTTCTTGCTTACTAATATATCTCATTATGAAAATTCAACTAATACTACTTTTGCGTCAATACAGTAAAATGAACCTCTTTTTTTCTTAACATTCAACCATATGGTGGAAGTTCTTTCATATGCCAAAGTAATTTTTATTTTTAACAACATATACATGAAAATGATTTATTATTTTCACTCCTATTTAAATAATTCATTACTAAACTTTGTAAACTAGCATGGGCGGACCTAATAAAGGGCGAGTGCGGGCGGCCACCCACACTGAGAAAAAAATCGTGGAATAGGGTTCTTCTTTGTGAGCGGGAACAACGTCAAATTTCTGGATCTTATTTTTAAAAAAAGTAATGGAATAGACAGCGGTTATTATAATAACTGCTGTCTAAAGTCCAAACATTTTATTAGTGCTCGGGTCATGATGTTTAAAGTGCACTATAAACTGTTAGAGGTGGATTTTAACTGCGATGGATTTACCGGACAATCGACACGATTTCGCTGGTCTATACTCGAATAGACAGCGGTTTATATATAAACCACTGTCTATTCTTCTGCGGTTTATATATAAACTGATGTTTATTTCTTCATGATAAAATAGACAGCGGTTTATATATAAACCGATGTCTTTTCTTCAGCGGTTTATATATAAACCGCTGTCTATTTTTCAGGGTAGAATAGACAGCGGTTTATATATTAACCGCTGTTTATATATAAACCGCTGTCTATTCTAGGATTCAGAGTATTTATAAACAGTCATCTCTTTTCTTTAGCGACGATCATCTCCTTCTCCAACAGGCGCCTCGACCAGTGACTTGACCGACATCTCCCTTCTGACCTTCTTCTCCAACTATCCGACAGCCGTGAGCCGAAAAACATCAAGCAGGTATCACATTATCACTCTTTTATTCCTTATTTCTTTTATTTTTGCCTTATATGCTCTTACTGTGAAATACTAAAGGTCATGTTCTTATTGATATGTGTATCATGTTTTAAATGTGTATTAGTTGTATATATGTCTACTAAGTTAGGTTTGATTATTCTCTGTATTGCAAATTTCTTTCTTCAACTTTTTAGATCCGCCCACACATGAAAAAATTCCTGTATCAGCCACTGTAAAGTAGTATATAGATTATAGATGGTATATATATTTGAAAATGAAAAACATGCCATTAATGCCTATATTTGAGAAATGTGATTACTTATAAGATACTCTGGGCAAAAATAATATTACTGCTTTTATTTACTAAGCCCATATAGCCAATTAAATGATCAAAACTCCTTACAACAAGGTATTATTATAGCGTCCTCCAATAGTAAGTTGATCAATGCGGTTATTCTGGAAGTCAACAAGTTCTAGTTCATTGCTGTAATCAGTTCCAAGATCAAGAGTTCCATTGAAGTGATTATCCCTCAACCTCCTGCATAAACAAAACTGTTCAACTTTAACTGCAGAAAAGTGATTAAACAGTTTCACCTTCACTTTAATTGATACTTATAACTAGAAATCAGTATGTTGATGTATTGATATATGTGTTGGCTAAATTTCATTTTGACCGAAGTCAATGGCGATGATTATGTTTATATATATATATATATATATATATATATATATATATATATATCTTTATACTATAAGCAAGGAGTAAAAGAGCCATGGTGTAACATTTGGATGCCCAAAATACCCTCCATATTGGTGTAACATTTATTCCCTAAATACCCTCCACAATGGTATTACCCACCACAATGATGTAACTTTTTGGTCATTTCTTTCATCTGGGCACTATTACATCGCCTCAAAATCCTGATACCGTCTTTTCTTCTGCGATTCACGATCGTTCCAAAACCCTACTCCCCTCTCTATCCCACACCGTAACTCCCTCTCCATCCCGATTCCTGATTTCGCACACTACTCGCTGGAGATAAACTCCAGTCGCCGAGTTCAAGGAAGCCCTTATTCCTCAACTAACATCTCCTCCTGCATCGTTCCCAAACCCTACTCCCCTCTATATCACTCGCCGTAACTCCCTCTCCATCCTGATTCCTGATTTCGCACACTAATTGTCGGAGATAAACTCCAGTCGCCGGGTTCAAGGAAGTCCATATTCCTCAACCAACATCTCCTCCCGCCTACAAATGACAACTCTCCAGCAAGCCACCATCGACTTCTCCCATCAACGTTTAACTCGCTCCCCCGTGCATGTTACATCAAATCGGCAAGGAGGGATGGCACCGCCAGAAGCAGCATGCTCCTACTTCTCGAAAACCCTCCGGCACGGCGTCCTCCTCCTCCTCTTCCTCACAACATCCTCTTCCTCCTCCTCCTCCTCCTCCTTTTTCTTCTTCCAGATCCATTCCACACAGCCATTTTCCCCCTCCTCCTCACATCCAATTTTTCTTCTTCTTCCTCCTCCTCCTCCTCACATCCTATTTTTCTTCTTCTTTCTCCTCCTCATCCTCCTTCTACCAGATTCCATACCACCATTTCCCCTACAAACCCGTGCTCCCCTGCCTCCCGCTAGCTAGGTCGTCTGCATTCGCCAATTCTGCGCTGCTCCCCTGCCTCCATATCTCCCTCCGACACAGATAAGCATGCTCCCGACACTCGCGGTTAATTCTAATCCTCATTCTTACTGATAGGTTCACATTTTGCATTGACAACGAGCAGTTCAGAAGAAGCTTTCCAAGCAGGAGGTAACTTACTTCTAGACCTTACTAATAGGTTCACATTTACTATTTTCTGTTTTCAATTTATTTCCAGTTGGGTAATTTTTGGTGCTCATGTTTTATGTGCATGAACTTCAACTCATGCATCTCTCTATTTTTCTTACGGAATTTAGTTTTTCTCTGTTGCAAACAGGTTTTGTTCTGGTTTTAGAACTAAGATTGCACTGTAAAATGTTTATGCTCTGATCTTTGTGAACTAATCCTATTTGAAGGAGTTTTCCAACCTGTCATCTATTTTGTTTTTTTGTTTTCTTTCATCCCATTTATCTTCTCTTCTTTAAGTTTTTATTGCTTGATGTTTGCTATATGCTGTAATCCACCACAGATCTCTGATTTGGCTTTAAATTCATATCACTCTTGATGCTTCAATGATTTAATACAGGCTTTTGATTTGAATCTTCTATATAGAATTTATATTCTCTTTGTTGTTGAGTTGCCTGCAATTGAATATATTGTGAAATTTTTGTAGTTTGATGAGGAATGTTTCACAATGCTTCGCAGGTCAAAGCAAATAAATATGTAGAAATCATTCTTTATATATTTAATCATAGTTGCACACGACCGATATCGCACCCCACGATCATTGTTACTGCCCACAACCGATGTCGGCACCCCCCACCGATGTCCCCGCTAGAGACCAGTGTCGCCGCCCACTACCGATGCTGCCGCCTCCCACGACCGATGTCGCCCCCCCCCCCCCCGACCAATTCCACTTCCACGACCAATGTCGCTCCCCACATCCATGCTCTCCCCCACGTCTGATGTCGTCGCTCATATCCAATATAGCCGCCCACGTCCAATGTCACCGCTCAAGTCTAATGCCGCCTCCCAAGACCAACGTCGCCGCCCCCAATAAATGTCGTCACACTCGACCAATGTCGCCGCCCCCGACAAATGTCGCCTCCCCGACCAATGTTGCCGTCCATGATCAATGTAGCCACCCCGAACTAATGTCGCTATCCCAGACCAATGTCATCGCCCCGAACAATGATGCCGCCCCGACCAATGTCACCCCCCCCCCCGACCAATGTCCCCGCCCCGAACCAATGTCGCCTCTCCCGACCAATGTCACTGCCCCCAACCAATGTTGTCGCCCCCGACCAATGTTGCCACCCCCGACCAATATCGCCTCCCCTAACCAATGTCGCTTCCCCGACCAATGTCGCTGCCCCGCACGGGGTCCCCCGTGCATGACTGCTTGTATATATGTATATATGTATATATGTAAATATGTATATATGTATATATGTATATATGTATATATATATATATATATATATATATATATATATATATATATATATATATATATATATACAAGTGACAGGCACGGGCCTCCGGCCCTCGTGTCCCGCGCGACAGTACCCAGTCGCGGCGACGGGCTTCGCCCGCCCCCGGCGAGCTTCACAAATATATAATATAATATAATATAATATATATTTATATTATTTTATTTAAAAATCCCATTTTTCCAGCCCTGCGTTCCCCCTTTCCATAATATAATATATTATAAAAAAATCCCATTTTTTCCCAGCCCTGCCTTCCCCCCTCTTTCCAATGTCGATGGTAGCGGAGCCGCCGGGGCGAACCCTTCGGGGGTTGTCCGGCGACTGGCGGGCAGGGCCAACGCCTAGTCCGTCGGTGGGCGCCGGTCAGGCCGCCGGCGACATTGGAAAGAGGGGGAGGGCGGGGCTAGGGGACAAAATCATGATTTTTTGGGTTGGGCTCGGGATTCAGGAGAGAGAAGAAGGACGGATTTTTTAAGAAGTGCTTATTTGCAGTCTAGATTTGATCGATCTGACGGCCCAAATTTTTTGAATGAATTTTTAATTCGTGATTATTTGCAGACCTCCATATATTTTTTTGAAATAGTATATAGTATATATATATATAAACGGAACTGATAGAATTGAATATCACTGTAGAGAACTACGGTACCAACAATGCTCACATATCTCTCTCATCATTTGATCAAGTGACTTGCAACCAATGGAATAACTTTTGAAGGGAGTTAAAGAACCATTTATACATTGAGGGGGTGAGATATTCATGTAGTCTTCTCTTTCTTAAAACAATTGAGAAGACAAGTGGATCTTGATGTTGTCAAAGCTCCCCCTGAGATATTGAGTTGTTCAGGAAGATTGAAGCTTTGTTTTAGGGTGTAGGTCTTCTATCTTCAGCCTTGATTTGAACATATCCAGGAACTTCTTGACTGATAGTGGTTTGTTGTGCTTGAAGAATCCTTGAGTGATGTTTGAAGAAGACTCTTGATTTTGAATGAATGCTCTTCTTCTTCAGCAATGTCAAGGTGAAGACCAGATTATTTTCTGCACAAAGAAGGATTAGAATATTGTTGCTGTTGATCTTCTCAGTGTGCCTGATATTTTATTGCTTGTCTGGATTCTCTATCTGCTGAAAAAAAGAGAAAATCTCTTTTATATGATAAGTCAAATTTCTCCTTTGAATTTTTGAATTGTCTGCATTGATTGCTGACAGCCTGGAGAGTGTAATACGGCTGGATAGAATATATGCATTAATGGATTTCCACAACTGTCCTATTGAAAAGCGATAAGCAATAATCCCGATGAATATCAAAATCAATGCTGCGTCTAACGGTTATATTCAGAGAATATTAAACATTGATTATTCAGGAATTACTGCAATAGAATAAGGACAAAAGAAGGAAAAATCCAAGTCTGGTTCTGCACAGAATTCGTCGAGCAAAGAACATATTTCGTCGACCTGAGTCCAAAGTTCGTCGACCTGATAAATGTTGTTCGTCGAGTTGAGATCCAAGTTCGCCGACCCGAGAACGACTAACTGCTTTCTGATAACACTTGCCATTTTTGTGCTCTAAGTTTGTCGAGCTGACAATGCAAATTCATCGACTTGAGTTCAGAGAAAGTATTCTGGACTTAATGTGTTGAAGTTGAGCTTCCAGAAATCGTCGACCTGAGCTCAACTCAGAGAATTTACTCTGGGTTCGTCGAGCGAAGCACGACTTTCATCAAGCTGAGTTCGACGAACGTCGAACTCACTTTCCTGAAATTGATTTTCTTCTAAGTCTTGAGTCTTCTGCTGTCTTCTATTGGCTGGTCCATGTGTGGTTGTTTCTAAGGACTTAGCCTAAACTCTAAGACACAAAGACATGACCCTGGCTATACAAGGTGGGACAAACATCCTAATTAGTGAACCTAGCCCAAGTCAAACTAGGGATCCAACAATCTCCCCCTATTTGGATGGGGTCACTAATACAAACACAAATAAAAACAATCACAAAGCAGGAAAAAACTAGCGAAATCATGTCTCGCTATGTATGCCTCATGTTGTAAAGAAGTGAATGAATAAAAGATCTGCTTGTGCTTCCATTATTTGTTGGGATTAACCTTTGTTCCTTGGTTTTCCGCTGGTTCAACGTAAGAACTGGGTAGTGCCGAAGATATTAATTTGGCGTGTGGGCTACCTTGCTGACCACGCTGAGAAAATTTTAACATGGTATCAGAGCGAGGTTCAGTTGCGTGAGTGGTAGTCAACCAGTGTTGTTACTCAGTGATTGAGTGGTGATCAACCTGTGTTGTTGCTCAGAGCTTCTGAAAGGTTGCCAACAGGTGTTGCAATGGAAGGGAGCTTTGCAAGAGGTCTTGGCATTGAACTCTTAACGCCGACTAACTTTAAGAAGTGGAAGTCATGCATGAAGAGTTATCTTCTTGGCGAGGAGATGTGGGAAGTCGTCGGTGGGGACGACAGACAGGAAGTCACGGCTGCGTTTGGTACTGCTGAGCAGGTTAGGCTCTGGTGAAGAACAAATGCTAAGGCGGAGTTCATTCTGAAGAGGGCCGTGTCTCCGGAACTGTTTGATCACATCATTGGATGTGAGTCGGCTGCTGATATTTGGACAACCATTGATGAGTTGTTCAATAGGAAGAATGTGGCGCGGCTTCAGTTCCTGGAGAATGAGTTGGCCAGGGCAACTCAGGGAGACCTTTCCATCTCCAAGTACTTCTTAAAGATGAAGAGCTTGTGTGCTGAGCTGTCGGCACTGGATCCTGATGAGCCTATCTCTGAGGCTAAGATGAAAAGGCACATAATCCGCGGCTTGCGGAAGGAGTATGTGGCCTTTGTGACATCTGTTCAAGGGTGGGCTACTCAGCCGTCTTTGCTGGAGCTGGAGAATCTGCTTGCATCGCAGGAGAGCTTGGCAAGGCAGATGGCTGGAGTGAACCTGAATCAGGAAGGCAGCGAAGCTCTCTTCCCAGGCAAGAAGAAAGGATGGGAAGGGAAGAAGAAGAAGAAGGTGCAGGACGCTGGTGAGAAGGAGAATTCAACTTCATATCAGCCGGAGAGGAGCAATGCTCCTATGGACTGGAAGAAGAACTTGAAGTGCTACCGGTGCCATCAGCAAGGGCACTTCAAGCGGGACTGCAAGGTCAAACTGCAGCCTAGGCATGCTGCGGGAAAGTAGGAATCTTGCTCGAGAAGTGAAGAAGCAGAATGGGGCGGAGCTTTCATGACGGGCACTTGT
This sequence comes from Platanthera guangdongensis, assembly GCA_039583875.1. Lineage (NCBI taxonomy): Eukaryota > Viridiplantae > Streptophyta > Magnoliopsida > Asparagales > Orchidaceae > Platanthera > Platanthera guangdongensis. Next base: position 126,505,931 of record CM077147.1, on the reverse strand, counting down.
GTCCGGGCCTTGTCTGCTGAGGACTTCAACGGCGAGTGGATCGTGGACTCCGGGTGTGGTCATCACCTCAATGGAGACAAGTCGAAGTTCACCTCCATGCAGGCTTACTCAGGTAATGAAGCTATTATCACTGCTGATAATACTATTTATGCAGTAGAGAAAGAGGGGGTCGTGTCTTTGGGTAGTTATTAGGGGCCACTCACGTTAAGGAGTGTGTATCACGTGCAGGTCATGAAGAAAAACCTCTTCTCGGTGACCAATGCGGTGGACGTTGGTTATCACATTCTGTTTGGGCCAACAGACGTGAGGTTCCTTCGCAACGTATCAGCGGTGAAGGCTGATGTTGCTCATGTAGGGAGGAGGGTGAAGAACTTGTTTGCTCTTACCACCAATTCTTATGTTGATCGTATGAGGGCCAATGATAGCGCTGCTATCTAGCATGAGAGGTTGGGGCATGTTGGCATGGACAAGCTGAAGGCGATGGCTAGTAGAAGTTTGGTGAAGGGGTTGCCTAAGTTGTCTTCCTTTGGTGACGGGCATGTTTGTGCGGGCTGTCAATACGGTAAGGCACATCGCCTTCCGTTTGATAAATCACAAACAAGGAGCAAGAAACCATTGGAGTGCATTCATGACGACTTGATGAGACCGACGGTTACTGCCAGCCTTGGTGGAAGCAGATACATGCTTGTCTTGGTTGATGACTACTAAAGGTATACTTGGGTGTACTTCTTAACGGAGAAGTCGGAAGCCTTCCGTTTGTTTGTGGAGTTTAAGGAGTTGGTAGAAGGCCGGCTTGGCTAGCGGATTAAGAAGCTTAGAACTGATAACGGGGGTGAATTTGTTTCCTCCGAGTTTTCTAACTTCTGCAGGAAGCACGGGATCCAACGAGAGCTTACTTGTGCTCACACTCCACAACAAAATGGGGTAGCGGAGCGGAAGATCCGTGTAAGACCCCCTTTTTTTTCTTTTCGACACCGGGGTCTTAGGCCCAGAATCGCCGTTTTGCGGTGACTCCTTCACGCCCTGAAGGGTCATCACCACAAAGTGCCGATTCTGCCGGCCATTTCGATCACAGAAAAGTAGCATAAAGAAGCAAATAGAAACTGCAGTCCACAGAGAATCACATGTCATTATAAAATAACTCCACGAAGGGAGTGTCCACAGAATAAAACATCAGAGTAGTAAAATACGGGCTTATGCCCGGTACAACATATCCTCACTACAAAATCACTCATGCGGAAGCAGAAAAACTACTCAAGGTCGAGACTCACGGTCCCGGCTGTGTGAACTCCGGAGCTAGACTGCCCCACCTCCAAGCGCACCTGTCTCTGGGGCTGCTCCTCCATGCTGGTCTCCACGATCCCCTAAATGATGCGGTTCGAAAACCGTTAGTCTAAAAGACTAAGTCCTATCATCCCCCGCCCCTTCCCCCACGGCTCCTAGGCACCGAGCGGAGAGGAAGAAAGGGGAGGACTTGAAGGTGGAGAATATCAAAAGCAGGTGGCAGCGGTCCTATACTAGCAAATTCTGTAGCATATAAAGACAATAAGCTGAAATATGAAAAGTAACCTTTACTTATGTGAAAACACATAAGCCAAGGGGTCTTCTGCAAGGCTCCCATCGTATAAAAAGTCCCATACCAATTTATACGTTGGGGTGTCGGTGATCAAACAACAGTAACTATATATATCAAAATTAACCTTAATTTATAAACTTGCCCACACAAGCTTATAGACTAAGGGGTCGTGTAGCAGGTCCTAAAGTATAAGCGTCCCATTCCACTTATATTTTAGGTGTCAAGGTTAAAGGTAACGATTATGCTATGACATGCAAGTGGGTATGATGGACATGCAAGTGCAACACACACACCCTACTCTGTGCACACAGACCTTTAGTTCCCCCTTTCTGGAGCCGTAACCTCCCAGGATACCTCCGTAGTGGCAGACGGAAGCGGTGGGTTGGGCCTCGCCCACCTCTAAACCAGTAAAGCACTACCGGTCAGACCTATCGTACGCCTCAACGCTTGGTGCACGAAGCGGACTCCTGCGTACTCTTGCCGGCTGGCGCACCGGACTTCTGTTGGCGAAGTGCTAACCACACTTGCCGAGTCAACGTATTGGCGTCGGTGCATCGACTCTCCGATACCGAAGACCCACCACCTTAATTTCCTTTCCTTTTATACACATGCAAATTAGCGTAATCAAGAACCGAGCCGAAGCTCCCCGGACCAACACGTCCGTCTCAAACAATCGAGCCGAAGCTCCCCGGACCCAAAGTCCGCCTTTTAACCATCCGAGCCGAAGCTCCCAGCTAACATCCGGTTCCATCAGTGTTTGTGAAATGTGCAACCCTAATTACTAAGTTACTCTTTTCAGCTTGTTAAACAGTTTACGTTAACCCAGGACTGCCCCCGGTATTCCCTGTGAAGAGCTCTCAAAGGGCACTAGGAACTGTGTTGGGATTACGCCCAGCGTTCCCTTTCGCAGGGTACTTATTTTGTTATTGGTTGGTTCCCTTACCCATTACTTTCTCATGTTCCGATATGCTAATCCTAGGGTGATTTGACTCCCACTCTCCTTGGGTAGGACAATCTTTCGTCGGACCCGAACGCCTCTAAACCCTAGACAAAAACCACACTCTACTCACTCATCTTCCATAGGTTCCACCCATTCTACATATCCTTCCAGCAATCCATCAAAACCCATCACACGCTCTAATTCATATCCAAAATGATTTCCTGCAGTTTTGCTATATGCAGACCACTTAAGCTACAAGACCCGTAAAAAGGGAAGTACATGATATACTCATCCAATACCCCTATGATAATTACTAGAGGGCTAAAATGATATTTGAAACATAAATCCAGAAATCCATAATTTTCCTAATTTGTCTGATAATTTATTTATTTATTCTAGTAACCAAAAAGCCCATTTTTGAACATGAAGTAGCAATGTCAGACAAGCTAATGGTCCAATAAATTTATGGTAATTACAAAATGCATAATCAACTCTAAGGCCTAAGTCTTCAAATTTTTCAGCAAGGTTGGGCCCTTAAATTTAATTTCAAAGTTACCTCATAAAAAGTCAATTTAAAAGATTTTACAGTAATAATGCCTCCAAAAATTCAGAGAAAATTCAGGGATGATTGTGATGGCCTACAAATACCCTAAAAAAAGTTTCATAATTTATCATTTAAAAATAAGGCCATATTTGATTTTCTCATGAAATTTCAAGTTTATGGGTTAATGAACAAAGTATACTAATTAACCATCAAATATTTCCACAAAAATTCCCACCTGAAAATATTGAGCTAGAAACACTATGTAGCAAGTTTCATGATTTTTGAATAAGTAATGGGCTCTTGCAAGGATTATTTAGTATGTAATCAAAATAAAGCACTTGTGAAGTAGATGCCCTAACAAGTTATCCAAAAATTCTACCAAAATTCATACATGATTAGTATAGCCTAAAACTACCTCTGCCAATGTTTCATGCCCTTTCAATGGGCAGTGAGACCACAATAGCCAAATTATTAATTAGGGCAATCCTATTGGTTACAAATGAAGTGCTACAAATATTGATCAAAACTCCTCAAGTAAATTATCAGAGGCTCACAATATCCTCATTCCCTCACTACCCAAATTTGGTTAAGTTTCAAGATGTTTAGCTAACTCAAACCTACACTACAAGTTTTAGGTCCTAAGCTAGGGTTAGGGTTTTGGGGACCCTACCCCTTTCAAAATTAGCTAATATTCTTAACAGAGGGTTTTATACATCCTAGGAACCTCCTTGCAAAATTTGGTGTTCATCCAAGGTGTTTAGGACCCATGCCCTTCACAAGGCAAAAAGGTCCCTCCTTAGGGTTTGGCCTAGGAACTTAGGGTAAATCAATTCCACACTACCCCACATTCCATGGGGAGGTGCTAAGTGCCATAACAAGTCAGTGGCCCAAATGTCAGCCTCTGTTGAGGTGATTTGGTCACTCAAAATCAGAAATGCACCTTTTGACCAAAATGCCCTTATTAAGGTATAGTTAGGGTTGGGTCAAAACCTATTCAAAACATATCCAAATTAGGTGAAACTCTATACAGAAACCTAACATGAGCCCAGGGACCACTCACCAAAATTTGGGAGGGTTTGGAGGTAATTTGACAACTTAATTTAATTACCCTAGCTTTATTAAATAAAGACAAAAACTTTAGGAAATTTGTGTCCAAAAATTCTGAGCTTTGGGCAGGCCCTAGGTATAGGTAGGTTAGGTTCCCTGCCAAAATTTCAGCTAATTTGGGCTAGGGATGAAGTGCGGGCACTCAATTTAATGACTGCCTAGCCCTAAGGGTAGGTCCCACCAAAATGGGTGCCCTGGTCAGACCCTGCACCCAAATGGGTTCAAACAAATTTTAAAATAAAATAGACTCAGAGGGCTACAACTTTTGTGTTGAAAGGTTTTCCACCAGAAGACCTAAGTATTTTTAAAAATTAAAAACTTTTAATGTATAATGTGTGACAGAAATGAAATAATCCAGAAATGATTTCCTAAAGTTTACTCCCTGATGCAGCACGAATCTTGGCGCAGGGATCAACGGCATCCGGTCATCTTCTCCATGCAGCCAACGATCCCGATTGATCCCGCCTGGAGCAACTTCCAACTGACACCGCCGGCGATCCGGCCGCCTCCCCGGCCGGCCACCGCCACCACCACCTCCGTTGAGGTGGTGGCCGTCGCCAGGCGGCGGCTTGGCCGCCGGAGGGCCGTTTTCTGGCGATCCCGAGAGGAGGATTTTCATGGAAAAACCAAGAAATTTCGAATTGGATTCGGGATCAATTGAGCCCGAACCTTGAACCTAGTGATTGCTAAGATCTATCCATGAGAGAAGGGGTGGAGGAGGACCTTCTTGGCGGCCTGAATGCGGGAAGAGCGGCGGGATGCCATTGACGACGGTGGCGGCGCTCGGCTTCTGCAACAGCACAGTGGGATGGCTCGTCTCCTCCAGGTAAACGCTCGAAAATATTCCCCTTGGCCCCCTGATGTTGTTTAAATGGCAATTGGGGAAGAGGGGTGGCTGGTTCTTCAATGGCCATCAACACCATTAATGGTGTGGCTCGGGTAGAGTGGAGGGGGGCTGAATCCACCCCTTGGTGGCCGGGAAATGGCTGGAATCAACTCCTCTCCCCTAGTGGAGTTGATTGCAGCCATAAATGGTGGTTGTTAGCCTCCCTTGGCCGGCCTTCCACTCTCCCCTTCCTCTTCCTCATCTTCTCTCTCCTCCATTATCATGGAGGGGAGCTCCTTTCTCTCTCCTAGTCACCTCTAGTTGACTGGTCAACTCCACAAGTTTAATGCAACCCACTTGGTTATGATGGTCATGGAAATGGGGTTAGCCTAAGGGAGAAGTGGCTTGGGCTTGGGTTAGCCCTTTTGGGCTAGGTTTGACTTGACCTAAATGAGGGTTGACCCGAGCCAATTTGACCATCTGGGTTGACCCCATTGGGTTTTTAGTGGCCCATTGGACTCCCTTAAGGCCTAGGGTTACTTGAATAGGGTTGGTTGGGCATCTTGGTGGTCACATGTCCCTTGGCAAGGGCACTTTGACCATTTTAGGGCTAGAGTTGACTTGGGTCAACATGACCAACTGGGTTGACCCCTATGGGTCCTTGGTGACCCATTGGCTTCCCCTAAGGTCTAGGTAGGGTTATGTAGGGTTACCCTGCACTTTGGAGGTCACATACCCTTAGTAAGGGTACTTTGACCAGATTAGGAGGTTGAGTTGACCTGGGTCAACCTGGCCTCTAGGGCTAGCCCCAATGTGTCCTTACTGACCCTTTGACCTCACTTTAGGGTTAGGAGGGCTTAGGTGGGGTCCTCTAGGCTAGGAGTAGGTCAATTGACCCTACGTAGGCTAGTTTGACCCATTTAGGGCTAGGGTTGACCTTGGTCAACTGAGCCTCTTTGGTTGACCCCAATGGGTCCTTTTGGCTCTAATGGGCCTCCCAGGGTATTAGGGGTGTTGTGGTAGGGCCTTGGGGTTAGGGTGTAGCCCATGGCCATCCTAAACCATTGTTCAGAGTTCTACTATTTGCAGACCATGATGATTTTCCACATTTTGACCCTTATCTCTTGGCCCATTTCTGGCTTTCTAGGGTTTTGTCATGGCCTAGTCATGGCCAAAACCACTCTTAGGGGTCTAGTTGGAAATGGGATGTTATAATCCGTCATCTGACGGAGACCTGCAAATGCTGGCTTCATGCGAAAGATATCCCAAGGTCCTTTTGGGCGGAGGGGATGTCTTGTGCTGCTTATGTCATCAACCGGATGCCACTCAGCCCTATCAACATGAAGACTCCTATTGAGCTGTTGCTGAAGGTGAAGCCGAGTGTGGGACACCTTCGGGTGTTCGGTTCAACTTTCTACGTACATGTCCCGGATGCTTCACGGACTAAGCTGGATGCGAAGGCAAGGAAGCTTGTCTTTGTTGGCTACGATGAGCGGAAGAAGGGATGGAAATGCATGGATCCTGTGACGAAGAAGTTCGTGGTGTCAAGAGACGTTGTCTTTGACGAGCTGACGTCATATGGAGGTGGCTCAGTTGAGCTAACCGGAAGTAGCAAGGTTGATGAAGCACCGGTGGCGGCTACTGAAGGCTTGGAAGAGGAGCTTTCTGTTTCACCAGCAGCTTGTTGCTTATAACTCCGAGGCTGGGCCCTCTGGCTCAGGACGCAGGGGGAGCACTGCTCAATGCTTGCCCTAGGTAGGAGTTAAGCCCGAAGAAGCAACGAAAGCAGTGAGCAAGGAGCCGACCCTTCGGAGATCGAAGAGGGTTGTTAAGCCACCGGCTCGGTACTGTGATGGGAATGCAGTGAGCTTTGTCTCCTGCTTCTTTGCAGGTCCTCTGGATGTGCAAGAGCTTGCAACCTTCAACAAGGCCACTGGAGTGAAGTTGTGGGAAGGTGCCATGAAAGAAGAGATTGATGCTCTGAAGAAGAATGAAACCTGGGACCTTGTGCCCAAGGTTGATGGCATTACTCCGGTTATTTGCAAGTGGGTGTATAAGTTGAAGAAGAAGGCTGATGGGAGCATTGATAGGTTCAAGGCTCGCCTGGTCGTTAGAGGATTCTCACAGTAGTATGGAGAAGACTATGAGGAGACATTCAGTCCAGTTGCGAAGATGACTTCAGTAAGAGTGGTGATCGCCTTGGCTGCTAGCAAGGGATGGAGGTTGTGGCAACTCGATGTGAAGAATGCCTTTCTTTACGGAGAGATTCACAAGGACATCTTCATGGATCAGCCGCTTGGTTTTGTCTCTAAAAAGCATCCGGACTATGTCTGCAAACTCAGGAAGGCTCTCTATGGGTTAAAGCAAGCTCTTAGAGCGTGGTATGGGAATATTGCAGAGTACTTGTAATTCTGTGGATACCTTAGTTCCAATTCGGATTCAAGCTTGTTCGTCAAGAAGAAGGGGGAGCTACAAGTCTTGGTCCTGCTGTATGTGGATGACATGATCATCACAGGGAATTCGGAGGGGGAAGTAGCAAGGCTCAGGGCTAAGCTTGCTATACGCTTCGAGATGAAAGACTTGGGAGAGCTGCATCACTTTCTCGGTCTGGAAGTGGAGAGGAAGGAGTGCGGGGTTCTCATTTTCCAGAAAGGGTATGCTGATCGCATTGTGAAGCGGTTCGGCATGGGCGAAGGGAAGAAGTGCTCTACTCAACTGGAACCTGGGCTGAAGCTTCGACGAGATGAGGGAAGGGTTCTTCATGATCCCTTGGTGTTCAGGGCTCTTGTTGGGAGCTTGATTTACCTGATGATTATAAGGCCGGACATTGCTTTTGTTGTTGGCCGAGTAAGTCGGTATATGGCTGAACCAAGGCAATCTCATCTAGTGGCGGCGAAGGGTATTCTGAAGTATGTCAAGGTGACTTCTGACATGGGACTCCTCTATGGAAGGGACTCGGAATTTGCATTGCTTGGGTACACGGATGCTGACTATGGCGGTGATTCGGATGATTGGAGGTCTACTTCAGGTTATGTGTTCATTTGCAGTTCAGCTAGCATATCGTGGTGTAGTAAGAAGCAAGATTCTGTGTCTGTCTCAACTACAGAGGCAGAGTATAAGGCTTCGGCCTTGGCTGCTCGGGAAGCCATCTAGTTGAGGAGGCTTATAGAGGACGTTCATGAAGAAGTGCAAGGGCCAACTTTACTCCGGGGTGACAACGAGAGTTCTCTCAAACTGGTTAACAATCCAGTGTGTCACGCCAGGACCAAGCATATAGAGATTGATCACCACTTCATCAGGGAGAAGGTGTTGGAGGGGTCTGTACTGGTCGGGCATGTTCGAAGTGAAGATAATCTTGCTGACATCTTCACGAAGCCACTGTCGAAGGGGCCCTTTGAGCGCTTGCACAGCTTGCTGCGCTTGGTCAACACTTCCCACTTCAAGGGGGAGTGTTGAAATTTGTGAAGTGGAAGTGGTTGACGGGACAGGCCGGGCGGCCTAGGCGGACAGCTTTGGCGGACTAGGCGGACTGGGCAGACTGTTGTGTGCGTCCTGGTGGAAAGTCTAGTGGAAGCCGACTGTTCTTCTGAGCGGATTGCACGGTTGAAGTCTGCAGACTATGCGGCTTGGTATCTGCAGATAAGGCGTTGGCTGTTTGGTTTGCCAAGGAGCAGCCTGAGAGGATAGAGGCTTGCGGACTGGTGCTTTCCTCAGTGGCCGCATTGCAAGCCTGTGCTACTTGGTAGTCTGGCTCATGTCCGCGGGAAGCTTGCGGACTAGTGTGTCCGCGGTTTGGGCTGTTGCGGACTGGGCTTAGAGCTTGGCTGAGGCCTTGTCGAGCTCTGGTGTTACAACAGGTGTTTTGCTGTGGAGGTCTTTGGCGGACGGAAGTTTGGAGTCCGGGAGGAGGCTGCTGCGATGGGGTAGGTGTGCGAGTAGCTCGCGGACTGCTGGCGGTCTGTGTGCTTGGATGTTTGGCGGATAGAGTTTATGTCCGCCATGCTCGCATTGGCATTTGATGGCTTTTGGACTTGGTCACACTCTGTGCCAAGACCATGGTGTCCGCCAAGTCCGCTGTTGACCGGGCGGACTGTTGCTATCTTCCTTTGGTCATGGACTTGTGGCGGATTGAGGCGTGAGTCTTGCGGACTGCCTCGGGTTTGTGCGGACAGCCATTGAAGGGGGTTGCTGTCCTGCAGTGGTCAGAAGCTTTGCGGGCTGATGCCTTGTCCGCATAGCTTGGGCGGACTGGAGAGGGTTCGCCAATGTTGCCTTGCTACTGGCGGTTTTCCTTGGTATCCGGCTAAGTCCTTGCGGACTCGGCGGACGATGTTTTGCTATCGCGCGGGCTAGGGCAGTGTCACTATCTCTAGGGCGGTGACCACACTCCTCACCTCGCCTATAAATAGGACCCCCTGACACATCTACAGTAACTTGAGTGAACAGTAAGTTGGGTTGGGCAAGGAGCTGCGGTCTCAGTTTGTCTTTCCGTGCGGATTGATTCAGGGCTGACGGTTTGCTGTGTGCAGGTCGCGCGGGTAGCTTCAAGGAGCCAGGAGTTTGGCTTTGACTTCGGTCAAGTACTTGGAAGTTGTGCGGTCTCTAGGGATTCAGCAGGAGGTCGCTCTGTGGCTTGTCAACTCTGTTTCAACTTTGCCAGCTTCAATAACCTGTCCGCCGGCTTCAGGCGGGTAGTGGGTGTTCCTCAGTTCAGCTTCAGCAGGAGACGAATAACGGTGTGTCCGCACGGCCTCGCGGCTTCGGCGGACTCCGTGGCTATTCGGCGGATTGCAGCTTAAGTTCGGGCGATCTCAGCGGACTCGGCGACCTCGGTGACCTCGGCGGTCTTAGCGGACTCCGGTGTTGTCCGCCCGGCTTGGGTTTTTGTGCTTTCTGTTTACAGCTGTTATACTAGCGAAATCATGTCTCGCTATGTATGCCTCGTGTTGTAAATAAGTGAATGAATAAAAGAACTGCTTGTGCTTCTATTGTTTGTTGGGATTAACCTTTGTTCCTTGGTTTTCTGCTGGTTCAACGTGAGAACTGGGTAGTGCCGAAGATATTAATTTGGCGTTTGGGCTACCTTGCTGACCACGCTGAGAAAATTTTAACAAGTCTTGCATGGCTCTATTGAACTAGATAGAGTTCTAGAATGATTTCTTCGATCGTATCCAGGTTAGCGACCATTGTGGATGCAGAATTTCAGCCGTTTGTGGTGGAAGCTCAAAACGACAAGAGTAGTGCCTGGAAGATGACTGAGGGGATTTTGAGGAATGATAGAAGGATCTGCATACTGCAGTTCGGAAAGCTCTGTTAGGAGTTAATGTTTGAGGCTAATTTCACAAAGTACTCCATTCATCCGTGCAGTACAAAGACGTACATGGATATGAAGAAAATCTTTTGGTGGCCTGGTTTTAAGCGAGATATTGCTTTGTACGTGAGTCGATGTCAAACTTGTGCCTTAGTGAAGGCTGAGTGTTAGAAGCCGAGTGGGTGCCTGAAGCCTCTTCCTATCCCCAAGTGGAAATTTGATGACATCTCCTTGTACTTTGTGCATGGTTTACCCCAGTCGCAGCGGGAAACGATGCGATTTGAGTGATTGTTGGTCGCTTGACTAAAGTGGCACACTTCATCCCAAATCGGAAAGAGGACAATGTGGAAACGTTGGTGGAACTTTACGTTCGAAACATTGTATGACTACATCGGATTCCTAGAAGTATTATTAGTGATCGCGATAGAAGGTTCATGTCCAAAGACTGGTGTTAACCTAGAAATCGACGATCCTTCCCAAGGTAGCCAGCTTGCTATTCGCGGCCTGCTCCAGGTTCTCCCTGGAGGTCGCGACCAGTCAGTCTGGGTGGACAAACTTTCCTGTCCTCCCAGGCCCCGCGGCTAGGGCGGCCTCGTCGGTCTGACCGACCAGGTCGCGCAGCAGCCCCCTACTCTGCAGGGGGTGCAGACAGCTTCCTCAGACCATCCGTGCAGGCCGGGTATTTTTGTTAGCGAACCACATCATGGTTTTCCCCATTCCTATAGGTGAACTACCCAACTATGGAGTGCTCGGATTCCTATCCGCGGAGACCTCCATTTACCCGCATGCTCGATAGGAGTTGGTCCACCAGCTAATACACTAGGAGACATGTCTCTAGGTCACTCAATGCCAGGCGACCTGCCTCCAGGTCGCCCAACAACGATAACTCTCAAGGTCGCCAACAAGGGAGACAACCTCCAGGCCGCCAAGCAGGGGTGACAAGCCATCCCATCCGACAGGAGGCGGACTTCAGCAATGGCGGCGAGCTGCTTCATCAGCCCGCCAGGCTGTCTAGTCGGTCAACTCGCCCGCCCAAGGATCGTGGACATGAGTCAATCCACAAACATCTTGTGGATTCGTCTTTATTCCGCAAGGTCGTCAACTCACAAAGCGACAAGACTCAAGTAGAGGCGGACTCGTCTCGTACGCTGTGGGCTATGCGGAGTCTTCCAGTCCAGCACTAAGTCAAGCTTACCAGCATACTTCTGTAAAGCATAGACGGACTCGCTACGCAGTCCTCCAAGCAGCATGTCAATTCCAGAAGACAAGTTCCTGACCGCGTGAGCTGGCCCCTACTTCGCGGACTCCAAGTTCTACTCGCACAAATCACCGACTCATCGGGGGTGACGTTACTAAAAGCCGTTACCTCCCCAGGCCTATAAATAGCCACTGATACCGCTCATTCAGGAGGAAACAGACATGAGGGCAACCTCCAGCAAGGTTAAGCATCATACCTTGTAGACTCCGCTTTCCAGCCTGTGCTCCCTGCCGACATTTTCCTCTCGATCTGCACATTCTCTTCTAGCATCTTTTTTCCTTAGCTGCCAGCTTCCCCAAATGTACCCTTTATTTACTTTACTTGTAAAGGTGCAACTCAAGCTATAATAACTGAATATTAATCAAAGGAAAGCCCGTCGCAAGAGTGGAATTTAAGCCGCGGAGGGCGAAGTCTGCTGTTGCCGCTGCTAGGGACCCCTCTTCTTCTCAACTCATTTCTCACGGCATCAAACTGCAAACTCGACCATCAAAGTAACTGTCTACTCGGCCATCTCCACACTCGGAGCAATAATCTCTTCCTCTCCTCTATCCCCGCAACCCTTGATCAAGCGCTTGGTCCAGTCGCGTGCACTCATAAGCTTTTCCATACATCCTCAGTAACCTCTCTGTTATCCCTGCAACCTTCTTCTTCAATCATCCTTGCTTGTGAGACCGAACACATCCGTTATCTGCTGGTTCCCGCGACAACCTTCTCCCCTCTCCGTTTTCGTGCATCAACAGTTAACACGCGGCCATTGGATCTTGAACAGACGGTGAAAACAAACGGCTACTCAGGTTAGACCGCCAACTTCCTCAAGACATTCCTCACATCAGCAAAGACGCTCTCTAAGAAGCCCTCTTGCTGGCACGTCAGCAAACTACCCGGCAAATCGCAGCGATTAACGACACCCTTGCAACTATAATGCAGCGACTGGACCCACAACCTGCAACAACGCCGGTTACTACAGTCAACCCAGCATTTGTAACATACCTCAAACAACTAGACCCCTAGGAGTAGTTTTCTCATGACTAGGTTATGACAAAACCCTAGGAAGCCCAAGAAGGCCAAGTGAACCTAGGAATGTAGGTGAGATCACTATGATCTGCAAATAGTAGACTCCTAAACCCTAGTTTAGGATGACCATGAGGCTTACCATGACTCTAAGTCCCCACCATGGTCTCACCAATCCATTGTAAGGTCCATTAGAGCCCTAAGGGTCCATATGAGTCGAAGCAGGGTGGCTAAGTTGACCTAGAACCACTCTAGGCCTAAATTGGGCAAGGTGCCCTAACTAAGGGCAGTGTGCCCTAGTAAAGCCCCACTAACCCTACCAGGGTCTTCCTAGACCTAAAGTGGGGTCAATGGGTCACTAAGGACCCATGGAGGGCAGTCAAGTGGTTAAGTTGACCCAAGTCAACTATAACCCTAAATGGGTCAAACTAGCCTACTTGGGGTGATTTGACCATCCCCTAGCCAAGTGGACCCCACCCATGCCCTCCTAACCCTAGAGTGAGGTTAATGGGTCACCTAGGACCCATTGGGGTCCAACTAAGAGGCTAACGTGACCCTAGTCAACCCTAACCCTAAATGGGTGAAACTGACCTGCATAGGGCCAATTGAATTTCCCTTAGCCAAGTGGACCCCACACATACCTTCCTAACCCTAGAGAGAGGGCAATGGGTCACCAAGGACCCATTGGGGTCAACCAAAAAGGCTAAGTTGACCCAACTGAACTCTAGCCCTAAAGTGGTCAAAGTGCCCTGATTAAGGGTCAAGTGACCTCCAATGGGCCTAGTCAACCGTACGTAGACCTTAGGGGAGGCAAATGGGTCACCAAGGACCCACTAGGGGCAAACTTAAAGACCAAATTGACCAAGGTCAACTCTAGTCAATATTTAGGTCATGCTAGCCCAAATGGCCTAATTCAAGCTCAAGCCCAATTCACTTGGGCTAACCTTATTTTGGTGCATGAAATGGACATGTGGGCTACTATTAGGCTAGGTAGAAGTCAAATTTCAGGCTTGGTGAGTAGGAGAGAGAAAAAGCTCCAAATGAAAGAGAGAGAAAGTGAAGGAAGTAATGAGGGAATACTTTGGGGCTCATCTTTCCCCTTCCCCAACCCGCATTCAATTCACTAGGACAAGGGGAGTGCAGTCCCAATTCATCCAATTGGTCTTTGACTGGTTTGAGCCATGCTTCATCCCCTACCCACCATGGCCGAAATTTGACTAAGGGGCCATTAATGGCAATGGTAGCCTACACCCACCTAAAGCCCCAACTCTCTTCCTTAAAAGCTCCACTGGACTCCAGGGATTCAGTTCCACACATTACTTGAAGGAGCTGAGGAAGTTCACTGTGCAGTTGCAGAAATCCGACCACCACCACCATGACAATCTGGCGATCGACAAGGCTACAACCACCCACACAGGTCCTCCCCTTCTCCTTCATCCATGGGTAGATCGTAGGATTTATTTAGAAAGGGATTCGGGCTCAGCTGAGCGCGATCCAAGTTGAAAAATCCCTGGTCTTTCAACGATTTTCACATTGTCGGGATCGCCGGAAAAAGGCCCTCCGGCGGCTGTACCGCCGCCTGTCGACAGCCACCGCCTCAACGGAGGTGGTGGTGGCGGTGGCCGGCCGGGGAGGTGGTCGGATGGCCGGCCGCTGCGGTTGGAAATGACTCCAGGTAGGTTGAATCAGGATCGTTGGCTAGAGGTTGAAGATAACCCGGCACCGTCCAATGTGCGTCAAGATTCCCGCTGGGAATGATTTTAAACTATAGGTTTAATTATTCTGATTATTTCAATTCTGTCATAGTTTTACAAATTAATGTTTTAAATTACTAAAAATAGTTAGAAACTCTATATGAGAAAATTGCCAGCACATGATTTGTAGCCCTATGGGTCTACTTTAATTTAAAATTAGTTTGAACCAATTTGATTGCCTGGTGTGACCAGGACACTCATTTTAGTGGGGCCTATACCTAGGCCTAGGCAGAAAATAAATGAATGCCCATCCTTCATCTCTAGTCCAAATGCCTTGAAATTTGGACAGGGTGTCATACTAATCTATATGTAGGTCCTGCCCAAAAATGAGAATTTTTGGGGACTATTTTTCTATAGTTTTGGAAATTATTTAATTTCTCTATGGTAAATTAATTTAGGGACCAAATGACCTCCAAACTCACCCAAATTTTGCTGAGTGGTGCTTGGGGTCATTATAAATCTCTGGTTAAAATTTCATCTCATTTGGAGGTGGTTGAATTGAAATCATGTAAACCCTAGCCTTGCCTTAAAAAGGGTATTTTGGTCAAAAAGTGCACTTTGGGATCTGAGTGGCCAAATCACATCAACAGAGGTTGAAATTTGGGCTACTGGCTTGGCATTGCTTTTAGCACCTCCCAATGAAATATTGGGTAGATTGGAATAGATTTGCCATAAGATCTAATACCAAACTCTAAGGAAGGGCTTTTGTGCCTTGTGAAGGGCAAGAGGCCAAAAACCTTGAATGAACTTTACATTTGGTGGGGAGGGTACTAGGGTAACTAAAGGCCTCTGGTAAAAATATTAGGGGATTTGGAAAAGGGTAGGCCCCTGAAAATCCTAACCCTTGTTTAGGGCACAAAACTTATGATGCTAGAATAGGTTAGTAAAACTCATTGAACAATTATGAAATTTCGGTAGTGTGGTCATAGGGGTAGTATGAACCTCTGGTAATTTAATTGGAAATTTCGGATCAATAATCTTAGCACTTCCTTTGTAACTCATTGGATTGCCCTAATTAATAAATTGGTTATTATGATCCCACTGCCCATTGGAAATTCATGAAAATTAGGCAGAGGGAGTTTTAGACCTTATTGCTTATGTACGAATTTTATTAGAATTTTTGAATACATATTTGGAGTACCTACTTCACAAGCTCAATAACTTAGAAAATTGTTCAATAATTTGTTTAGAGCTCATTACTTGATAATAAATTATGAAACTTGACTTAGAGCATTCATATGTCCTTACAAGCATCCTTGAAGTTTCTCAGAATTTTTGGAAATAATTTTGCTGTACTTGCCTCTTAAATTGATAAAAATAGGTTATATTCAAAAATTAGATTCAGGGGCTTAACCTTGTTGAAAAATTGGGGTACTTGGAATTCTGTGTTAAATAATCATTTTGAATTTATCATAAATTTGGTAGAGTATTTACTTGTTTCAAATGGGCACTTCATTTTCAAACTTGGGTTTTTGATTTACTAGATTAATTAAATAATTTATCAGATAATTAGGAAAATTGTGAATTTCTGGATTTAGGCCACAATTGTCATAATAGCCCCCCAATAATTATTATAGGAGTACTAGGTGTTTATTTGGTGTACCTCCCATTTTACAGTCATATAGCTTAACTTGGTCTTCATTTAGTAAAATTGCAGAATTTAGGTTGGAATATGAATTTGGGCACATGAGTTTGGGATAACTATTTGTTGGTTTGAAAAAAATAAAAATGAGTTCATCATTGGAAGTTAGGATGAGTAGAGTGTTTGTTTGGCTAGTGTTAGGTGGTGCTCAGGATCGACGAAAGATCGTCTTTCCCGTGGGGAGGAAGTGTCAAATACTCTATGGTTAGATCCAATAAAACATGTAAGTGTTTGAGAATTTTAATAGCAACCAAAAATAGTAACTGTCTTGCGAAAGGGAGCTTTGGGCGTAATCCCATCGTAGTTCCTAGTGCCTTCGAGAGCCCTTCACGGGGAATACCTTGGGTAGTCCTGGGCAAAACCTAAACTATAGGCAAAACTGGAATGCAAGAGTAACTAGAAAAACTAGGGTTTCAGCTTCACTCACCTCGATATCTCGGGGTGTTAGCTTGGGTCACTCGGGCTGTAGGCTCAGTGGATTTGGTGGTGGGCAGGTTGGCCTGATGAGTTTTGGCTCGGCTGTTGTTTGTGACGGACGGGACGGTCCGGGGAGCTTTGGCTCGGTATCTGGTACATAAGTTGTATGTGAATAAAGAATAACGTGCTGTGTCAATGCACCGACGCCAATACGTTGAATCAGCAAGTGTGGTTTTGCACTTGGCCAAATAAAGTACGGTGTGACAGCTGGTAAGAGTACGCAGGAGCTCTGCTTTGTGCACCAGCATCCGTTCACATAGTATATACTAGAAAGTTCGGCCGGGGCCCCATAGCATAGACCACAAAATAGGCGGTGCAGTTACGGTGTGATACCAGAGTAGCGCAGCGCACCCTAACACATGGAATTCTAGAGGAAGCCTATAAGACTACACTTGAACTCCACACCTGAATGTCCAACACATAAAAAATCCACATTTTATACATGATAGGAATGTCTTACACATACAAGTAGTTGGCCTTATGACCTTACAGGGCTTTCAAAACCGTGGCCTCAAACATTGGCACGCAGGCCGGCCACATCAAAAGAAAACAAAACACTTCCATTTCTTTTAGCCTTCGAGGGATAGCAATGGCAGCAACAAATGTAGCAGGGACTTCAGCTCTTATGCGTCCCGCTCGGCTCTCCACCACCTGCACAGGGACATTCCACCCAACGGTGGCAAACAGAGGCAACAGTCAGCATTCAGCTGATGAAATTATACTGACCCTACCCCTTTCCCGGGGCAGTGCTAATCTTCCCTGCAGGAATAGCATTTCATAAGCATAGATATCACAAATGTGCTTTTACGCACACATTCCATCACAACTGTCACCCGCCCGGCCCGACGATCCGTGCACTCAAGGCACATTCTTGGTGTACGGGCGAACCAGTTGCCTACCACCATATCAGGGATGCAACCCAACGGCAAATCAATTGACCATTTAATCCATGGTGTGCAGCCGGAGTTTTATAGTCTTAGTGAACCGGGATTGGCCTGTAGCCCTCCATTGTATCACGACGCGCATGCCTAAGACTTATACTATGCGCTCCAACAGACCGAACTTTCAGGTCTCATGTCAGACGGACATAACGCAGGTCGTATTCGCCACCCCTCGTTGCTCAAATCGCCTTGCCATCACCGAGCACAGTGTACTCGCGGCTAAAGAAAAGGCGCGGGTCGGTTTCACTGATCATGTTTTGGCATTCAAGCTGGGGTATGTCTCTGACACCCATATCATATCACAACATTTGCGGATCTTTCCAGGGCGCACCAGTACTTCCTGCTACTCCCTTTCACAAGTACAACTCCGCAATGTGAAGGGTCTTTCCTGGCTAATAACGCCAGCACTTCCTGTTACTCTCTTCACACGTACCACCCAAGAACATAAAGCATCAAAAGGGTATTTCCTGGACTTCCAGTCAAGTACTTCCTGCTACTTCCTTTCACAGGTCCAACCCATCGACTCCTAACCCAGACGTTTATCACGGAGTTTTCTCCGGTTCGTATGCAACATCAACAATCCAGACCAACCTGTCTAGATGGGCTTCACACAGCATGCCTATTCCGTACACAATTTCCGGATCTATATGTCAACCAATTGGGGATTCCATGAATCAACCCAAGGACTCCCACAATAAGCCACCCTCTGGTGGGGGAATTATATGCATATGCCAAAAATGAAGCCTTTACATGGATTGGAAGAAAGGTCGTTAACCTCGAAGACCGCTTCAGTGCCATGAGCTCCTAACTAGCTAGGAAGAACCGCAACAACTTTTCCTCCGCAACGCTGGCCTCGGATCTCTCGTCGGAAAACCACAGCACCACCAGTGACCAGCCCCTTTCCTCCTCCTCCTTCTTCCTCTCCCTTTCTCTCGCTAGGATTTAGAAAGATGAAAGCCAAGTATGAAATGAGTTCTTTCATCTCAATCCACGGCCTTAAGGAAGCAAGGAGGCAGCTCAGCCCTTGGATCCCAGCTGAAGGAACGGATGGCCACGATTTTGCCACAAAAGCATAATATTTGCCTGACAAGGCCTATGACACGCCCGTGTCACGGGCCATGTCACGGGGCGTGTCACGAGCCATGTTCCCAAAGCGGTGCTCAACCGACTTATCTAGTTCAGTACACGCCCATGTGACACGCTCGTGTCACGGGGTGTGTCACCCGACACGCCTTCAGACATGCCCGTGTCTGTTGCCGTGTACATCAGGCTGCAGAAAGTCGAAATCAGCCTGAGACTCACACCTCCTGTGACATGCCCGTGTCTCAGGCCGTCTGCCCATACACGGCACCAGACATACTCCAGCTCACGTTGAGTTCGTCGACCACGCTGACACACCTTGTGACACGCCCGTGTCACAGGCTATGTCCTAGGCACTCGACGATCTTCGACTAAATTTTGTCGACCACTCATCGACTGTTCACCCAGGAAAGACACCGCCTCGGACACGTCCGTGTCCCAGGCCGTGTCACCCAATATTTTCCAATTTCTGGATTTTGAGGTGTCACAACCCTCCCCTCCTTACAAAAATTTCATCCCCGAAATTTGCACCAAGTAAGGAACTCAAACAGAAGGATTTTCATTCCACAATAGTTTCAATACAAGTCAATACACACTGCATAATTGTTGCACAAAAAGTTCGGGAAACTCAGCTCACATGTTCTGCTCTCGCTCCCATGTAAGCTCCTCATGGCCGCAAATGTCCCACCGGACTTTAACCATCCTGACCGTCTTGTTCCGCAACTATTTATCGGCTCGATCCTCGATCTGAATGGGCCTAACCCTTGTCGTTAGCCCATACTCCACTGGCAATTGATCATCCCTGATCACCTGAGCTGGATCTTTCACAGCCTTCCACAGCACCGAGATGTGAAACACATCATGCAATCCACCCAAGTCTGCCGAAAGAGCTAGCCGATATGCGGCTTCTCCAACTCGCTCGACCACTTCAAATGGACCAAGGTATCTTGGACTTAACTTTTTCAGATGTCGAATCATGGATACACCTTTGAAGGGTTTGATCTTGAAGTATACCCAATCACCTATCGCGAACTCCACGTTATGGTGCTTGGAGTTGTTGTATTTCGCTTGTCGATCTTGAGCGATAAATAGTCGTTCCCGAATAGTGCGTATTGTCGAGTTTGGTTCATCGACTTCATTATGCCTATAAACTCTGGCTTCGCCTGCTTCTACCCAAGCTAAAGGAGCACGACACTTCCGTCCATACAGAGCTTCATATGGAGCGATGTCGATGCTTGCTTTGTAGCTGTTATTGTAAGCGAACTCCACCATATAGAGATGATCTTTCCATCTCTTTCCGAAGTCGAGGGCGCACATCCGAAGCATGTCTTCCATTGTTCTGTTGGTCCTTTCAGTTTGGCCATCCGTCTGGGGATGAAAGGTCGTGCTGAATATCAACTTCGTGTCCAACAGTTGATGAACTAGTCTCCAGTCATTCGATGTGAACCGCCTGTCTCGATCACTTACGATGCTCTGGGTAACACCATGTAGCCGCACAATCTGGTCAACATACAACTTTGCCAAAGTTTCCACAGAATCATCCCGTCTTTTTGGCAGGAAGTGTGACACTTTCGTCAGCCGATCGACAATCACCCAGATGGAATCATTTCCTCGTTGAGATCTCGGCAACCCGTGTATGAAATCCATGGAAATATCGTCAAACTTCAATTCTGGAATCGGCAATGACTTCAAATAACCGTCCGGCTTCTGGCATTCTGCCTTCACCATAGCACATGTTTGGCATTTGGCCACATAATGAGAAACATCTTTCTTTAGCCTTGGCCACCAGAACAGCTTTCTCATATCCCTGAACATCTTCGTGCTCCCTGGGTAGATTGAGTACTTCGTATAATGTGCTTCATACATCAGTTCTTCACTCAATTTACCCAAATTCGGGATGCACAAACGACCCTCTTTCTGCAAAAGACCGTCATCCCAGGAGAATTTGCCCTCTGGCCCTTCTTTAACATAGTGTAAGAGATATTCATCTAACCCCGTTGCTCGTCGAACCCGGTCTGCAAGGTCACACTGTACCTCCGTCCAGTTCAGATATGCATCGACTATAGCATTCTTGTCAACACGCGAGATCTCCAATGCTTCCAACTCCTGGATGAGACATTCATCATGTGATGAATTGTAAATATGACTATTTTCATGTACATTAAAAAATGGTTTTACTTTCTTTTTTTTTATTTTTTACTTCATTTTCTGTAATAAATTGCTCCTATT
The DNA here is from genome assembly GCA_039583875.1 of Platanthera guangdongensis. NCBI lineage: Eukaryota > Viridiplantae > Streptophyta > Magnoliopsida > Asparagales > Orchidaceae > Platanthera > Platanthera guangdongensis. The sequence goes on along the minus strand of CM077147.1, from coordinate 126,485,235 downwards.
TTGTAAATATTTTCTAAATTAGTTTACTTTTGATTTTCTGAAAAATTTGCTGAAATTTGTCAAAATTGGCTAGTACACGCCCGTGTTCCTTGGATAACGCCCGTGACTAGGGTGTGACACGTGAACCACCAGTGATTCAGCCAATTTTTGAAGAGAAAAGCCTGACACGCCCGGCCACACACCTGTGTCCATCTGACACGGGGCGTGACCAAGCCCGTGTCCATCCCGCTCGACGATTTCAACTCGACGTTCATCGAACCAAGAGGGACACGCCCGTGTCCGATGAGCGCCATGCCCGTGTCAGCCCGACACGCCCCGTGCCGAAACCCGTGAACTTCTCTCGACAATTTCCGCTCGACGTTTGTCGAGTGTCGACTCAACCGGACATGCCCACCGTCACGGCTGTGACCTGGGGCGTGACTGCTCCACCTCGCCTGACAAACTGCCGCCGGCGAATCCCGAAGTCAACAACGCCTTTAATCGCAGAACGCCACGCCCACCGTCACGCCCGTGACCTGTGGCGTGACCGCCGCATTTTCGGCCGCAAAGTCAAATCGCCGTCAAATCCGTCAGATCACTGAATTCCGCTGTTTAATAATGCTGACACGCCCACCGATACGCCCGTGTCGGAGGGCGTGTACTTGGAAATTTTTGCCTATAAAAAGGCAGCTGTTGTATGAGTTCAGGGTTCCAAATTTTTGAACCGTTTTGATGCTAAGGGTTGCCGTTTGGAGCTAGCTTTGGGGCTATATAAGGATCTTTCCCCCTCCTTTTCAAGTTTGTTTAAGCATTGTAATCAACCTTTTTTTGTTAATAAAATCTTTTCTTTACATCCTTATAATGCTTTGAAAAATTTATGAAGGCCTCCTTTTCATCAATCCTAAGTACTTTTAATTTCATTTCCATATTACGTGTGTGTGTGTATGAGTTAAAAATTGCAAAATTTATGTTTTAAAATGAAAAACAATTTGTTTTACTATCATAATAACAAAATTTATAGCCGTTATTATGGCCGATTTCATTCTCAAACTCTTAAAAATTGGTTAGACTTGGGATTTTTATGCTTTAAAATACGTTCTTATGAACCTGTAAAACGTTAAAAAGGTGGTTTTGCATCCCTCATAACTTAGCTTTTACTTTGTTTAAATTATAAAACTATTTCTTCTTTTTAGCTTACTCCCACTTTTTAAACCATTTTACAAGGCTATAATAATGTATAAATTGTTATTTTTATTTTTCATCAATTTTCATTTCATGCAATTACAAAAAATATTTTCGCTCGAACAAATTTTATTTTCACTTTTTATGCATTTCTATCAAAATCTAACGGTAAAAATGTAAACCTTTTAATTTTTCGGGTACTTGCCTTTCTCACTTTAATTTGAAATCTTTTTGCTCAAACAATTTTTATTTTGCCTTTTTATGCATTTCTACTGCATTCTAGCGATAAAAATGCAGTCATTTTAATTGTTCAATAACTTTGTTTTTCTTATTTTAAGCCCGAGTGCGTTAGTGTATGAGATAATCTTTATCGTCTTATTTAATTCATGCAAGTGTGTGTGTGTGTGTTTATTTATGTCGAGTGCGTGAGTAGTTACTTTCAAGTAGAGTGCGTGTGTTGTCTTTATTTTTCCGCCTACTCATTTGAGTTAATTGGCTGGATTTTATTCAAGTAGAGTGCGTGTGTTGTTTTTATTTTTCTGCCTACTCATTTGAGTTAAATGGCTGCATTTTATTCAAGCAAGTATTTGTAGCATTTATTTTTCCGCCTACTCACTTGAGTTAAATGGCTGGTCTGTATTTTCAGTCCTACTCGTTTGAGTAACACTTGTAATTTTCATTCTTTATTTTTCCGCCTACTCACTTGAGTTAAATGGCTGGATTTGATTTTCCGCCTACTCGCTAGGAGTTAAATGGTCGGACTTTATTTTGATGTAAATATTTGAGAAAGCCCTGTAATCGCATTTATTTTCTCCTACTCGTTTGAGTAGGACTCACTTTCATTTCAGTCCTAATCGTTTGAGTAGGACTTGCAATTTTCAGCTTTTATTTCCCTCCCCCACTCGTTTGAGTGGGACTTGCAATTTTCAGCTTTTATTTCCCGCCCCCACTCGTTTGAGTGGGACCTGCAATTTCAATTATGCAATTTTCAGTGTTTATTTCCCTCCCCCACTCGTTTGAGTGGGACCTGCAAATTTCAATTATGCAATTTTCTCTTATGTGTAACTTAGTTTTATTTTTGTCTCTTGTTATATGTTTGAATGAGTGCGAGTGTGTTTAATTGTAATAACTTTTCTAATGTTAGGGTATTTTACTTTTCTTCTTATTTTCTTTATAACCCTTTAGCGAATAATTTAGAACGCTCGCATAACCAAACATATAAGCTTTCCCTATTCCGATGAGTGGCTAATTGCTTTTAGCCCTCGGTATCGAAGAGCTTTGGGATCTAAAATGTTTTAAATAACCAAATGTCTAATTTTTCAATTTAATTAAAAACTTAAGGTTTACCCTGGGTTAACGACGCGTAGAACCACATATCGATGTGTGGGCTCTATTTCTGTTATCCATACGCTAGCTAGCCGAGAGGCCGTGCGTATGGACAGATCACCCCTGGGTAAATAGAGTTCTGCACTAACCCTCGAGAGAGGAGGGGCTCTAACTCTACCGGATTGGGTTCCCCACCCAATAGCGGGGTTCTTAGCGTACTGCGGGCATTAAGGGGAATCCTTCGTCGGACGAGAGCCGGGTCGAATAGCCTTAATGTCCAGGTGAGTGATATTCCTAGAGATAGGTGAGCTCATTATTTTGAACCTCCTCGGCCAAATTTCCGCTTTAATTAAATTGAAACTTTAGATATCTAGTTATTCAAATCTATTTTTAATCCTAACGTAATTCGATACCGGGAGTTATCTCTTCATCAACTATTTTCTTAAATCTATTTTCGTTCCTATTTTAATTAAAACCCTCAACTTCTATTTCGGTAAAATAATAGAGATTTCGGAGTAGTAGGGGTAATCAACCCTTCCCGGGAATAATACGACCTCGGTATTCTCCTAAATATCGAGTAATAATTGCGATAGGTGCACTTGCCTACCCTACCAAGCCCGCGGCTATCGACTCATCGAACCAACCACAGTAAGAGTCTATTCGCGGGCGAATCAAGTTTTTGGCGCCGTTGCCGGGGAATCTCTTTGAGTTGTTATTCCGAATCTGAAGTCTATTACTTTTACCTTTATTTCAAAAACAAAATACTAAAAAAAAAACTTAAAAATTTTTCTTCAAAATCCAATCCAAAAAAAAGAAGTTAATTTTCTACTTTCTATTTAAGGGTGTATGACCCGTGGACAGCCTTCGGAGTCCGAAAATTTGGATTTCGATCGTGAGATCGAACGCTCACTTGCTCGTATTCGGTCTCAACGATGAAATCCCTCTTTGGATCCCGAAGAATCCATCGGAGAACCCTCTGCCGTTGCTATGGCCGACCCCAATCCGAACGCGGCCGTTGAGCGTATAATGTCATATTACGCCCTGCCGAATTTGGACGATACTGGGTCTAGTATTGTTCGCCCAATGGTGGCGAACAATAATTTTGAGATCAAATTGAGCGTTATCCAAATGATCCAAAATGCCGTGCAGTTCGACGGACAGCCGGATGAGGACCCGAACGTTCATTTGACTAGTTTTTTGGAGATTTGCGATACTTTTAAGATCAATGGGGTCACTGATGACGCCATTCGTTTGCGCCTTTTTCCATTCTCCCTCAGATCCAAATCTAAGGCGTGGTTGAATTCCCTCCAACGAGGATGTTTCACCACCTGGGCCGACCTTGCGGAACGATTCTTAACGAAGTATTTTCCACCCGCCAAAACTCCAAAGTTGCGGTCGGACATTTCTTCGTTCGTGCAGAACGATTCCGAGTCTCTTTTTGAGACTTGGGAGTGCTTTAAGGAATTCCTCCGCAAGTGTCTGCACCACGCGCTGCCTGTGTAACACCCCCTATCCGTCGCATAGCATATAACAGTAGGTCCGGCCGGGGCCTGACGCCATATACCACAGACAGACCGGGTGGTTACTCATGGAAACCATCAAACCAATCATATCGTCCTACACAGAGCATTCTAGCGGAAGCAGTTTAATAAGTTGCAATAAAGAACCCAGCACAAAAGCATGAATGTCCACTAATACAAAATAGAAATGTTGTACATACACAAGTACAGGCCTTAAGGCCTTACAAAATGGTTTACTTGATATTACATGTTTTACAAACCACGGCACGCAGGCCGGTCATACATGAGTAAAAGCAGTAAACACTCCAAATAGGCCTTCGAGGGCCAGCTTCGCAATTTGGGCTTTAGCCCGCTATTGACCGCTCGATTCAGCTGCACCTGCAAGCAACAAAACCACCGTATGGTGGCAAACAAAGGCAACGGTCAGCAATGCTGACCAAATTATAATGATCCCGCCCCCAACTCGGGGCGGCGATGCTCCTTCCATGCATTTCATTAGCATAAGCAAGCAATAAAACAATATTCATTTCATCACAGGCGTAGGCTCACACGGCCACACACCCCATGCACTCAGGGCACATTCTCGGTGAACACAGTCTAAGTCTGCCGACTCACCACCATCCCTTTGGACGGCAAACAATGAGCAATTTGTCTTCCCGGCATGGGTCACGGTAATTAAAACCATAGACCGCCGAAGACCCTCATCTACGCTAACGGTAAGTGCCACGTAACCTTAGGTCTCTTTAACCGAACGACATAGAATGGGTACGGTTCCATCTAACCCGTGCTCACATCGCAACGGTAATTTAAACCATATGCGCAGGTCAAACTTCTCCCGAGTCCCGTTTCCGTCACACATTTCACATAACCCGGTTATGTTCAAGTTGTCTCTCAGGCCTCCAAGTTGGCAAGATCACGCATCCGCCCAGTTTTCCGGGTGCACCTTTGGGTTAATCCCCATGGCTCCCTGTTGCAATCTACCGTGTAGAAAACCTGAAAACAACCAATCGCACGGAGTCTTCTCCGGCATTTATGCAATGCAACATCACCAATCTAGACCAACATGTCCGGATAGGCTTCACACATCATGTCTATGTCCGTTCTCGCTTACGGACTCTACACAATGGGGACTTTACATATCTACCTGAAGGAATGCCTCCAACTCACTGCAAACTCGTGAGAGCGGGCTTCCTATGCAAAGATGGAGAGCTTCACATGCTCAAGAAGAGAATCATTACCCTAGCGTTCTTCTTTGGTGCCATGGAAATGTAAGCGGATGACAAGCACCGCAATCTCTTCGCCTCCGTGGATCTGAAGTCGGCTCACGATTTGGAGCTTCGAAGCTCCTCCAATGGTCGGATCTAGCTTCTTCTTCCTCCCTTGGCTCTCCTCTCTCTCTAAGCTTTAGAAAGAGAACCACTCAAAAGATATGAGGGTTTCAAGGGTCCAATCCCGTGTATATCCCATCAAGAACAACCCCAAGCCATTGGATCCCAAATTAAAGAAACGAACGGCTTTGATTCGGTCCTGAAATGTGCAATCTAGAACGAACACGGCCTGGCACACGCCCGTGTCTAGGGCAGTGTGCCTCATTCGCCGTCAAAATCGACGCGCCTGGAACAACACACGGGCATTCGACACGCCCATGTTTGACCTGATACGCCCCTGTTACAACTGACATGGCCGTGAGGTCGGCCGTGTGCCCCCATCGATTTATCCAGAAAATAACCCGAGAATTAAAAGGGGTACTAGACACGCCCATGTCCTTGCCCGTGTCTACATCAACACGTCTGGGCTCCAGGCCGTGTTGACGGTCTCGACACTTCGTCGAGTGAAGTTCGTCGAGCACCCGACACGGCCTTGGACACGCCCGTGTCCTAGTCCGTGTGCCTTGTCTCGACACATCGTCGAGCGAAAATGTCGACACGTCGGGCCGGTTGTCGACACGGGCTCGACACGCCCTGAGACACGCCCGTGTCTCCGGCCGTGTGCCTCGTCTCGACACTTCATCGACTGAAAATCATCGACACACCGGGCCGATCGTCGACATGGGCTTGACACGCCCTGAGACACGCCCGTGTCTCAGGCCGTGTGCCATGTCTCGACACAGTGTCGACCAAAATTTGTCGACTTCGCGGCCAAGTCGTCGACTCCAGTCTGGCAAGCCCTGGGACACGCCCGTGTCCCAGGCCGTGTGCCTACTGCCAGATTTCAAATCTGGCCCACAACTTCCCCCGTCGATCTTTTGAGTTCCGGGGCGTTACAACTCTCCCCCTCTTAAAAGAATTTCGTCCACGAAATTATATATAAAGGAAAGACACGTACAAAATTAAATCGTACATGAGTGGAACAACTCCGGATACTCGTCAAGCATAGTCTGCTCTCGTTCCCAAGAGAGCACCTCTCGATCGCAATTGTCCCATCGGACCTTGACCATCTTGATCTCTTTATTGCGTAACCGCTTGACCTCCGACTCCTCAATCCGCACGGGTTTGAGATTTGTCGTAAACCCACTATCCACCGGCACTTGATCAACCGCGATCACTTGCGAAGGCTCTTGCATCGCCTTCCGTAGCACCGAAATATGGAATACATCATGTAACCCACTTAGCTCCACTGAGAGCTTCAACCGATAGGCTACTTCACCAACCCGCTCCAAAACCTCAAACGGCCCAAGGTACCTCGGGCTTAGCTTTTTCAATCGTCGCACCCGCGAGACTCCCTTGAACGGCTTGATCTTTAAGTACACATAGTCTCCCACAGCGAACTCCACGTTCCTGTGCTTGGCATTATAGTACTTCGCTTGACGGTCCTGAGTGATAAGCAACCTCTCCCGAATGGTATGCACCAACAAAGTAGCATCCTCCACTTCTACTCGCTTATACAACTTTGACTCACCCGTTTCTAGCCAAGACAATGACGTGCGACATTTTCTACCATATAGGGCCTCGAAGGGCGCCATTTGAATACTCGCTTGGTAGCTATTGTTGTACGCGAACTCCACCAAATAAAGATGGTATTCCCATTGCTTTCCAAAATCCAAGACACACATGCGAAGCATGTCTTCCATAGTTCTATTGACCCTCTCGGTCTGCCCATCCGTTTGCGGATGGAAGGCTGTGCTGAATTTTAGCTTTGTTCCCAACATTTGCTGCACAAGCGTCCAATCATTGGACGTGAACCGCCCATCTCGGTCACTCATGATGCTGCGGGGCACACCGTGAAGTCGTACAATGTTATCCACATACAGTTTTGCCAACTTCTCCACCGGATCATCCTTCCTATGCGGAATGAAATGCGACACCTTCGTTAACCGATCCACGATCACCCAAATGGCGTCATTCCCCTTTTGCGACCTTGGCAAACCATGCACAAAGTCCATAGAGATGTCGTCGAATTTCCACTCCTGAATAGGCAAGGACTTGAGAAATCCTCCCGGCTTTTGGCACTCGGCCTTCACCAAGGCACAAGTTTGGCACTTCGCTACGTAGAGGGCCACATCCTTATTCAAACCCGGCCACCAAAACAGTTTCTTTATATCGTGGTACATCTTCATGCTCCCCGGGTGAATTGAGTACTTGGTATGGTGTGCCTCGTACAACAATTCCACCCGCAAATTGCCCACACTTGGGACGCACAAACGACCGTCTTTCCAAAGCAATCCGTCCTCCACCACGAATTGGGAATTTGACCCATCCAGAGCCTCTACAATGAACAACTTCATATGGACATCCAAATCCAAAGCCTGCCTAATCCGATCAGCCAGGTCATATTGTACTTCAGTCCAATTCAGTACTACTTTAGCATTTGATTGCCTATCCACACAAACAATCTCCAACGCCTCCAACTCCCGAACCAACCGCTCATCATGCACCAATAGCCAATTGGCTTGAGCTGGGGCCCGGCGATTCAATGCGTCCGCAACCGCATTACCCTTACCAGACACGTAGTGGATTTTGAATGTATAGTCCCCAAAGAAATCTATCCATCTATGCTGTCGCATATTAAGATCTTTCTGATCAATCAGATACTTCAGGCTCTTGTGATCGGTGTAGATATCAATCTTCACACCGTACAAATAATGCCTACGCAGCTTCAAGGCAAAAATCACGGCCGCTAACTCCAAGTCATGGAAAGGATAATTCCTCTCGTGCACTTTTAGCTGTCTCGAGCCATAAGCTATTACACTTCCGTGTTGCAGTAGCACGCAACCCAAACTGCTGCTCGAAGCATCGCTATAAATCTCATAAACTTCGGTCCCACATGGCAAACTCAGCACAGGCGTCGTGGTCAACCGACATTTCAACTCCTCAAAAGCTCGTGCGCACTCCGGCGTCCAAACGAACTTCTGCTCCTTCCTCGTCAAAGTAGTGAGAGGTAACACTATCCGCGAGAAGTTCTCTATGAAGCGCCTATAATAGCCGGCAAGCCCCAGAAAGCTTCGGACTTCCGCTACCGTAGAAAGCTCAGGCCACTCCCGTATCGCAACAATCTTTCTCGGATCCAATGCAATACCCTCTCCACTCACTATATGACCGAGGAACGCCACTGAGGATAACCAAAACTCGCACTTCGAGAACTTGGAATACAATTGATTCCTCCTTAGCGTCTCCAGAACCAAATGAAGATGCTTGAAGTGATCTTCCTCACTTTGCGAGTACACCAAAATATCGTCGATGAAGACGATCACAAAATTGTCCAAGTACTCCCTGAAGGTCATGTTCATCAAATCCATGAACACTGACGGCGCATTAGTCATCCCAAACGGCATGACCGTAAACTCATAATTCCCGTATCTCGTACTGAATGCTGTTTTCGGGATATCACTCTCCCTTATTCGCAGCTGATAGTACCTGGACTTGAGATCCAGCTTCGAGTACATCGTCGACCTGACAAACTGATCAAAAAGATCATCGATCCGGGGGATCGGGTACTTGTTCTTTTTCGTCAACTTGTTGAGCTCCCGATAATCAATACAAAGCCTCAAGCTTCCATCCTTCTTCTTAACAAAGAGGACCGACGCGCTCCAAGGCGAAGAACTTGGGCGCACATACCCTTGCTCCAACAACTCTTGCAGTTGAACCTTCAGCTCCGTCATTTCCTTAGGCGCTAGCCGATACGGAGATCGTGACACAGGCTTTGCACCTGACACTAACTCAATCGTAAATTCTTTCTCCCGCTGCGGCGGGGCTCCAAGAAGATCTGCGGGGAACACATCAGGGTATTCCGATACTACTGAAATACTATCCAATGCAGGCTTCGGCTTTGCAACCTCCACTAGTGTAAAGAACAGTTCTGCACCGGCACGAACCGCCTTCACCACCTGAAGAGCAAACATCAACATCTTGCTCGACCCCTTTAAGCCCGTAAAAGTCAGCTCACGACTTACTCCCAGCTTGACTTCCTTGCGACCTCAATCGATATAGGCTTGCTGCTCCGAGAGCCAGTCCATGCCAAAAATAACGTCGAACTCCACCAACGGAAGTAACGACGCTTGTAGATCGAACTCCTGATTCCCAATATGAATCTTAGCACCGCAGATTCTATCCGTGCGCATCGAACACTCATTGGGCAACAACACATCCAACTTATCCTTCGCCATCGAAGAAGGGACTCCGATGCATGATATAAATCCTTCGGACAAGAAGGAGTGTGAAGCTCCCGTATCGAAGAGTGCTCTTGTCGGATTTTCACAAATCAAAACAAACTCTAATCAAGCAGTGGTAAGGTAACATGTGCATAACAAGTATTTGAAGAAATTAACTTGCCATAAATTAAACCGTACATGTCACCACATCCGCCTGTTTGATGGCCTCCTGTTGGCCAAGATTGTACACCCTTGGTTGGGCCGGAGCATAATGGGACGCGGTTGACTCCACTGCCTTGCCCTTCTCTTCGTAAGTTGCTCCCGGCTTCCTTTCGAACTTGGGACGTCCGCTCCAACAATCGCGGGCAAAGTGCCCCGTCTTTCCACAAGTAAAACACGCGCCCGGGGTCCGACTCGTAGTCGCCACAGAAGCACCAGAAGGAGCTGGACCCGAAGTCTTATTCTTCTTGAAGAATCTTTGATAGCCAGATTTTGAAGTAGTCGGTGCTTTGAACCCAGACTTCTTCTCACCAATACTCTTCTTCGCTTGAACATTCTTCATGTCCTTCTCCAAGGACCGTGCAGTGTTGACCAAGGTAAAGAAACCCTGCGTCATTGGCCCCGAGAGTAGTAACCTCAACTCATCTCTCAACCCTTCGTAGAATCGATTCGTCTTACGCCCCTCATCCGCGATGGTGGAGCTAGCATATTGACTCAAATGAGTAAACTCGTGGAGATATTCATCCACACTATTGTTTCCTTGAACCAACTTCAGGAACTCGTTCTCCAACGCTATCCTCTGCGCTGAAGGGAGGTATCTAGCCAAGAACAATCTCGAGAACTCCTCCATCGAGACATCAACAAGTTACCTACCTCTCAATAGATGCAGCTCCAATCCTTCCCACCACATTCTCGCTTCACCGTCCAAAAAGAACGTAGCAATGGTGTTCATTTGCCACTCCTCCGTCTCCGTTGCTGTCATGACTCTCTTCACCCTGGAGAGCCAGTCTTTAGCTTGAGATGGGGTTCCCAACCCCGAGAATACCCGAGGATTAAAGCTCATGACATTCTTGAGCTGCCTCTCAGTTGCCCTCCTTGGCACCAATAGCTCCACTACTACCTATTCCACTCTCCTCGGCTCAGCCGCTTGCAGCGGTACCTGCTCCATCGCAGGAGCGGGCTGCTGCGTTTGCCTTGCAGGCTGCGCATTAATCATGACCAACACTACTTCGGCCACCAATCGTATGGTCTCAGCCGATAGAGGTGTTGTAGGAGCTTCATTAGGTGCACTGCTAGCCTCAGAAACTCGACGTTCCGACGGCCCAGCACCACTTCTGGTCACCTATAGTGGTACAAAACACCGTTAAGCGACCAAATAAAATTGAAAATAGCAATTATAGGAACACGCAGGTTCCTCAAACACGTGTATTTTCATTCCTAAGTGGACATTCATGGGTTCGTTTACTGTTATAACGATGACGCACACACATGTTCTCACCACCCTTAAAAAGAATTCGCCCACGAATTCATCTTAAGCCCGACCAAAACCAGTAGTCTAATACCAAATTGTAACACCCCCTATCCGTCGCATAGTATATAGCAGTAGGTCCGGCCGGGGCCCGACGCCATATACCACAGACAGACTGGGTAGTTACTCATGGAAACCATCCATCCAATTATAACGTCCTACACAGAGCATTATAGCGGAAGCAGTTTAATAAGTTGCAATAAATAACCCAGCACAAAAGCATGAATGCCCACTAATACCAAATAGGAATGTTGTACATACACAAGTACAGGCCTTAAGGCCTTACAAAATGGTTTACTTGATATTACATGTTTTACAAACCACGGCACGCAGGCCGGTCATACATGAGTAAAAGCAGTAAACACTCCAAATTGGCCTTCGAGGGCCGGCTTCGCAATTTGGGCTTTAGCCCGCTATTGGCTGCTCGGTGCAGCTGCACCTGCAAGCAACAAAACCACCACACGGTGGCAAACAAAAGCAACGGTCAGCAATGCTGACCAAATTATAACGATCCCGCCCCCAACTCGGGGCAGCGATGCTCCTTCCCTGCATTTCATTAGCATAAGCAAGCAATAGAATAATATTCATTTCATCACAGGCGTAGGCTCACACGGCCACACACCCCATGCACTCAGGGCACATTCTCGGTGAACACAGTCTAAGTCTGTCGACTCACCACCATCCCTTTGGACGACCAAACAATGAGCAATTTGTCTTCCCGGCATGGGTCACGGTAATTAAAACCATAGACTGCTGAAGACCCTCATCTACGCCAACGGTAAGTGCCACGTAACCTTAGGTCTCTTTAACCGAACGACATAGAATGGGTACGGTTCCATCTAACCCGTGCTCACATCGCAACGGTAATTTAAACCATATGTGCAGGTCAAACTTCTCCCGAATCCCGTTTCCGTCACATATTTCACATAACCCGGTTATGTTCAAGTTGGTTCTCAGGCCTCCAAGTTGGCAAGATCACGCATGCGCCCAGTTTTCCGGGTGCACCTTTGTGTTAATCCCCAAGGCTCCCTGTTGCAATCTACCGTGTAGAAAACCCGAAAAACAACCAGTCGCACGGAGTCTTCTCCTGCATTTATGCAATGCAACATCACTGATCCAGACCAACATGTCCGGATAGGCTTCACACATCATGCCTATGTCCGTTCTCGCTTACGGACTCTACACAACGGGGACTTTACATATCTACCCGAAGGAACGCCTCCAACTCACCGCAAACTCGCGAGAGCGGGCTTCCTATGCAAAGAAGGAGAGCTTCACATGCTCAAGAAGAGAATCGTTACCATAGCGTTCTTCTTTAGCGCCATGGAAATGCAAGCGGATGACAAGAACGGCAATCTCTTCGCCTCCGTGGATCCGAAGTGGGCTCGTGATTTGGAGCTTCGAAGCTCCTCCAATGGCCGGATTTAGCTTCTTCTTCCTCCCTTGGCTCTCCTCTCTCTCTAAGCTTTAGAAAGATAACCACTCAAAAGAAATGAGGGTTTCAAGGGTCAAATCCCGTGTATATCCCATCAGGAACAACCCCAGCCATTGGATCCCAAATTAAAGAAACGAATGGCTTTGATTCGGGCCTGAAATGTACAATTTGGACCGAACACGGCCTGGCACACGCCCGTGTCCAGGGCCGTGTGCCTCATTCGCCGTCAAAATTGACGCGCCTGGAACAACACACGGGCATCCGACACGCCCATGTTTGACCTGATATGCCTGTGTTCCAACTGACATGGCCGTGAGGTCGGCCGTGTGCCCCCATTGATTTATCCCGAAAACAACCCGAGAACTACACGGGTACTAGACACGCCCGTGTCCTTGCCCGTGTCTACATCAACACGCCTGGGCTCCAGGTCGTGTTCACGGTCTCGACACTTTGTTGAGTGAAGTTTGTCGAGCACCCGACACGGCCTTGGACATGCCCGTGTCCTAGGCCGTGTGCCTTGTCTCGACACATCGTCGAGCGAAAATGTCGACACCCCAGGCCGGTTGTCGACACGGGCTCGACACACCCTGAGACACGCCCGTGTCTCAGGCCGTGTGCCTCGTCTCGACACTTCGTCGAGCGAAAATCTTCGACACATCGAGCCGATCGTCGACACGGGCTCGACACGCCCTGAGACACGCCCGTGTCTCAGGCCGTGTGTCATGTCTCGACATAGTATCGACCGAAATTCATCGACTTCGCGGCCAAGTCGTCGACTCCAGTCTGACATGCACTGGGACACACCCGTATCCAAGGCCGTGTGCCTACTTCCAGATTCCAAATCTGGCCCACAACTTCCCCCGTCGCTCTTTTGAGTTTCGGGGCGTTACAGCCTGCGTGGTTGCAGGTCCAAATCTTCTACAATGGGCTTAACTATCAGACGCGTCAAATGATTGACGCGGCAGCCGGGGGTACCTTGAATAATAAGACCCCCGAGGCTGCCCAAGCTCTTATTGAAGAGATGACTATGAACGCTTACCAATGGAACGTCCCTCGGGGACATCCCAAGCAGGCGGTCGGCCTCTTCGAAGTGGATGCCACTGCCCACTTAGCCCTTCAAGTTGAAAGGCTGACGAAGCAGGTGGCGGAGATGTCTGTCGCCTCCACCACTCCTCCTTGGGTGATTCCCCGTAATGCCGGCGTAGCAAATGAATTAGTAGACTACGTGGTAAATGCTGGGAGACCTTCCTTCAACCCCAACAACAACCCTTATAGCAATAACTATAATCCGGGTTGGAGGAAGCACCCCAACTTCTCATGGAGCAATGCGAACAATGCGCAGCGCCCCCCCCCCCCCCCCCCCCCCCCCCCCCCCCAATTCTTTCGCGCCCGGATTTCTGCCGCCTCCACCTCTTCCAAAACCCTCCCCGATGGAGGAGAATTTTTCTAAATATATAGCTTCCAACGAGTCAAATATCCGGAACATCACCGGATCGCTAAAAAACTTAGAACTCCAGGTTGGACAGTTTGCGCGAATGATGTCCGAGCGCGCGCTCTGGGCACTGCCGGGAAACACGGAGCCCAATCCGCGGGAAAATTTCAACGCTATAACCCTCCGTAGCGGAAAGGAGGTGATCGATCCAATACGGACCGATCCTCAGGTACATATTTCACCTCCGACCCCTCTTCCCCCTTCTTTGATTACGCCGCCTTTACAAATTTTAAATGAAAAAATTATTAAAACGACCTTGCCATATCCGCACAAGCTCGATCGTGAGCGTAAGGACGCGCAATATGAAAAATTTATTTTATTGCTAAAATAAATTCATATTAATGTTCCCTTCTGCGAGACAATCTCTCAGATGCCTAAATATGCGAAATACTTAAACAACTTCTTTCCAATAAACAAAAATTAGAAAATATTTCGCATATTTCTCTAAATGCTGACTGCTCAGCGGCTCTTACTAATAAATTTCCCCTAAAAAGAAATGACCCGGGACGGTTCTCCATCCCGTGCCTTTTTGGCAATATATTAGTAAAATACGCTCTTGCAGATTTAGGCGCGAGCATTAACTTGATGCCGTTCTCGCTCTTTCAAAAATTAGGTTAGGGCACTCCGGCCCCTACTTAAATGCGAATCCAACTAGCAGATCGCTCGGTTAAGTTTCCCGTCGGGTAGTGGAGGACGTACTTGTCCGAGTTGATAAGTTTATCTTTCCGGTAGACTTCGTCATCTTGGACATCGAGGAGGACACCGATGTACCAATTATACTCGGTCGCCCTTTTCTCGCTACCTCCCTCGCATTAATTGATGTCAGTAACGGTCGTCTCCTCCTTCGGGTAGGAGATGATGAAGTTACTCTCTCTATTAATCCCTCCATAGGAGACTCGTCATCGAGCGATGACTTTGGTTATAATTTAGACACATATCTCGGAGATTGTTCTTCCCCTATTTTTGAGTCTACTTTTTTAAACGACAATCTTTATGCGCTCGAGAATTTTAACTGCGATGAGGATACCACTATAGACTTGCCTTTCGAAACAATTGGTAAGAAAGACATAGGAATTAAAACCACATTAGAAGAACCGCCCTGCCTTGAACTCAAACCCCTACCCGATTCACTCAGATACGCCTTTTTGGGAAAAGATGATACACTCCCTGTTATCATTTCTTCGCATTTGAGCGAATCGGAGACTTCCGATTTATTGGAAGTTTTGCTTAAACATCGCCACGCAATTGCGTGGCAAATTTCTGATCTCAACGGGATTAACCCATCTTTCTGCACCCATAAGATTTTCCTTCTCGATAATTGCCGCAATACTATTCAGCCGCAGCGACGTCTTAACCCAAACATGAAAGATGTCGTTAAGGCCGAAATTATTAAATTATTAGATTCGGGGATTATTTATCCCATATCGGATAGTACGTGGGTTAGTCCCATTCACATGGTGCCCAAAAAGGGCGGTCTTACCGTAGTGGAGAATGAGCAAAATTAACTCGTCCCAACTCGTACTGTTACGGGTTGGCGGGTGTGCATCGATTATAGAAAACTAAATGATGCCACCCGTAAGGATCATTTCCCCCGATGACCAAGAGAAAAAACTTTTACCTGCCCGTTTGGTACCTTCACATATCGAAGAATGTCATTTGGCCTCTACAACGCGCCCGCTACATTCCAAAGATGTATGCTGGAGATCTTTGGCGAGCTGGTAGGAGACATTATGGAAGTCTTTATGGTTGACTTCTCTGTTTTCGGAAGCTCTTTCCCGTCCTGTCTTCGTAATTTAGATCGTGTCCCTCAGCGATGCGAGGACATGCATCTCGTTTTAAATTGGGAAAAATGTAACTTTATGGTTCGAGAAGGTTTGGTTCTCGGCCATATGATTTCGTCTAAGGGGATGGAGGTCGATAAGGCCAAAGTTGAAATTATCGAAAAACTTCCCCCGCCTTCCAACGTTAAATCTATTATGAGTTTCTTAGGGCACGCGGGCTTTTATAGGCGTTTTATTCAAGATTTTTCAAAAATAACAAAGCCGCTTACTCACCTCTTGGAAAAGGAGTCAAATTTTGTCTTTGATAGCGAGTTATTGATTCAGGTGGTAAATGATAGAACCAGTCGAGCACGTCAGTATCAAAAGAGATAATAAAGAGCTTGTATTTTATACCGTTTGATAGAGCTTTCAATGAAACAATTGATTCAAAAATTTGTAAGTGAGAAACTGGATCACTTGATCTCAAGTAGACTGGCAAACAAGGTTCCTAGAAATCATATAGAACCACTTCCCTTCAAATTCGATGTGCAAAAGGAGATGGAACCAGCTCTTTGCCTGCAAAAGATGTGAGTCCATCCAGTATATGAGGGTAAGCACGCATGTTTACCTTTTGAAGCTTGTGATGAGAGATGTAAGCTTCTTCTTTGATAGTAGAAGATCGTTGTCGCAACTTGAGACGGGCCCTTCGGGATGACTAGAGGTGCACTCAAGACCTTTTGATGGAAAATCCCTGAAGACGGGAATCGCCCAAAAAACTTCAATAACTTCCAAATGGAGTGGATTTTGGACAATCCGAGGATCAAGAAAGCATCCAAACTGGTTCCCGATTCGCTGGGTGGTAGATCTCCTCGGGATGGTTCCGACAAACTTTGAATTTTTGAAATCGGATACCCGGATCAAAAGCTATAGCTGTTTGAAGTTATGGTGTATTCTGAGCTCAATCTCATGTCTTCATTGCAACTGCTGTCGTCAACTGTTCAGGATCTGAAGGCCACGTGTTAACTGTTGATTCATGAAAACGGCACCGCCTAGTTAACGGGTTGTTCGAATCTCATGCGGGGAATGAACAGATGGGAGGAGAGACTGTCAAGCAGCTGGTTACTCCGAGCCACGCATGAAGATAGAGAGAAAGAGAAGAAAAGAGGGACGCTAGCAGTAGCAACAGCAGACTTTGCCCGCCGAGACTTAAATGCCACTCTTGCGGCGGGCTTTCCCTTTATATTAAAACCTGTATTACAACTGAGCTTGAGTTCTCTTAAATTGAAAGGAGATTAAAGGGAAAAATACAATAAAGGAAGAAGCTAAAGAAAAGTTGGCCGGCAGGCCGTGCGGCTCGAAGACCCAGGCCGCACGGGCTACCTTCTGAGTCTGCCTGGACTGGCTGTCAGGCCGCGTGTAGAGGTGGCGGACAGGGAAAGTGTGGCCGCATCCAATTTTCCCCCTCTTGGCCGTCCCGTTGTGTTGTCACGAATGTGAGGTTTGGGGGCTATTTATAGGCTCGAGGAGGTAACGGATTTCGGTGACGTTACCCCCGGTGAGACGGTAACTGATTAGAGTAGTGTCTTGAGTCCACTGAGTCCGCGACAGTCTACACGGACTGGAAATGCATTCTTGAACTGATCTGCTGCCTGGTGAACTGGGAAGAGTGTGCAGGCTAGAGGAACAAATGGTGGACTGGGAGAGTCCGCCCAGCCCACGACGGACGACGCTTGTCCGCCTCTTGCTAGCTTCTATGGGGATGTTGGTAGCCTGGCAGACTGAATAAGGCAGGTCGCCATCCCTCTGAAGGAAGAGCCCATCCTGCTGGCGGACTGAATGGTTGACTAGTCTGCCGAGCCGATGGAGGATAGGATGAGCTGCAAGTGGATAAGCTGGAGGCTCGTTGCAAGGGGTTGGCGACTTGGCGGACTGAGGAGAAAGGTCACCAACTACTGAAGCTGGCACTGGATGCTTGCTTATGGGCCATCCTGGCGGACTGCGCAACGAGTCCGCCCAACTTGCGGGTCAGAGTTGTGTCCGCGTGGTATGGCGCTATCTGGCATAAAATGGTTGACAATATTGATCTCTAGAGGTGTGCCGAGTCCGAGTCCGCCAATCTCTGGAGGATTGGCGAGCTGTTCGCCGACCAGATGTGCGGGCTGGAGAGCTAGAGGGACTATCTGCCGCTGCTGGGAAGAAGCGGGCACTGGGAAACTGGAGGGCTAGTCTGGCGGACTGTAGACTGAGTCCGCCTAGCCCGCTACATAAAGTATGAGGTAGATCACCAGTTGCTGAGTTGGGGTTCTTCTAACAAACTCCACGATGAGTCCGCCTAGCTTGCGAGACACTGGAGGAGCCCACCACCGCTACCGGAGCCTTATTGCTGGGTCGGAGACAGGTGACCTGGCGGACTGAGGGGTCCGGTCGTGCCACCGGCAAGGTGCGGGTAGCCGTTGCTGACTGGCGGCCTGGATGCAGGTCGCTACTGCTGTTATGCGGTGAGCTAAAGTTGGGTCCGTACCGTATCGTGCGGACTGAGCGGATTCCATGTCGGGAGTCCGGCCAGACTTGATCCGCTGGTAGACCTGGACAACCATTTTGGCGGACTAACGGTCAGTCCGCCTCTACTTAGCGGGAATGGCAAATTGGAGCTCACCTCTGTTGATTGGGGAAATAGGAAGTCCGCTCATGTTAGATACATCATCAATGCGCGGTTAGCTGGCCAAGCCATGTGATCTACAGGGGAGGACTGAGAATGCAGTCCGCAGCCCCTGCAGGACAAGGACGCTGCGCGATATATGCATTCAAACTGAGGAGGCCGCCATGACCGCGTGACATAAACGGACAGAGAAGTCTGTCCGCCCATCCTTGGCCTGCTTGCGACCTCCGGGGAGAACCTGGGGCAGGCCGTGACCTACAAGTTGGCTACCTTGGGAGTGATCGCCGATTTCTGGGTTCACATACCTCCTATGCTCAAACTTATCAAAGACATCAAGGTAGATCTTCAAAACCTCAAGGAAGCAGTCAACAGAGATATTCTTCAAGCAGCAGACAGTAACAGTAGCACCAGAAAATATCTGAAACTGAAAAAGCTGAAAGTCCAAAAAGGACAGATTCTCCTCCACTCCCCTTTGTGGATCCTGAACAAGATAATACAGCAAGAATGGCCAGATTCCAAGAATTGGTTTTACTCTCCATGATCAACAAAGCCAAAGCTGAAGGCATAGATCCATCACAGTACTCTACCATGTCAACCTATAGGAAAGAAGAACTTAAAAGGTATTACAAGGCTAATAAATGTTTCAATGTAAATTCCTACATGAATTTGCATCCAGAGGTTGTTGTACCAAGAGCTACCTCTGTCAATATAATTGGAGCTACAGACATGACCATGTCTAAAAGAGAAGCATTCAATCCTAACAGAGAAATCAAATTCACACAGTCCTCTGAGCAAGACAAAGCTAACAAGGAAAAGAAAAAGAAGAACAAGTGATATTTTGTTTAGTTCTGTATTTCTGAACTTTATTTGTTATAACGTCACAAAGCTACTGTCATGTACATATTTGCTAGATATCCTTTAAATTTTCTGCCAGATATATTTATTTTGCTTTGTGATTGTTTTTCTTTTTATATTATTAGTGACCTCACCCAAATAGGGGGAGATTGTTGGATTTGGGCTAGGTTCACTAATTAGGATGTCTGACCCATAATGTATAGCCAGGGACATGTGTTTTGAGTCCTAGAGTCTAGGATAAGTCATTAGGTTCATCCTTGATGGAAAAGCCAGTAGAAGACTTTAGGAGACTCAAGACTTAGAAGAAATCAAAGTTCAGTATATAAGTTCGACGTTCGTCGAACTCTGCTCAACGATCGTCGATCGAGATCGAGGAACTCAGAGTTAATTCTCTGAGTTAAGCTCGACGATATTTGAGCTCAGGTCGATGATATCTGGAGTTCAGCCTTCAACACATTCTTTCCAGATTCATTTCGCTCAACTCAGCTCGATGAAGAAAGATTTTCAGCTCGACGAACTTGGAACACAGATTAGGCAAGTTATCTCCAGAATGCAGTTCGCTAATCTCAGGTCGACGAACAGGTTTTCTCAGGTCGACGAACAGGATTTCTCAGCTCGACAAACTTGGATCTCCGGTCGACAAATTCTGTTAAGAGGTTGACGATTTCTGTCCTAGCCTGACTTAGAGATTTTCCTTAATTTCTGTCTTTATTCCATATATTATTTAGCAGTAATTTCCTGAGTAATTAATGCTCATATTCTCTGAATGTTGCCATTATTGGCAGCATTAATTATGGTCTTCATCGGGTTAACTACTTGCCTAATTAATTGGGACAGTTGTGGAAAATCATTAAAGCAATATTCTCCAACCGATTTTCATTCTCCAGGCAATCAGCATTCAATGCTTGCGATTCAAATTTCAAAGGAGAATTCAATTGCAGAATATAAAAGAGATTTTCTCTTTCAGACAAACAGATAGAAAAGCATTGAAGTAGATCAAGATACAGAGACATAACGAATAGACAAAAAAATACAGAAACAATCAGAAATTCTCTGTACAAGAAAACAACCTATTTTCTCCTTGATCTTATTGAAGAAGAAGAAGAACAACAATCATAATCAAGAGTCTTCTTCAACATCAACTCCAGGAGCTTTCAAGGACAACAAACTCTAAATAAGTCAGAAGTTCCTGGAATACTTCAAGTCAAGGCTGACACCTACACCCTGCGCAAGGCTCCAAGTAATTTTTGCAAAGAGCCCTTGACAATAGCAAATCCACTAGTCTTGTCTGTTGATTAGAGAAATAGAAGATACCATCAAATCTCTCTCCCCACTCCTGTATAAAGGGTTTATTAACTCCCTTCAAAAGTTTATTCTTGGTTTTTGGGCACCTGATCAAAAGCTCAAAGGGTTGTGAGATCTCCCTGGAAATAGATCTTGTGGTGGCAGCCACCTGATCAAAAACCTGCTAGTGGATTCCTACCAGGGTGGTAGAAGAGTGGATGTACCCAGGTTGGGGAACAACTATAAAATTCGTGTGTCGTCTGGTTGTTCATTTTCTGTGTTGTTCTTGCTGTGGCTATGATAGGCTAACTGTGCTGTGAAAGATTAGGCTAGCTTTGCTGTAGTAGATTAGCTTAGATTATTCTTTATTTCTATTACTACTACTGGTATCACTACTTTACTTAGATAATATTTAAAAGTGCCAAAATATTTTAATTACTTTATCCACCCCACCCAACCCCAACCCCCTCTAGAGTAAATCCGATCTAACCCCTATCTTTCAACCGCTGAGACAATCCACTGAGATAGTTAAAGTGCAAAAACTACTGAGATAGCAGATAAGAGGAAAGCACTAAGACCAAGGCTTGTCTCAGCTAATAATGGAAAATCGCTGAGGCCACAGAGTCAAAACTGCTGAGACAAAGCCAGGAAATGTTCTAAGTCCAGAAGCGCTGAGAGCCAAGGCTGACGGCGTTGAGTGTCTCAACATCACTCAATGCTTGATGGAATTCAGGAAAAGTTTATAAGTCCAGTTGTTGATGACCACTACTGACGTTATCAAAGTGAAAATTATAGGAAGTCGTTGCGAGAAAGTTTATACATCACCGAAAGATGTTTTGTCCCTTTCTGATGGAGTTGGCGCACACCAATCCTTGGTGGGCCCACATACTATGGTGTCATTGATTCAAATCAACGCATATAAATGGGGAAACAATAAAGGAATAGGGTTAACGAATCAAAGGAACAAAAAGAAAAACTGATAGAAGCAGTTGGACATTTGTTTCTGATGAAGCT
The DNA here is from genome assembly GCA_039583875.1 of Platanthera guangdongensis. NCBI lineage: Eukaryota > Viridiplantae > Streptophyta > Magnoliopsida > Asparagales > Orchidaceae > Platanthera > Platanthera guangdongensis. The sequence continues at coordinate 126,463,614 of CM077147.1, read as the reverse complement.
TGAAAGCTGAATTCCATCCAAGATAGCCTGAAGGCAAAGAAGGATAGCTGAAGCTCATCAAGCTCAGCAAGATTGTTCTCTAGAGAATAATTTAGCAGATTCATCTCTCAGCAAGGTGGAAGCTGCTCATTAGAGCAGTAGTAATAAGTGATATCTGTAGAAGAACGATGTTTCTTTCCACAACAGTTGAGCTGGACTAAAATCTGCTCAGTCCAGCAAAGTTGACTCAGGTTATTTCTCTGAGTCAGTTATTTTATTTTCTTAAACTCTGTATTTATTTCCTGTTGGATTCAGGTTTCCTGAATCTGAGTGTAGGGCACTTTGTGCCTGAGGTGGGTGACAAATTTATCACTCAGGTAGGTGCCTAAAGGGGCACTGAGGTAGGATCCATGTGAGGATCTGAGCTGTATGGCTTAAGTGTCTGAGGTAGGTGACAAGCTTGTCACTGAGCTGTAGGTTCCTGGAGGGGCACTAAGGTAGGTACCTTGAGGGGTACTTAGTTGTAGGAGTGCTGCAGCACTCTGAGAAAAGGGTCTTGTTCCTGAAGTTGCAATACTGAAAAGCTTGAGTTGTAGGACTTATAGATAAGGCTGAGGTAGGTGTCTTGCGGGTCACAGAGTGTAGGAGCACTACAGAGCTCTGAGGTAGGATTGTTTGGGATCTGAGGTAAGGTTGTCCTACCATCCTGAGTGTAGGGCTTAACTGTAACGCCCCCGAATTTTTCGACAATTATTTAAGTCCTCGTTTGGCGTTACGTTGGCGCATTTCCGGCTCGTGTCATTGTAAGAGTACCTCGTTAGGTGTTCGTAGAGGTTATTGCCAGTTGTATGGTTTCCCCAGCTAGCCGGCGTCTGTTTTGGAGGCCCGGCTGAGCCTCTTAGGGAATCCTTGTGCTTTGGCTTCGGGTGAGGTTAGCCCGAGTGTGTGGTCGTCGGAGGTTGTGTCCGGCTTCGCCGATGTTTTCGTAGCCCGAGTGTTTAGCTACGGCGTGGATTTGTTCGGAATCCGAGAGCGTTAATTTTTCCCGTCATTTCGACGGTCGCTAGTCAGCGAGTCGTCATTTATGTGAGCGTATATTTATGGTGGCATATTTTTTTTAGTATAGTGCGTGTTGTAGACATGCAAGGTTTTAATAATTTGCGTGTGCGTGCCTACGTTCATGTGTTAGTATGTATGTATATATATATACATGTGTGTTAGTATGTATATATATATGTATGTGTGTAAGTAGATGTATTAATGTACGGATAGGTGCTAATTTATATGAGTTAATATATATATAGTGGTTTAGTTAGTGTTTAGTTAATATGTTCAATTAGGGGCTATTTTTTTCGCTTAAGCTAATTAGAGTTAGGATAGGATTTTGTTAATTAGGATAGGAATATATATATATATATATATATATATATATATATATATATATATATATATATATATATATATATATATATATATATTAGGGTGTTATTAGGTTTAGGAGTCTTCCCCCCCAAAACCCGACGGCGCTGTTGCATCCCGAGCGAAAGACGAGAGGCGGAAGCCCGGGGATGCTCCGACCGCCGGTTGACCGCCCAGATCCGCTTGAAATCGCGATTTGAGGCCGGATTCGTGCTCCTCCTGTCAAGATCTCCATTCCAAGGTAGCTATTTTGAGAGTTCCTCCCCGTTGTTTTTTTGATCGGGTTGTAGATGTTCAGTTTTTTCCGATCTTTGATGGAGGATTTCCTTCCCTAAATGTTGTCCAGGATTTTCCTTGTATTATCGCTTGCGGCCGGTGGTTGGGAAGAGGGTGCTTGGCCGATTTTTGTTCTTCAAAGGCAAACCATGGCAAGTGCATCCTTCACCCTTGTCAAAGTAATTTCTATGTAGATCCCTTGATTTTGATTTCATATCTACTCTCCTAAATTTTTCCTTGCTCACCCAAAATTTTGGGTACTATTCCTCCATGCTTTAGGTTGCGGTTGCATGGTTAGGGGTGTTAGATCTGACTTTTGTACCAAATGAGATATTAATTTAAATGTTGTATTTGGGGACTTTGAGTCATGCCCGGATGCCGTTAAGGGTTGCATCTTAGTTACGTTCAAAATCTCATGCTTGTTAGATTGCGTCCGAATTGAATCATTAGCTTATTGTTCTTTCTTTGTGTTGTTAGAACTTGTGCAATAATCGTCGTTAGGGCGTGTCCAAAAGTTGAAGGTTAGGGTTGCTATGACTTGCTTATTTATTCAATAAATTCGGTCGTGCTCACTTGCTAAAAATATTGTCCATTTCCATTTAACTTATAGCTTGTGGTTCTCTTCCTTGGGTGTGAACCAAGACCAGCCTGTTTCATTATGAAGTTAACTGTTTATGTTAGCGTCAAATTAATCATTATGTTAGTATCAAATTAATCGCGTGTGGATAGGTATCAAATTAATTATGTATGTCTTTGTATCAAATTAATTAGGCCTGTTTCGGTGTCTAACCTATTCCTTTTGTTATGGTGACCAACTAATGGTACATGCTTAGCTGAGTGTCGAACTACGTGCATAATTATAGTATCGCTCTGTTTTCAACTTATTTATGTCAAATTACTAATCTGGGCAACTCGACGTTTAGCCTGTCGGTTTGTACTTAGGGTCTTAGGTGGGGTGCCCTAGTTGGAATAGGGTTGTGGTGACTTCTTGGTGGTTCATGGAACTACCAGTAAGGGTTTTTTTTCAAGTCACTTAGTGCTGGAGTAGGATGTGATTTTGAGGTGGGTCGGACCGATGCCGCCACCCTTGTTTTACTTCTTGTATTATTAAGACAATGTGAGCTGTTTGGTTGAGTTGGACTGATGCCACCACCACAGCACCTTGAGATGTTTAGGCCTGTTAGACGTGGTTGGACCGTTGCCACCAGTCTAGGCCCTTATTTCTGATTTTGTCCATCTCCAGTATTAGGTGACTCTTTCTGCTTTAGCTTTATGCTAGGATTTATTTATTTTACTAATCCTTCTTGCAGAGATTTGTGAGGCTTGACTTCGCCCGTGCACTTGGTGCACCCCTTTTTACTCACTCATGGCGAGTATTTTTCCTTCACTTGTTTACTTTAGCTCTTACCTGTTTCACTACTTCCTTATACTATTGTTTCATTTTCATATATATATATATATTGCTTTACTGAGGCGTTCTTTTCTTTGAATGCCTCAGGTTCAGGTTTATAGCCGACTGTGCGGCTAGGTTTCATTTGGAGTTTGCTAGTGCTATAGCTGCTGCTGAGTTTTCTTTTCCTCACTCCTGGGAGGTAGTTACTTTAGCCTTGTAGTACAAATATGCCTACTCACCAGTGGGTTCATGTCTGTTGTTGGCGCCCACTGGTGGTTTCTCTTTTATATGCTTTGTACTTTGCTTATACTACTAGTTTTCCTATTTTGGAGTTTATTAAACTTCCTTCTGTGATGATTTATGTTAGGTTGCTAGTTACTTTAAAACTTATAAAAGAAAACAATTATTATGTCAAAAACATAGACATCATGTTTTCCTTTCAAAAAAAAGGCTTAATCACTACTTTCAAAACCGCGTAAAAGGGTATTTCCTATATATATTATATAAGTTAAATCTAGGGTCTTGCATAGTCTTAGGTGTCCCCTGGGGATGCTTATGCATTCTCTTAGGATGTTAAAAAAAGGTGAATAAAGTATTTTCAGCTACGTACAAGTATAATTTTGAAGGGGTGGACTAGTTAATCCACGAAGCCGAGGGATACGGCCTCTAAAAATATAATTGATTTTCTCATCATAAAAGCTTTTTGAATTTTCATAGTCTTAGTAGTTGGTGGTTGCCTGAGCGTCGGCAGTTATCCCCTGTCCGACGTGGCATCACAACGCGCGTTTCCTTCTACTCTGATACTTCTTAATTTCGAAGAAAAATGCGGGTTGTGACAGTTGGTATCAGAGGGAGGTTGCTTGACAATTTGTCGGGCAACCTTTCCTTTTAGGTATTAGGAGTTTAGCATCATGTCATACACACACCGATATGTCATCAGCACGTCTTGGCTGAAGCACGAGCACTACACTCATAGCATAACATGAAGTATACGGGGCATATTATGTAGTATGGGATGCATAATATGTGTTTGTATATGGATCCACCATAGGAGGCAACATGTGAGGGTTATGTAGTATGGGATGCATAAGCTCATCACATGAATGCGACTAGCACGTTTTCTTTTTCGTTGCATGAAAATGTTATATAGTATGGGATGCATAACATTTTCATGTGTACGCCGCTCATAACATGCATTAGGGCCTTTTTAGAATGCATAGCACAATCATGCATAGCATAACATTGCATAAGCACAACTTGCCAAGCTAAAGGCTTGCTGGATGACATATGTACACACATGGTTTTGAGTCAAAAAAGAATATAGATTCATGCATTCTCGATATAGGCACAAGAGTTAGCGTGATGGTGGTGAACCATCTTAGGTTGAGCTTGACATTATTTCCTCTGTATAAAATGAAATATATATATATAAAAAAACCCAAGAGCAAGTTGGCAGTGAAAGCAAGTACTTATGTAGGTTTGTCTGTACCTGTTTGTTTTGTCCTAGTAGTTGAACTAGGTTCTGATGATTGCTTGTTTGTTCTTTTAGCATGGCGCCTAAGCGTAAAGTGGCGAGGTCGACTCCCCAATCTGAGGGCGAGTCTTCTGGTGCTCAAAGCGGTGCAGTTATGGAAGTCTGAGGCAGAGCAATGAGGCTCTATCGAGGCAGATGGTGGACGTTCAGTCTCAGATTCAGTCCCTGATATCTGTGGTGGCAGGACTAGCCCCGAGAGCGCAGGACCCTGCTGTGGGTTTAGCTGTTCCCGCACCTCCTACACCCCTAACCCCTTTGGTGCCTCTAGTGGTGGTGCCCCCGGAGATGGCCTTCATCACTCAGTTCCAGTGACTGCGACCCCCTACCTATGATGGTAAGGCAGACTTCATGATATTGGATGACTGGTTGATTTCCATAGAAGAAATGTTTCATTACTCTGGAGTGTCTGAGGATCAGAAGTTGATGCTGGCCGCCTTGAAAGATATGGTACCTAAACACCTAGAGGGGGGGGGGGTGAATAGGTGACCTAAACCTTTTTTTTTTGACTTTTGTTTGGCAGCACAACAGTTTTTCACTGATTACTACAGCTAACAGCAAATACAGAAATTAAACAGTCAATTCACAGCACAGCACAGCACAGCAGACACACTAATTTTATAGTGGTTCCCCAATCTTTGGGTACATCCACTTTCCCCCTTCGCCTATCTAGCAGTGTACTAGATTCGGCCAAACTTCTCCACTAACTCAGAACCCAACAAGGTTCCTACCTCAGGCCCAAAGCCTTACACTCAGCCAAAAGGCCTACACTCAGCCACCCAGGCCTACACTCAGCCAATTAAAGGCCTACACTCAGAGTTCTTCAACTCCTACACTCAGGCACCAAGCCCTACCCTCAGCCTTTATAAAATAGGCTTACAATCACTCAGATCCAATGGATCTTACAAGTTTAAAATAGAAATTACAAATGCTAACTCTACAACTCAGAAAGGATGAGAGGAGTTGAGAGTTTCTTGAAGAGTTCTTGGAAGAACTCAGCTTGATCCAAACTGACTTAGCTTTCTTCAAAGCTTCTTGAGTAGAACTGAATTAGTCTGAATCTTCTGCAGTTGATCCTTGATCTCTGCTTCTTGAAATCCAGATGACTCTGAATTGTTCTTCTCAGCCTTAGTTCCAAAGACTGAATCCTTGGTTGGAGCTCTCTCTCTCCAACTACTTAGATCTGCAGTTGGACTGCCTGATCTTCTTGTGTTGATCCTCTGTGTATCACTTCTTGATTTAGTCTGATCAACTACTTCAATTATTATCACACCATGTAATGATTTTGAACAACCTTAACCACTTCACTACCCATTCTGTAAACTGTGGGTGCCTATTTATAGGCTTCCTTTATGGTAACCGGCTGATCCGGTTTATAACAGACTTTTGACTTCTTTGACAGTTGCTGTAGACCGGCTGGATTGGCAGCTGTCATGTCAACCAGTCACTTCTTGAAATCTCACTAACTGTCAGTTAGTGTCGAGACTTTCTGTTCTTAAGTGTCGACACTTATAGACCAAGTGTCGACACATGTTGTGTAAGTGTCGACACAAGTCTACAAGGTGTCGACACAATTCCTTGTATGTCTCGACACAGTTTCTTCTGCATGTGTCGACACTGAAATTGAGTGTCGACACAAGTACTTGCACTTCATTCTTTATCTGTATTCTTCTAAGTGTCGACACATCTCCTTTGTGTCGACACGTCTTCATGTGTTGAAACTGTCAAGTGTCGACACTGCTTCTTGGTGTCGACACAAGTCTTCAATCTTGTTTCTTCAGCTGAGTGTCGACACATTCCTTTAGTGTCGACACTTGTACTTAGAATATTTTACAACTTTTCTGTTCTTTGCTAAGTGTCGACACAGCTCCTTGTGTCGACACTTTCTTCAAGTGTTGAGTCCTCTGGTTATGTGTCGACACATTGTGCTGAGTGTCGACACAATCTTCAAGTGTTGACTCCTTTGAGTGTGTGTCGACACATTGTGTTGAGTGTCGACACATTCTTCATATTTTGACTCTGCTGATTGAGTGTCGACACATTGTGTTGAGTGTCGACACTTGTACTTAGTCTCTGCAGAATTTTGCTGAGTGTCGACACAACTCCAAGTGTCGACACTTTCTGATGTAGACTCAGCTCTTCTAGGTGTCGACACTTCTGCCAAGTGTCGACACAGCTTTTCTGCATTCTTCTACACAGAGTGTCGACACAACTCCAAGTGTCGACACTTTCTGACTGGTGTCGACACTTCTTCCCAGGTGTCGACACAATGACTCCAAGTGTCGACACTGCTTGTCTGGGTGTCGACACAAGCTTTCTCAAGTGTCGACACTTTCCCTCTGGGTGTCGACACATGGACTTAGAAATTTTCAGCTTCAGTCCAGTGTATAACTAACCTGCACAAGTAACTCAAACAAACATCAAATACATTCTGATGTATATCATTGAGTTAGGTGAGGCTTCTTCAAATCAGGTACATTTGACCAATGTACCCAACAATCTCCCCCTATTTGGAGAAGTCATAACCCTTAGTCAATGATATACACCACTCATAATTAAAAATTACAAAATGATGTAAAACATATAAATGACAACAGGGTAAACTTGAACATGTAATAAAGCACACATGTATACTTATTAAACATTGCAGAACAATTAAGAAACACACATATTTCAGAACATTCATACTATATTTATCATATACTGTTCCAATAGTGTTCCTTATACATTTTCAATGAAGTATTACAATGTTTTTCACTCAACAGATTACAACAAGCATCAAGTTAATTCCTAATCTAGTGCTGATCAGGTTCTTTAATAACAATGCCTTTTCCAGCTTTAACTTGAGCTTTCACAGCAGCAGCAGCAGCAGGCTCAGCTTCAGCAGTCTTCTTCCCTTTAGAGTCCTTCCTCTTCTGTTCTTCAGCCTTGATCTTTTGTCTTTCAAAATAATGATAGGGCTTAGGAAAGTACTTGCTAGGCTCCACAGCTGTTGGAGGTAGCTTTCCTAACTTAGCCTTCCTTCTATATTGGACAATTGCTTCCTGCCTACTCTCATGCTTTCTCCATTCAGCCTCTGAGAACCACTTTTTCTCTCATGGGCATTGTCCTTGGCAGCTTTCCAGGCTGTGAGAATTATGTTTCTAGAAGTAGGGCTCCATTGTTCAAAATCTGGCTTTTGCTCAGCAATTTCCCTAAACTTCTTCTTTGACAGCCTAGTTTCTTCTTCTTTGTCCAAAGCCTCTTGCATTGCAGCTGTGATAGGTTGAACAACCTTTTCCAGAATAATATTAGGCTTGCCAGCAGGTGGACTATACATTGTGCTTATATCTGCATGAATCATGTCAAAGTCTGGAGGTGGATAGATTACATCAGCCACTGCCTGTTGCTCACCTCCAAGATATGCATTTTGAATACCAGATTCAGCCACTTCATTGTCATCACACAGGGGAGGATATCCAAGTGTAGCCCTGATAGAATTTGAAATCCATTTGGCATGCTCAGAACTGGCCTTGACTAACACTCTCTCCCCCTTTATGACTTCTTGGGCCACATGATCTCTCACATCATCTTTCTGGAATCGGATTTGGCTATCCAAATACCTTATGCCCTCTTTAAAGAAAGGTCTAAGCTTTGTAAGCTGTTCTGAAATGACCTTCTGTGAGTCTTTTATTGCAGTCTGTACAGCAGCAATCTCTGCTTGAAATATCTTATCAAAATCAGCCTTGGCAGCAGCAGTGGAGGTTGATGGTTCATCAGACTTTTTCTTGAGTTCAGTGACTATGGCATTGTGAGATGCAGTCAAATTATCATTCATCCTGAGTTGATTCTCCAGCACATAGCCTTGTTTTAGTGCTATATCATCAACTTGAGTCTTTATTTTCTCTTGATGGTTTGCCAAATAGACTACTGCATGAGCACCCTTTGTAAAACAATCAGTCATCTCTGTTTTATTAAGGTTCATTTCAAACCTTATTGACTTGATTTCCTGACCTAGATCAGATTGTAGTGCCTTATGCCCTTCATCAACATATGTTTCTAAAGCTTTCCTTTGTTCATCCATCTTGATTTGCATGGCAAGCAGTAGAGCACTGTAATCAGTGGATGGAGCTTGTTGAACTAAGGAATGTTGAGCAACTGTTTGGAGAGCCTTCTTATAGCTCTGGCTTCTTCTTTTGAAAACAAAGAACTTCTTTTTCTGAGCTTGCTCAGCTTCATCATCTTCAGATTCTGATGTACTGGCTATATCCACCCTATCCTTAGGGCTGGATTGTTTTTCAGTATGCACATCTTGTGCCTTCTCAGTATCTAGCCTTATAGGCTCTTCCACAACTTCAATGTTCTCCCCCTCAGTAGCAGCACCCTTCTCTTTATCTGCAGCAGTCTTCTCCATGTCAAAATCCTCTTGATCTAGATTTAGAAAGAGATCTTCCATTGTGTATTCTGGGGGTGACTGTGCAGGAGATGTACTTGGTTCAGCAACTTCTTTATCAGGATAACTTCTTGTACAACAGATGTGTCAGCAAGACCAACATCTGGTACTGTACTTGCTGGCTGATTTTGCTGATGATCATCAGACAAATCAGAATTTACTATTGAAAAGTTCAAAGTATTAAGGTCAACAAGTACCTCTTGAATGAGGAGGGTGGCTTGTTCACTCTCCAGTGTAGATGGTTCTGCTACACCTGGAAGCTCCCCCTGGATGTCAGCTGCCTCCTGAGGAGCAGGTGTCTTCTCTGCAGCCACATCAACTGGACTTTCAGGAGTGAAGACCACATGTTCTTCACTGCCTGAGCTGCTGGAGGACTCTTGAGTCACAGCAGCAGTTTTCCTCTTCTTCCTGGGAGGAGAGTCTTTCTTAGAAGCTTGTTTCTCTGGGTGGAACTTCTTTGGACAGCACTCTTTCCCACCTGAGAAGATCCTCATGTCCATCCTTCTCATGTGGTTGATCTTTGTTCCTGCAGCAGAGCTCATTACCTCTGGAATTGATCCAGCCAGGTAGAGACTTAGTATCCTGCCCAGATTGGGCTTCTTCAGACTTTCTTTTACTTTCTCAAAGACAATCATAGACCAGTCTGTCTTAAGGTTGAAGATGATTCTGGTCATGATACTGAACATAGAGGCTGACACCCTGTCATGCCCTCCTGGTTTGCTTAGAAGAACCTTGCCCACAACTTCAGACAGGAATTTGCCTTGATTATTCATACCTTTTCTGTTAAAGACTGATCCCACCTTCATCTTTGGATCCAGTCCACACCAAGTAAGAGCTTCCCTGGTCTTAGAAGCAGTTACTTCCTCTTCACCTTGAACTTTAGGTAGCTGAAGTACCTTCCTTAAAGACTTGGGTGAAAGTTTGACCTTGGTGCCATGCACCCTTGACTTAATCCTGTAGCCTGAGTCATCTACAGACGCGCCAGAAAGAATTCAATGACTTCCTTCTTCCATATTTTCGTTGGTTCTGAAACCAAGAACTCCAATCCTGAATTGACAATTAGGGTTAGCACTGATTTGATTTCTTGATCGCTGTCGTCAAATGCGCCTCGCACAAGCTCATAGCCTTCGTTTACGTTCTCTTCCAGCTTGGGAGCCATTAGGGTTTTGAGAATTAGTCTTGAGATGAGAGAAATGTCGACACAAGAGTTTAGGTCTCGAAACTTTGAAAGCGTGTCGACAATCAAAGACAGAACCCTATTTATACCTTTCTTGTTTGAAGACGAACAGGCGGGATGAATTTCTAATGATGTGTCGACACTGTCAATAAGTGTCGACACTGACTTATAATGTCTCGACACTCATGTGTCGACACAAATTTAGTCAACAGATTTTATGTGTCGACACTTGGTTAAGTGTCGACACCACTATACTCGACATGTGTCGAGACTTTACTTAGAAAAATTCTGAGTAAAACTTAAGTGTCGACACTTTATTGGATGTGTCGACACCTACTCGACATGTGTCGACACTAACATTCTGAAGTGTCGACACTAACTTCCTAGATGTGTCGACACCATTTTCCTGAAGTGTCGACACTTACTATTCTGTGTCGACATAGACTTGTCTATGTGTCGACACCTTTTTACTTAGCCAATTTTTGTTCTGTATACTTAGTCTAAGTTTATCATACCTAGTTCAATTTTGAACCTATTAAACTTAGCTTCTTCTAAGGGCTTAGTAAACATATCAGCTATCTGATTATCTGTTTTAACATATTCAAGTGCAATATCATTTCTTTCTACATGCTCCCTAAGAAAGTGATATTTTATCTCAATATGTTTAGTTCTACTATGTGATACAGGGTTATTAGCTATGGAAATAGCACTTGTAGAATCACAATAAAGTGGAGTTCTACTTACCTGACATCCATAGTCTTCTAGCTGATGTTGAATCCACAGAAGTTGAGCACAGCAACTTCCTGCAGCTACATATTCTGACTCAGCTGTGGAGATGGCCACACTGGTTTGCTTCTTACTACTCCATGAAATGAGTCTTCCACCTAGGAATTGACAGGATCCAGTTGTGCTCTTTCTATCTTCTTTGCATCCTGCAAAGTCTGCATCTGAATAGCCTGTTAGATCAAAATCTCCATTCCTAGGGTACCAGAGGCCTAGATAGGTGTGCCCTTTAGATATCTCAAGATTCTCTTGACTGCAGTCAAGTGAGACTCTTTGGGGCAGGCTTGATACCTGGCACAAACACATGTAGCATACATAATGTCAGGCCTACTTGCAGTCAAGTAAAGTAGGGAGCCAACTATCCCTCTATACAAGGTTTCATCCACAGGTTTCCCTGCATCATCCTTGCTTAGAGACATACTTGACCCCATAGGAGTCTTCATGGTACTGGAGGAATCCATACCATATTTCCTTATGAGTTCTAGGGTGAACTTTGACTGACATATGGACAAGCCACTTTCAGTCTGTTTAACTTGGAGACCCAAGAAAAACTTCAGCTCTCCCATACTACTCATTCAAATTGACTTTGCATAAGCTTTGCAAACTTTTTGCAAAGGCTACTTTCAGTAGACCCAAATATAATGTCATCTACATATATTTGGACAAGTATTACTTTGCCTCTAGATTCCCTAAGGAATAGAGTCTTATCTATTTTCCCCCTTGTGAACTTGTTCTCAATGAGGAAACTAGATAGGGTTTCATACCAAGCTCTAGGAGCTTGCTTTAACCCATACAATGCTTTCCTAAGTCTATAGACATAATGTGGAAGAGTAGGATCAACAAAACCTGAAGGCTGCTCCACATATACTTCTTCTTTTAAATTACCATTAAGGAATGCTGACTTCACATCCATTTGGTATACTTTGAATCCTTGGTAGGTTGCATAGGCCAAGAACATCCTGATGGCTTCCAGTCTGGCTACTGGAGCAAAGGTTTGATCAAAATCAATACCTTCTTCTTGCCTATATCCTTTTGCAACCAGTCTTGCCTTATTCTTAATGATGACTCCTTGTTCATCTAACTTGTTTCTGTAGATCCACTTTGTTCCTATCACATTGTGATCTTTAGGCTTAGGAACTAAGTCCCAAACCTTGCACCTCTTGAACTGGTTTAGCTCTTCCTGCATAGCTTCAGTCCACTGTGGATCTTGTATTGCTTCTTCAAATTTCTTTGGTTCTATTTGAGACAGAAAACTTGAATATACTGCAGCATTCTGATTTCTGCTCCTTGTCTGAACACCTTGTCTTGGATCTCCAATGATCAGCTCCACTGGATGATCTCTTAGATGCCTGTTGGCTGGAGGCATCCTTACTTCTGGTTGTACTTCTTCAGCATCTTCATCATGCTGAGTTCCTTGAACTTCTTCAGCTCCTGGTACATGTAGTTCTCCCCCTGGACATAAGCCATCTTCTTCTACTTGCTGTCTTGCAGCAGGTACATCTTCCATGGTTAGCTTGTCCATCTTCTTAGAAAGACCTGTGGGGCTGCACACACTACTAGACAACTCATTGTTAATAAGAAGTGTCTCATCAAAAACTACATGCACAGACTCCTCTACAACTTGTGTAGTCAAGTTGTAGACTCTATAAGCCTTACTATTACTGCTGTACCCAACAAACACTCCCTCTTGGGATTTGGCAGCAAACTTAGTTAAGTAAGACTTCCCATTGTTAAGTATGAAGCATTTACAACCAAAAATCCTGAAATAGGATAGATTTGGTTTCCTGCCTTTCACTACTTCATAGGGGGTCTTGTTTAACCTTTTAGTGATGGTAGCCCTATTTATCACATGGCATGCAGTGTTTACTGCTTCAGCCCAGAAATATTCTGGCAGTGATGAATCACTTAATAGGGTTCTACCAGCCTCTATCAAGGTTCTATTTTTCCTTTCAGCAATGCCATTTTGCTGAGGTGTTCTAGGTGAAGAGAATTCTTGAAATATCCCATAGTCTTCACATAGTTTTGTCATGCTTTCAGATTGAAACTCTGTACCATGGTCACTTCTAATTTTGACCACTGTACAGTTCAATTCATTCTGAATTTGCCTAACAAAACTGTGGAAGACACTAGGTGTTTCAGATTTCTGCTTTAAGAAGAACACCCAGGAAAACCTTGAGTAGTCATCAACAACTACAAAGGTGTAGACCTTCCTACCTAAGCTGTGAACTGGCATTGGACCAAATAGATCCATATGCAAGAGGTATAAACACCTCACAGCATCCTTGTTGTCAATGCTTCTAAAGGTGGATTTAGTCTGCTTGCCCTTTTGACAAGCTGAGCAAATGCCATCTTTGACACACTTAACTTGAGGACCATTCCTCACTAACTCTTTACTAAAGAGTTTGCCAATAGTCTTGTAATTAAGATGAGCAAGCCTCTTGTGCCACTTGACACATTGAGAGACTGTCTCATCAGCTACAAGACAAACTGGAGAACTATTGTTCTCAACCATAATGTCTAAACAATAGACATTTCTCTTTCTATATCCTGTCAAAATGATCTTTTGATCACTTGACCTCTTGATATGACAACCATTTTTAACAAATGAGATGTCATACCCTACATCACTTAATTGACTTATACTAATGAGGTTGTGTTTCAAACCTTTAACATAAGCCACTTGAGTAATGGTAACAAGGTTAGAAGAAATGTTACCAAACCCTTTGATGATTCCTTTTTCAGAACCACCAAAGGTCACCTTTGGACCATTTTTGATTGGGATGTAGTCCTTCAGTAGTCCCCTAGTTCCAGTCATGTGTCTGGAACATCCACTATCCAAGTACCATGTAGGGGTATGGCCACTTGGATTCTCCTGCAAAACAAATTAATGAACCTTAGAACCCAATGGTTTCTTGGGTCCTTGGTGACTGTTAGCTTGCAACTTAACAAGGCTACCTACAGCTGCTTTCCATCAGGTATCTTGTTACTACCTTTGGCACTAACATTGTGCCAACAGTCCAAAGCAAAGTGGCCAATTTTGCCACAGCACCAACATTCAAATTTGTTGTACCTTTGCTTAGGTACAGACTTGGCTGTCTTAGTGAATGTTGGGGCTTTGCCCTTGGACTTGGACTGATTCTGAACAGTCCTAGCTGGATTAACAAATCCCAGTCCAGTCTTTCCTTTATGATGAACAAAATCATCAATCAAGGGTAGCACTGATTTAGGTTTTGAAAACCTAGCTACTAGCTCTTTCTCCTTCTGAAGATTAATCTCCAGTTTCTTAATTTGATCATTCTTAAATGTAATAGTACCCATCTGAATCACAGTAATGTGTTTCAGCCTGGCCACTTCATTCAGTTTTTGATCATAATTCTTCTCATAATCTATTGCAGCTGCCTTGAGATCAGCAATTTCCTTGGCCAAATTTTTGGCTAGGGTCTTGCTTTTCTTATAGGCTTGCAATAGTACTTGATATTCATCTAGGAGTTGATGAATATCTCCCTCAGACTCAGATATATTCTCATCACTTGATGAAGAATAATCTGACTCTGAACTAGAACTGGAATCAGAACTTTGAGTTAAACCTTGTACCTGACTGGGTCCTGGCTGCTCCAGGTTTTTGGTACTTTCAGTCAAAGCCATCAGTCCTTGGCTTGTGACAGTCTTCTTGCTCATAGATAGATTCCATGATCTGCATAAACTCTTCTTCTTCTTCAGCAAATAGCCCAATATAGGCTTCAGCATCTGTCTCAGTGTCTGAAGAAGACATATCTGAAAGAGTCTTCTCATTCTTTGCAACAAAGGACTTCTCCTTCTTTCCTTTGAAGTGTGTTTTCTTTTTGTCACTGGATTCTTTCCTTCTTTCAGGACAGTCTGCAATAACATGGCCCTGTCTATTGCAGCAGTAACAAATTATCTTGGATCCAGTTGCCTTACTAGTCTTGGTCCTTTTCTTGTCCTTCTTTGAAGGCTTCTTTTCCTGATACTGAACCTCTTTCCCTTTGGAAGATGAAGGTCTAGACCTCCACTGTTTCTTCTTAAGGAACTTCTGAAAATGTCTGGTGAATGCAGCAAAGTCTTCATCACTTTCACTGCTTGTAGATTTTGTACTTTCTGACTCTTCAGATTCTGATTCAACTACCTCAGGAGGAGGAGTTGATGACTTGGTCCTGCTCTTTCTGGGTACATCTGACTTAAAGGCAACAGTCTTTTCTCTGTATTCAGTCCTTGTTGACTTTTCTTCTTCTTTTCTCACTGACAATTGCATCTCATAAGATAACAACTTGCCAAAAAGTGTGGGAGGAGGAATTTCTCCCAACTTTGCCATTTCTCTGATGGCACAGATCTTGGTGTCCCAGTCTTTGGTAAGGGACCTTAAGAATTTATCATTCAACTCATAGTTTGTGAACTCTCTTCCATATGACATGAGTTCATTTACAATTCTATAAAATTTCTTGTAGCATTCAGTGATGCTATCTCCTCTTCCTTGCCTAAAGCTCTCATATTCTTGATTAAGCAAGGACTTCCTATCTTGCCTTACTTCTTCAGAACCTTCCATATAGACAATGAGGGTGTCCCACATTTCTTTTGCAGTTTTACAGTGAATAAGGTTCTGGAAGGTGGCATCATCAATTGCACTAACTATTATATTCTGTGCTCTTTTGTCCATGGTTGCTAGGACAATCTCATCCTTGGTCATTTCAGAGAAATCCTTTGGAGTCCTCTGATTTGCATCCAATACTGAAATCTTCATGGGCACATATGGCCCTTCTTTGACTGTGATGTATATCCTAGGGTCAGAGGCTTCCATAAAAAGCCTAACCCTCTCTTTCCAGATCCCAAAGATCTCTTTTCTGCATATAGGTAGTTTCATTGAACCCAACTCCTTATGATTCTCTGAAGAACCCATGTTCTTGATTTTCTTGAAACTGTTTCCTGTTTCCTGACTTATACTGAATCTGCCAAACTGGATCTCCTCAGACAGTTAGTCCTGATTTTGAGGAACCTCGCTTGATACCACTTGAAAGATATGGTACCTAAACACCTAGAGGGGGGGGGGTGAATAGGTGACCTAAACCTTTTTTTTTGACTTTTGTTTGGCAGCACAACAGTTTTTCACAGATTACTACAGCTAACAGCAAATACAGAAATTAACAGTCAATTCACAGCACAGCACAGCACAGCAGACACACTAATTTTATAGTGGTTCCCCAATCTTTGGGTACATCCACTTTCCCCCTTCGCCTATCTAGCAGTGTACTAGATTCGGCCAAACTTCTCCACTAACTCAGAACCCAACAAGGTTCCTACCTCAGGCCCAAAGCCTTACACTCAGCCAAAAGGCCTACACTCAGCTACCCAGGCCTACACTCAGCCAATTAAAGGCCTACACTCAGAGTTCTTCAACTCCTACACTCAGGCACCAAGCCCTACCCTCAGCCTTTATAAAATAGGCTTACAATCACTCAGATCCAATGGATCTTACAAGTTTAAAATAGAAATTACAAATGCTAACTCTACAACTCAGAAAGGATGAGAGGAGTTGAGAGTTTCTTGAAGAGTTCTTGGAAGAACTCAGCTTGATCCAAACTGACTTAGCTTTCTTCAAAGCTTCTTGAGTAGAACTGAATTAGTCTGAATCTTCTGCAGTTGATCCTTGATCTCTGCTTCTTGAAATCCAGATGACTCTGAATTGTTCTTCTCAGCCTTAGTTCCAAAGACTGAATCCTTGGTTGGAGCTCTCTCTCTCCAACTACTTAGATCTGCAGTTGGACTGCCTGATCTTCTTGTGTTGATCCTCTGTGTATCACTTCTTGATTTAGTCTGATCAACTACTTCAATTATTATCACACCATGTAATGATTTTGAACAACCTTAACCACTTCACTACCCATTCTGTAAACTGTGGGTGCCTATTTATAGGCTTCCTTTATGGTAACCGGCTGATCCGGTTTATAACAGACTTTTGACTTCTTTGACAGTTGCTGTAGACCGGCTGGATTGGCAGCTGTCATGTCAACCAGTCACTTCTTGAAATCTCACTAACTGTCAGTTAGTGTCGAGACTTTCTGTTCTTAAGTGTCGACACTTATAGACCAAGTGTCGACACATGTTGTGTAAGTGTCGACACAAGTCTACAAGGTGTCGACACAATTCCTTGTATGTCTCGACACAGTTTCTTCTGCATGTGTCGACACTGAAATTGAGTGTCGACACAAGTACTTGCACTTCATTCTTTATCTGTATTCTTCTAAGTGTCGACACATCTCCTTTGTGTCGACACGTCTTCATGTGTTGAAACTGTCAAGTGTCGACACTGCTTCTTGGTGTCGACACAAGTCTTCAATCTTGTTTCTTCAGCTGAGTGTCGACACATTCTTTAGTGTCGACACTTGTACTTAGAATATTTTACAACTTTTCTATTCTTTGCTAAGTGTCGACACAGCTCCTTGTGTCGACACTTTCTTCAAGTGTTGAGTCCTCTGGTTATGTGTCGACACATTGTGCTGAGTGTCGACACAATCTTCAAGTGTTGACTCCTTTGAGTGTGTGTCGACACATTGTGTTGAGTGTCGACACATTCTTCATATTTTGACTCTGCTGATTGAGTGTCGACACATTGTGTTGAGTGTCGACACTTGTACTTAGTCTCTGCAGAATTTTGCTGAGTGTCGACACAACTCCAAGTGTCGACACTTTCTGAGGTAGACTCAGCTCTTCTAGGTGTCGACACTTCTGCCAAGTGTCGACACAGCTTTTCTGCATTCTTCTACACAGAGTGTCGACACACTCCAAGTGTCGACACTTTCTGACTGGTGTCGACACTTCTTCCCAGGTGTCGACACAATGACTCCAAGTGTCGACACTGCTTGTCTGGGTGTCGACACAAGCTTTCTCAAGTGTCGACACTTTCCCTCTGGGTGTCGACACATGGACTTAGAAATTTTCAGCTTCAGTCCAGTGTATAACTAACCTGCACAAGTAACTCAAACAAACATCAAATACATTCTGATGTATATCATTGAGTTAGGTGAGGCTTCTTCAAATCAGGTACATTTGACCAATGTACCCAACACGCCTATCAGCTGAAGTGGTTAGTGAAGAGCTGGTGGATGAGGGAGAAGGAGGGAATGGTAGGGGGAAGCACTTGGGCTTCCTTCAAGGAGATCTTGATGCGGAAATTTCTACCGTCAGTGGAGCGAGACAGGCTGATGAATGACTTCTTGCATCTGAAGCAGAGACAGCTCTCAGTCAGCGAGTATGAGATTGAGTTTAGCAAACTCAGTCAATTTTCCCCTAGTTTGGTGAGCTCAGAGGAGGATAGAGCGAAGCATTTCCTCGGTGGCCTGCGGAGCGATGTATAGCAGCTAGCGGTGGCTCGTGGAGCGGTGAGTTATGCTGGGGCAGTGGAGGCCGCTTTGAAGGTAGAGGCCATCGAAAATGCGAAGCAAAGAGGACAGCAGGCGAGGAATGAGAAGAGGAAAGCTATTGAAGCAAAGAGCTCCCAAGTGCTCGGTGCTCCTTCGGGGAAGAGGAGCAAGGAGGTTTGTAGTTTTTGTGGCCGGTCGGGCCATCCTGCTGAGAGGTGTTTCAAGAGGGCGGCGGCGCAGAAGGAGCATGTGCATGCTATTTAGGGTGCTCCAAGGCAGAATGTGGTGTGTACTCTGTGCAAGAAAGAGGGGCATGATGTTGCCCGTTACTGGTTGAAGGACAAGGTCTGCTATCAGTGCGGACAGAAAGGTCATACCAAGGCCCGATGCCCGCAGCTCCAGTCTGTGCACCGACCAGTTCCTCTTCAGGCGTTGCCACCACCTCAGTCTATGGATAGAGGCAAAGGGAAGCTGAATGTGATATCTTCAGCGGAGGCTCAAACTTCGACGCAAGTCATTTCAGGTAAACCTTCTCGCTAGTCTTTTACTTCCATTGCAGATTAGTTTGGCTTTTGTTTTCTTTATTGATTGTGAAATTTCCCCGTTTATATTTATATAGGGAGTTTTAAGGTAAAGAACCACTGGGCGCGCGTTCTCTTTGACTCAGGTGCTACCCACTCATTTGTGGCTAGGGCTTTTGTAGAGCGGTGCCAGTTGGTTCTTGATCGTGTCGGTGATGCCTTTTGCGTCAAATTCCCCTCGGGTGATTCCGTGATATCAGATCAGTGCATTCTGGATTGTCCTATTATGTTGGGGGATTTCCCAGCCAAGGCAGATCTAAAGGTTATAAACTTGGAAGATTTCGACATCATCCTGGGTATGGATTGGTTGTCCAGATACGATGCAGTGATCCAGTGCAGGGGTAAGCGCTTGGATTTCAGGAAGGACAACGGTCAGCCTGGGAGTGTTTATGGCGATCCGCGCCAGGCCTCTCCGGCGATTTCTGCGGTATGTGCTCAGAGGTTATTCAGTTCTGATTGTTTTGCTTGCTTAGTCTCGGTGCTGGGGACTATTAGCAGTGTGCCGCTGTTGGATGAGGTTCCTGTTGTCCGTGAGTTTTCTGATGTGTTTCCTAGCGACCTTCCCGGTCTTCCCCCTGTCAGAGATGTCGAGTTTGTGATTGATTTGGAGCCGGGTATGCGTCCTATTGCTAAGGCGCCGTACCGGATGGCCCCGTGAGAGCTGGAGGAGCTGCGTACCCAGCTGGATGAGTTATTGGAGAAGGGTTTCATTAGGCAGAGCTCGTCGCCCTGGGGTGCACCCGTTCTATTTGTGAAGAAGAAAGATGGTTCGATGCGCCTTTGCATCGACTATAGGGAGTTGATCAAAGTCACCATCAAGAACAGGTATCCCCTGCTCAGAATCGACGACTTATTCGATCAGTTGCGTGGTAGCTCCGTGTTATCCAAGATTGACCTTCGATCAGGATATCATCAGCTCAGGATCCGGGAGTCGGACATTCCACGGACGGCTTTCCGATCGAGGCATGGACATTTCGAATTCCTAGTTATGTCTTTTGGGTTGACCAACGCGCCATCAGCATTCATGGACATGATGAACCGGGTGTTCAAAGATTTTCTGGACAAGTTTGTGGTCGTATTCATAGACGATGTTCTGATTTACTCACGGAATGCTGCAGAGCATGATCAGCACTTGCGGTTGGTGTTATCTGCCTTTAGAGATCATCAGTTGTACGCCAAGTTGAGCAAATATGAGTTCTGGTAGCCTCAGGTGTCCTTCCTGGGTCATGTGGTGAATAAGGATGGCATTTCAGTGGACCCGGTGAAGATCTCTGCAGTGATGGATTGGCATAGGCCGAGCACACCCAAGGATATTAGGAGCTTCTTGGGGTTGGCCGGCTATTATAGAAGGTTTGTTGAGGGCTTTTCTACCTTGGCAGCGCCCTTAACTAAGCTGACGCAGAAGCATGCAGCGTTCATCTGGAGTGAGCAGTGCGAGGAGGCCTTTCTGGAGCTAAAGAGGAGATTGTGCACTGCTCCTGTTTTGACATTGCCTACGGAGGGCAAGGACTATGATGTTTATGTGGATGCCTCGCATGTTGGGCTCGGAGGCGTGTTGATGCAAGAGGGGAAGGTGATCGCGTATGGGTCGCGGCAGTTGAAAACTCATGAGCGGAATTATCCTACGCATGACCTCGACTTTGCGGCGGTGATTTTTGCGTTGAAGCTGTGGAGGCATCTACTCTATGGGGCCCAGTGCAAGATCTTCACCGATCATAAGAGCCTGAAGTACGTGTTTACGTAGAAGGAGCTGAATCTACGCCAGCGGCGGTGGCTAGAGTTTGTGGCCGATTATGACGTGGAGATCCAGTTCCATCCAGGCAAGGCCAATGTGGTGGCCGACGCCCTGAGCCGCAAGATAGGGAAGATCTTCAACCTCACGGCGGACCATCTAGTGGAAGAGTTCTTGTTGATGGACATCTCCGTGGGATGCTATGATTTGCAAAGCAGTTTGGCAGTGGCAGAGCCATCTTGGATTTCGCTCACCAGGTTACACCAGAAGGATGATCCAGATTTGTTACACCTGTACCTCAGGGCTGAGAGAGGGCAGTTGCCGGATTTCTCCATCGATGATTCGGGTACGTTGAAGTACCGCGATAGGTTTTGCATCCCCGCGGTTGTATACATCAGGATTATGGTATGTAAAGAGGCTCATGGATCCAGTGTTGCCTACCACCCATGATCCACGAAGATGTATCATGATTTGAAGCAGATCGCCTGGTGGCATGGTATGAAAGGGGATATAGCTCGGTATGTTTCTGAATGTTACACTTGCAAGCGGGTGAAGGCCGACCATGGGAGGCCTGGTGGAAAGTTGACTCCTTTGGAGATCCCGACTTGGAAGTGGGAAAGTATCTCCATGGACTTCATTACGGGCTTACCAAGATCTCCAAGGGGATTTGACTCAGTTTGGGTGATCGTGGACCGATTGACGAAGTGTGCGCACTTCGTACCTTATAAGATCGACTACCCGATGAAGAAGATAGCAGAGTTGTATTTGAGCGAAGTCATCGGATTGCATGGAGTTCCCGTGAGTATCATTTCAGACCGAGACTCCAGATTTACTTCCCGTTTCTAGAAGAGTTTGCAGAAGGGTTTGGGTACAGACTTGAGATATTCTACCGCTTACCACCCTCAGACAAATGGGTAGACCGAGCGTATGAACCGGATCATGTATGATATGATCAGGTGCTACATTCTAGATCACTGTGTAGCGTGAGATGAGCGTTTGTGGCTCATGGAGTTTGCCTACAATAACAGTTACCAAGAGAGCTTGCAAATTGCTCCCTTCGAGGCATTGTATGGGAGGCGCTGCAGAACTCCGTTGTTTTGGACTGAGGCCGGTGAGAGGCCTTTGTTGGGTCCTGATGCTCTCGAGGAAATGGAGGTTGCTGTGAAGCTCATTCGGGAAAAGCTTCGGTTAGCTCAGGAAAGATATGAGAAGAACGCCAACCGGCGTAGGTCTGATTTGGAATTTTCGGTGGAGGAGTTGGTCTTCTTGAAGGTGTCTCCGATGGTTGGAGTGAAGAGGTTTGGCAAGAACCATAAGCTGGATCCGAGGTATGAGGGCCCATTCAGAATTTTGGAGCGTATTGGTGTGGCAGCATATAGGTTGGATCTACCAGCCAACTTCCCAGGCGTGCATAATGTCTTTCATGTGAGCGAGCTGCGGAAGTGTATGCGGAGCAGTGGGCAAGTCTTGGATGTCGTGCCCCAGTTGGAGCCTAACCTCTCATAAGTTGAGGTGCCGGTCCGCATCTTGGATACTCAGGATCGGGTGCTGCGGACAAAGTCTATCCCAATGGTGAAGGTTCTTTGGAAGAATCAAGGTTTGGAAAGCGCGACTTGGGAGCAAGAGTCGGCTATGCGGGAGGCTTACCCTCGCCTGTTCTCCTGATTTTGTTGGGTATGCCTTCTTCCTAGTAACTTCTGTTTTGTTACTTTCCTCTTTAGTAGAAGTAGTGTACGTAAAGTTTCGGGACGAAACTTTCTTTTAGGGGGAGTGACTGTAACGCCCCCGAATTTTTCGGCAATTATTTAAGTCCTCGTTTGGCATTACGTTGGCGCATTTACGGCTCGTGCCGTTGTAAGAGTACCTCGTTAGGTGTTCTTAGAGGTTATAGCCTGTTGTATGGTTTCCCCAGCTAGCCGGCGTCTGTTTTGGCGTGCATTTTTTTAGTATAGCGCGTGTTGTAGACATGCAAGGTTTTAATAATTTGCGTGTGCGTGTCTACGTTCATGTGTTAGTATGTATGTATATATATATATATAGATGTGTGTTAGTATGTATATATATATGTATGTGTGTAAGTAGATGTATTAATGTAAGGATATGTGCTAATTTATATGAGTTAATATATATAGTGGTTTAGTTAGTGTTTAGTTAATATGTTCAATTAGGGGCTGTTTTTTTCGCTTAAGCTAATTAGAGTTATGATAGGATTTTGTTAATTAGGATAGGAATATATATGTATATATATATATATATATATATATATATATATATATATATATATATATATATATATATATTAGGGTGTTATTAGGTTTAGGAGTCTTCCCCCCAAAAACCCGACGGCGCTGTTGCATCCCGAGCGAAAGACGAGAGGCGGAAGCCCGGGGCTGCTCCGACCGCCGGTTGACCGCCCAGATCCGCTTGAAATCGCGATTTGAGGCCGGATTCGTGCTCCTCCAGTCAAGATCTCCATTCCAAGGTAGCTATTTTGAGAGTTCCTCCCCATTTTTTTTCCGATCGGGTTGTAGATGTTCAGTTTTTTCCAAACTTTGATGGAGGATTTCCTTCCCTAAATGTTGTCCAGGATTTTCCTTGTATTATCGCTTGCGGCCGGCGGTTGGGAAGAGGGTGCTTGGCCGATTTTTGTTCTTCAAAGGCAAACCAAGGCAAGTGCGTCATTCACCCTTGTCAAAGTAATTTCTATGTAGATCCCTTGATTTTGATTTCAGATCTACTCTCCTAAATTTTTCCTTGCTCACCCGAAATTTTGGGTACTAATCCTCCATGCTTTAGGTTGCGGTTGCATGGTTATGGGTGTTAGATCTGACTTTTGTACCAAGTGAGATATTAGTTTAAATGTTGTATTTGGGGACTTTGAGTCATGCCCGGATGCCGTTAAGGGTTGCATCTTAGTTACGTTCAAAATCTCATGCTTGTTAGATTGCGTCCGAATTGAATCATTAGCTTATTGTTCTTTCTTTGTGTTGTTAGAACTTGTGCAATAATCGTCGATAGGGCGTGTCCAAAAGTTGAAGGTTAGGTTTGCTAGGACTTGCTCATTTATTCAATAAATTCGGTCGTGCTCACTTGCTAAAAATATTGCCCATTTCCACTTAACTTATAGCTTGTGGTTCTCTTCCTTGGGTGTGAACCAAGACCAGCCCGGTTCATTATGAAGTTAACTGTTTATGTTAGCGTCAAATTAATCATTATGTTTGTATCAAATTAATCGCATGTGGATAGGTATCAAATTAATTATGTATGTCTTTGTATCAAATTAATTAGGCCTGTTTCGGTGTCTAACCTATTCCTTTTGTTATGGTGACCAACTAATGGTACATGCTTAGCTAAGTGTCGAACTACGTGCATAATTATAGTGTCGCTCTGTTTTCAACTTATTTATGTCAAATCACTAATCTGGGAAACACGATGTTTAGCCTGTCGGTTTGTACTTAGGGTCTTAGGTGGGGTGCCCTAGTTGGAATAGGGTTGTGGTGACTTATTGGTGGTTCATGGAACTACCAGTAAGGTTTTTTTTTCGAGTCACTTAGTGCTGGATTAGGATGTGATTTTGAGCTGGGTCGGACCGATGCCGCCACCCTTGTTTTACTTCTTGTCTTATTAAGACAATGTGAGCTGTTTGGTTGAGTTGGACTGATGCCACCACCACAGCACCTTGAGATGTTTAGGCCTGTTAGACGTGGTTGGACCGTTGCCACCAGTCTAGGCCCTTATTTCTGATTTTGTCCATCTCCAGTATTAGGTGACTCTTTCTGCTCTAGCTTTATGCTAGGATTTATTTATTTTACTAATCCTTCTTCACAGAGATTTGTGAGGCTTGACTTCGCCCGTGCACTTGGTGCACCCCTTTTTACTCACTCATGGCGAGTATTTTTCTTTCACTTGTTTACTTTAGCTCTTACCTGTTTCACTACTTCCTTATACTATTGTTTCATTTTCATATATATATATATTGCTTTGCTGAGGCGTTCTTTTCTTTGAATGCCTCAGGTTCAGGTTTATAGCCGACTGTGCGGCTAGGTTTCATCTGGAGTTTGCTAGTGCTATAGCTGCTGCTGAGTTTTCTTTTCCTCACTCCTGGGAGGTAGTTACTTTAGACTTGTAGTACAGATATGCCTACTCACTAGTGGGTTCGTGTCAGTTGTTGGCGCCCACTGGTGGTTTCTCTTTTAGATGATTTGTACTTTGCTTATACTGCTAGTTTTCCTGTTTTGGAGTTTATTAAACTTGATTCTGGGATGATTTATGTTAGGTTGCTAGTTACTTTAAAACCTATAAAAGAAAACAGTTATTATGTCAAAAACATAGACATCATGTTTTCCTTTCAAAAAAAGGCTTAATCACTACTTTCAAAATCGCGTAAAAGGGTATTTCCTATATAAATTATATAAGTTAAATCTAGGGTCTTGCATAGTCTTAGGTGTCCCCTAGGGACGCTTATGCATTCTCTTAGGATGTTAAAAAAAGGTGAATAAAGTATTTTCCGCTACGTACAAGTATAATTTTGAAGGGGTGGACTAGTTAATCCACGAAGCCGAGGGATACAGCCTCTAAAAATATAATTGATTTTCTCATCATAAAAGCTTTATGAATTTTCATAGTCATTGTAGTTGGTGGTTGCCTGAGCATCGGCAGTTATCCCCTGTCTGACGTGGCATCACAACGCGCGTTTCCTTCTACTCTGATACTTCTTAATTTCGAAGAAAAATGCGGGTTGTGACATTAACAGCTTGAGGTAGGTGGTCTGCTGACCCCTGAGTGTAGGGCCTTTTGGCTGACAAGTGAGTCTTGGAGGAGACTTGAAGATCCTACGGGATCTGAGGTGTAAGCTCTTAGGAGCAGTTTGGAGGAGTTTGTACCGAGTCCAACAAATAAGCTTTGATAGGTGGAGAGGGAAACTGGATGTACCAAATTGGGGAACCACTATAAATTCTGGTGTTTCTGTGTGTGCTTGTTTCTCTCTTTGATTAGAAGATTTAAGGACAAGCTCTAGATAGAACAAGTTGAAAACAGCAAAAGCTATATTAAAAGCTCAAAGACATATTCACCCCCCCACCCTCTAGGTGATTAGCTAACCTAAGGTTAAATAACTTTCAAGTAGCATATATAAGTGGTCTCAAGCACAACCCAATATCCATAAGCTAGTTATGTGATGAAGGTTATCAGCTATCATTCAATCAGTCATCTTGTATTATTACTTCTAATAAAAATAAAATTGTTTTAACTAGAATTAGACAATGAAACATTCATATAGTAAATTTCAAATCTTCTAATACAAAAATTTGTCTATTTAATCAAATTAGCTCAACTAATGATTTATGGCATAAAAGACTAGGCCATGTAAATATTAGGAATATTGCTAAACTATCTAGGGACAACCTTGTTAGAGGACTGCCTTCTGGTTCTTACAAGAAGGAAGGACTCTGCAGGGCCTATCAATTAAGCAAGCAAACCAAAAATAGATTCAAATCAATAAATAAAAGTGATTCACCCAGAATTTTATACCTTCTACATATCAACCTATTTGGCTGCATTGTTGTACAAAGTTTGGTAGGGAAGTCATACACTCTAGTTTGGTGTTCTTCCTGAGAAACAAGTCACATAACTTTAAATTCTTACAGATTTTCTTAAGAACATACAGATTGAGTACTATACTCTGGTTGCATTGATCATAAGTGATCATGACACCGAGTTTGAAACTCTTCTCAAGCAAGAATTCTGTGAGAAGGAAGGTATGAGGCATTATTTTTCTACTGTTAGAACTCCTCAACAAAATGGGGTAGCAGAGAGGAAAAATAGAACCCTTATTGAATCTGGTGGGACATTGCTTGCAGATGCTTATTTGCCCCTCTCCTTTTTGGCAGAGGCTGTAAGCACAACAAATTTTGTTCTTAATAGAAGCTTAATTCATAAAGTAAAGGGTAAGACTCCCTATGAACTACTTAAAGGGAAGCAACCTAAAGTAGATTACTTTAAAGTTTTTGGTTGCAAATGTTATATTCACAATAATAATAAGGAAAACCTAAGAAAATTTGAAGCCAAGGCTGTAGAGGGAATTTTCCTTGGATATTCCCAAATCAGCAAAGCTTATAGGGTATTTAATAAATCAACATTAAAAAGAGAAAAATCTGTACATATATGTTTTGATGAAGCTAATATGATTTACAAGGAGAAGAATTCTTCTACTATAGACACTTTGCAGGTACCCTATTTGTGTGAGAAGTCGGATGATTTAAATCTTACCCAAGAGGTTACATCTCATCCTTATCCAAAGATTGATGAAGAAATTGAAGAAGAAAGTGCAAAAGCAGTTGAACCAACAATAACAAATATAATTCCACAAGAGGAATTAATTCCACAAGCTGTTGATGAACCAACTCCTCCTGCTGATCTTGTCGCACTTAGATATCTTCCCATATCTCAAGTGATTGGAGACATATCAGCCGGTGTGCAAACAAGGCATCATTGCAACCAAGATCTGATGCATGCTTGCTTTATTTCTCAAATTGAGCGTCAATCCATAAAAGATGAAGAGCAAGATCCCCACTGGATTATTGCAATGCAAGAGGAGCTCAATCAATTTTAGAGGTGCAGAGTTCGGGATTTAGTTCTAAGACCCAAAGACTAAATAGTCATTTGAACTAAATGGGTCTTCCGGAGCAAAATGGATGCACAAGGATCAATTATGAAGAACAAATCAAGACTGGTAGCCCAAGGTTGTTCACAGGAAGAAGGCATTAACTATGATCAAACCTTTGCTCCTGTTGCAAGATTTGAAGGCATCAGGATATTTCTTATATATGCTGCTTATCAGAAATTCAAAGTATATCAAATGGATGTCAAGAGTGTATCCTCAATGGAAAACTAAAAGAGGAAGTTTATGTTGAACAAACTCCAGGTTTTATCACCTTAACTCATCCATCTTATGTTTTTAAGCTTCATAAAGCTCTTTACGATTTAAAGTAAGCTCCAAGAGCTTGGTATAGACCTTAACTAGCTTTCTTTTAGAACATAAGCTTATTAGATGAATTGTGGATAGGAATTTATTCATTAGACATCATAAATCAAAACTTTTGCTAGTGCAAATCTATGTAGATGATATAATATTTGGCTCTACTGATTCCAAACTTTGTAAAAGGTTTTCTGACCTAATGCATTCAAAGTTTGAAATGAGTAGCATGAGTGAACTATCCTACTTCCTTGGTCTCCAAGTGCAACAAAACACTGATGGTATCTTTATATCCCAGTCAAAATATGCTAAAGAGCAACTCAAAAGATTTGGGATGACTAATGCCTCAGCCAAGAAAACACCCATGCCATCCAATGCTGTAGTTGATTCTGATGAATAGGGCAAACTAGTTGATCAAAAAACATATAGGGCTATTATTGGGTCCTTATTATACCTTATAGCTAGTAGGCCAGATATCATGTTTGATACTTGCATTTGTGCCAGATTCCAAGTCAATCATAAAGACTCTCATCTTATTTTATTAAAAAGGATTTTAAGATATATAAAGTGTTGTCCTAATCTAGGACTCTGGTATCCTACTAAGTCAGAATTTGAATTATCTAGAATCTCAAATGTTGACTTTGCTGGTTATAGAGTTGACAGGAAAAGCACATCAGGAACGTGTCAGTTCCTTGGTGATAGGCTTGTGTCCTGGTTTTGCAAAAAATAAACTTCTGTGTCAACATCAACTGCTGAATCTGAATACATAGCAGCAGGTAGTTATTGTTCATAAATTTTGTGGATTCAAAATCAGCTCCTGGATTATGGTTTCAACTTAAATAATTCAACTATATATTGTGATAACAGCAGTGTAATTTCTATTGCACAAAATCCAGTGCATCATAGGGGTACAAAACATATAGAGATTAGACATCATTTCATTAGAGATTGTGTGGACAAAAATAAAATTCAACTTGTCTTTATCTCTTCTGATTTACAAAGAGTAGATATTTTCAACAAACCCTTAGATGAAAAGAAACATTTGTTCATCCTAAATTAGCTTGGTATGATTAATGGAGAAGCTTTAATTTAATTTATGTCTGTGGTCGACGAACTGTTCATGTTTCGTCGAACGGAGATCGACAAACTACGAACTCTTCGTGGAGTGTTTGTCGAACGGAGATCGACGAACCTTCCTTTGCAAAACTTTTTTGTCGAATGGAGATGGAAGAATTAGTTTCAGAAAATGTTTTGTCAAATGGAGATCGATGAAATTTGTTTCACAAAATGTTTTTTTGAACGGAGAACGACGAACTGTTTTCCCCCTCTTTAGACTTAGATCGACGCTTTTAATTCTTTATGAGATTTTTCGTCGAATTGAGTTTGAAATTTTTAATATTTCATCGGACGGAGTTTGTCTTTTCATCTTATGAAAACTTATAATAGGGTTTTTGTAATGCCCCAAAATTCGAAAGAAGGATGAGCAGCGTTGAGAGCCAAGTTTGGGTCTTGGTGAGGGTCATACGGCCTAGAACACGAGCGTGTCCATGGCCGTGTCATACCAGGTTTCTCGAGAGCCCGGGAAGTCGATGATTTTTCGCTCCGTTCGTCCACTAGTGTGGGACACGCCCTCCGACATGCCTGTGTCGGAGCCCGTGTTGCAGTTGTGTCGACACAAAGGTGGCAACAAAGTTGTGTCGACACAGGGGAGGTGTTGACACAGATGTGTCGACACAGAGGTATAGACACAGAGGTGTCGTCGCAGGAAGGGAACACGGCCTAGGACACGGGCATGTCCACGGCCGTGTCAAGCGTGCTTGATGAATTTCTACAAAGTCGACGAAGAGGCAGTCGACGATCATCGAGACTTTGAATACGGCCTGAGACACGGGCGTGTCCCAGGCCGTGTCCTTCTCGGGTTATAGCCGGGATGTGTAAGGCTTTGGACACAGCCTGGATCCCAGGCGTATTTGGGTTTGACACAGCTGTGTCAAATGTGACACGGGCATGTCATGTACCCATGTCCTGGATTGAATGTGATGGTTTCGGCGTCGATTGTGGAACACGGCCTTGGATACGTGCATGTCACATGCCGTGTTCGGCCCAGGTTGTTTGATTTTCAATTCGTATCGTGGCCGTTCTTTCCCTTCTTTTGGGACTGATGGTCCAAGGTTGCCCTTGCTGAGTTAAGTCCAGGAATAGGGTTTAGAAACCCTCATTCTTCTTCAAACACTCTCTTTCTAAGATCTAGAGAGAAGGGAGAGCAAGGAAGAAGGTGAAGGAGAGATCCGGCTGTTGGAGAGGCTTCGGTACTCCAAATCGCGAGCCGAGTCCAGATTCGAGGAGGCAAGGTTATTGCGAAGGTTTTCATCTGGCTAAGTTTCCATGGCTAGGAAGAGGGGTCGGAAGCTAATGACACTTCTCCTCTTGGTTATAGGATGCATGTTTAGCATCTTTTACTTTCTAGTTTTTGGGCACCAAACTCTCAAATGAGAGGGGTTTGGGTCGTCAAGGTTCAAGGGGAACCTCCGAGTCAATTGAGTCTGTCCCCGGCATGTTTTTGCATTAGACAACTGCTCCGTTAGTGGATTAGGCATGGTGTGTGAAGCCGTAGTCGCGACCGTTAGTCCGACTCGGTGATGTTGCATACGATCTTTAAGGATTCGTAGAGATCCGTTGCGGCAAGATGTCATTTGTGATGTTTGTGATGTTTTCCCACTTTTCTCGAGTGAGTACGTGTAGTCGGAACCGGACAAGGTTAACTCCTCAATGGCGGTAGGTGGTTTCCTTGGTGGATAAGGTTAGCTACGCATTACCGGTAGATGGTTTCCTTAGTGCACGGGGATGTTGCAGTACAAATGAGGGATTAGGGTGGGAATGGTTTTTGGATTGTAATTTGCTAGGGCGAGGTTTTGTCTCTGTGGTCGGCTGGCTATCCCGTGACGTGCAGGTCATGTGTGGAGAGTGTTCCGGCGAGACTAGTCCCCTTCTGTGAGACTGACTAGAATGCCATGCATGGGGCAAGCGCGGGCAATGAGGCCATGAGCGGGTGTGGTCTAGCAAGGCTTCTTAGAATCGGTCAGTGTGTTTGATGGAATCCTGACATGAGAAGTCAGAGCTTGCAGGCAAGCCCGGGTCTAAGACCTTAAGCGGGTGGGGCCTTGGAAAGAGTTCCGTGTGGCGGCTTGTATGCCGTTGGGGGAATGTTGGTAACCCCCTTTGTTTGCGGCTTTATGCCAATGGGGAAATGATGAGTACCCATATGTTGTGATGATGTGCTAGATGCATACGCGATAGGGTTCCTTGGGTGAAGCCCGGGTTTTTGCATACATGCTGCATAAGTAGGCCCTTTCATTATATGCTCAACAATAGAGAACGTGTATGTTGTTTGGGACATCCAAGCATGTTCTTAGTGCATTACTTGTTTATATATATATATTGTATACGCAGTGCTGACTTGCACGTTGTAGGGGTTCCCCGGGGTCCGTTAGGGTCGGCCGGGAGGAGATGTGATTGTTACACAGTTTGAGGTCAGCCTTTGTTGACCCACGTTACAATCAAATTTTTACAGGGCAAGGATCGCAAGCAGGAGCTAGCTTGCCGGCCAAAAGGGCCTAAGCCTCATGAAGTGTTACCGTTAAAAGAATTGATTTCAAGATAACCTAATAAACCTAGAGGGGGGGTTAATAGGCTCAGATCCTTTTTATTTTAAGGCAGATAATAAACTCTAGTTTTCTGTTGGTTATACTACTAACACAGCAAACACATCATTGAAATATATCCAATCACAGAGTGCACAAGATTTATAGTGGTTCCCCAAGTATTGGGTACATCCACTTTCCCCCTTCGCCTATCTAGCAGTGTGCCAGATTCGGCCTAACTTCTTCTCTTCACCTCAGATCTGTAGATCTTATAGCTCAGAACCCAATCAAGGTTCCTACAACTCATAGTGAGTCCACACTCCAACAGCTCAGGCACACAACCCTACCTTATCCTTCAACACGGCCTAACCCTCAGAGATAACAATCTCCTACAACTCAGGCTCACAGCCCTACCTCAGCCTTCAACAAGGCCTACCACTCAGAGACCTAAATCTACTACAACTCAGCCTTTATAAATTAGGCTTACAGCTCGGATCTTAAAAAAGATCCTATAGAAAATAGTTTTAAGTTTGTAATTAACCTCCACCTAGATAGAGAGAGATGGGATGGATGGTTTCTTGATCAGTTCTTGGAAGAAACTGATGGCAGAGAACAACCACTTTTAGCTTTCTTCAAAGCTTCTTGAATCTGAACTCAGTAGGGTTGAACTCCTGTGAAGTTGATCTTCAATCAGCTCCTTTCTTGAAATTCAGATCTCAATCTGAATCCTTCTTAGCAGATTGGTTCAGGATCTGCACTTGAGGGACTTGATGATGAAAGCCCCTTTCTTCTTTGGAGCTCTCTCTCTCTCCAAATTCTTCTGTTTCTCTTTCTTTAGTATTCTATATTGATTGGTCGTCAACCACTCTTTTGTATTAATTCTTCTATCAGTAGTCATTTTCTATTGAAAGAGAAAGCCTTTATATACACTTCCTCCATGGTAACCGGCTGATCCGGTTTCTAACAAACTTTTGACAGCTTTGACAGTTGCAGTAGACCGGTCAGAAATGGCAGCTGTCAAGTCATCCAGTCACTTCTTGAACTCTGTCTCTGTCAGCAAAATGTCGAGACTGAACTTCATCATGTGTCGACACAAGTAGACTAAGTGTTGACACAAATGAACTAAGTGTCGACACAAGCGTTGGTGGTGTCGACACATCCCTTTGTTGTTGTTAATGCTTCTCGACACAGCCTTCTGTAGAATGTGTCGACACTGATTCTGTGTGTCGACACAAACACTTCGCTTTAACTTTGTTGAATCTCGGCTGTGTGTGTCGACACAAGTCCTGTGTGTCGATACAGTTGATGTCGACAAAGTCTTCAGTGTGTCGACATTGCCTCTTGGTGTCGACACAATTGTTGTCGACTAAGTATTCCAACCATCGCCGCTGTCTCAAGTTCAATTCATTTTGAGTATGAACGTACTTTAGGTTTTTGTGGTCCGAAAAGATCTCGCAGTGCACACCATATAGATAGTGCCTCCAAACCTTCAAGGCAAATACCACTGCTCCCAATTAAAAATCATGTACTGGGTAGTTAATTCATGCTTCTTCAGCTGTCTTGAAGTATATGCAATCGCATGTCTGTGCAACATCAATAACGCTCCCATCCTTGGATACGACGCGTCAGTGTAAACTTGAAATCCTTCCTTCTCGGATGGAAGGGCTAGAATGGATGCGGATGTAAGACTGTCCTTCAGTTCTTGAAACACAGCTTCACACTGGGGTCTCCTAGCACTTGTCTTCTTCTGACATAGCCATCAGTACCTTGCACTGATGGTCTTCTTGTTCATAGATAGAGTTCAGCACTTGCAGAAACTCATCTTCTTCATCTGCTGCAAGTCAATGCCCCATAAATCAAAAACTTCGCATTCCAGAAATTAATTTTGTTCCATTTCATTTTTATTAGATAAGTTTCCAGTCCGTTGGCACCGATCACACCCGCTCAAAAAGAGTTGCGCATCTTTAAATATGCTTGGCCAGTAAAAGCCAGCACTAAGCACTTTGTGGGCGGTGCGGTTTGCTTGAAAGTGCCCGCCAGTCGGACCTTCATGAACATGCTTTAAAATTTGTTGACCTTCTTCCCGGTAAACACATCTTCTAACCACCTGATCCGCACAAATGCGAAATAGAAAGGGGTCCTCCCAAAAATAATACTTCAACTCCGAAAAGAATTTCTTCTTTTGGTTAGAAGAGTATTCTTTTGGAAGGGACCGGGCCACAAGATAATTGGCCAGATCGGCAAACCAGGGGGTAGAAGAAGAAATGTTTAAAATTCGTTCATCCAAAAAAGAGTCTTTAATAAAATTTTCATTTAAAATATCAAGTTTGGGATTTTCAAGACGAGAAAGATGATCAGCTGCTAGGTTTTCCGCTCCTTTCTTATCCCAAATCTCCAAGTCGAATTCTTGAAGTAGGAGGATCTAGCGAATAAGACGCGGCTTGGCATCCGGTTTAGAAAGGAGTTACTTCAAAGCGGAATGATCCGTAAAAACATAACTTTAGCAAGAGTAACGTACGGTCGGAATTTATCAAAAGCAAAAATAACAGCTAAAAGTTCTTTCTCCGTCGTGGTGTAATTTTTTTGAGCAGAAGTTAGAGTTTTACTAGCATAGAAAATCGGATGAAAGTTCTTAGCAATTTGTTGTCCTAGAACCGCACCTACCGCATGAATACTCACATCACACATTATTTTGAATGGTAAATCCCAAACTGGGGCGATCATAATAGGAGCATTGATAAGTTTGGATTTAATTAATTCAAACACAGCGAGACCAGATTCATCAAAAATGAAAGGAGTTTCTTTTTTGAGAAGGTGGGTGAGGGGCTTAGTAATTTTTGAAAAGTCTTTAATGAATCGTCGATAAAAACCCGCGTGCCCTAAAAAAATTCTAATCGCCTTAATATTTGTAGGCGGCAGTAACTTTTCAATTACTTTAATTTTTGCCTTGTCCACTTCAATTCCCTTAGCCTAAATCTTATGGCCAAGGACTAAGCCTTCACGCACCATAAAGTGGCACTTATCCCAATTTAAAACTAAGTTGGTTTCTTCGCAGCGTTGTAAAACGTTTTCCAAATTTTCTAAACATAAGTCAAATGAGTCACCAAAAACAGAAAAATCGTCCATAAATACTTCCATAATATTTTCTGCGTATTTATCAAAAATAGCAAGCATACACCGCTGAAAGGTAGAGGGTGCGTTGCATAACCCGAAAGGCATTCTACGATAAGCAAAAGCTCCGAAGGGGCAAGTGAATGTTGTCTTCTCTTCGTCCTTCGGTGCGATAGGGATTTGAAAATACCCCGAGAGACCGTCGAGGAAGCAATAAAAACTGTGCCCGGATAAACGTTCTAAAATTTGATCGATAAAGGGGAGGGGGAAGTGATCTTTTCGAGTGACATCGTTTAGCTTACGGTAATCGATGCACATCCTCATCCCGTTATCGTCCTAGTTGGAATTAAGTCGTTATTTTCATTCGTTACTACCGTGATCCCACCCTTCTTAGGAACAACCTGGACCGAACTTACCCACTGACTATCGGAAATCGGATAAATTATCCCCGCATCTAATAACTTAAGCACCTCTTTCTTCACAACCTCTTTCATATTCAGATTAAGATGACGTTGTGGTTGGACTACACCCTTAGGATTATATTCAAAAAATATTTTATGAGTACAAAAAGAAGGGCTTATGCCAGAACTGTCGGAAATTTGCCACGCTATTGCTCGGCGATGCTTTTGTAGTACTTCGATCAACTGAAAGTTTTCGGATTGAGAAAGATAGGTTGAGATTATAACGGGCAATTTTGAATTTTTTTCAAGAAAGTCATATTTTAGATGATCAGGGAGTGGTTTTAAATCAAGATGGGGCGGTTCATCATAAGAGTTTTTCAAATTCTTTTCTTTTTCAAAAATAAGATTTTCATACTTTTTTTTACCAAAGACAGAATCATTTTCAAAATTTGCTTGTAATGACATAACTGTGTTTTCAAAATCATATGAAGAAATTTCATAAAAAGAAGAGGAAAATTCATTTGAAGAGATGTTAGAAAGAGAAAGTGAAAAATCTTCATTTAAAACATCAAGAAAGAAGCATGAATCATCATTTTTAAAGAGTTTTTAATTGATTGATTGATAGAAAATGTGACCTCATCATCTCCCACACGCAAAAAACAACTTTCCGTTACTAACATTGATGACCGCTCGAGAGGTGGCTAGGAAGGGTTGACCAAGGATAAGAGGGACCTCGACGTCCTCTTCAATATCGAGAATGACAAAATCCACCGGGAAGATGAATTTGTCGACCTTTACTAGCATGTCCTCAATGATACCTAAAGGATACTTAATTGACCTATCAGCTAACTGGATACTCATTCTTGTAGGGCTGAGAGTGCCCAATCCTAGCTTTTTGAATAAAGAAAAGGGCATCAAATTGATGCTCGCTCCAAGATCTGCTAATGCATTTTTAACAAACAGATCACCAAAATCGCAAGGAATGGAAAAACTATATGGATCATTTATCTTTTTAGGAAGATTAGAGTTTTTAACGACCGCCGAGCATTCTTCATTTAAGGTTACATGCGATAAATTTTCCAATTTTGTCTTGTTCGTTAATAAATCCTTAAGATATTTTGCATACTTAGGCATTTGACTAATCGCTTCATGAAATGGCAAATTAATATGAATTTGTTTGAATAGTTCAAGGAAGCGTTGGTACTGATCGTCTAGTTTTTCTTTCCTAAGTCGAGCCGGATAAGGAGGTGGTGGAAATTCCTTTATAACAACCGGAGCATCATTTTGAACGTCCTCATTTTCTTTTCCAAAATCAGAAAAAACATAAATATCTTTTTCTTTATCCAAAGTAGATTTTTCATTTCCAAAAGTTGATTTATAATTTTCCGTGGGGATAATTGTTTCCACAACAGGAGGGACAATCACCTTTGGCTCTTCCCTGGTGGTGGGCTCATTAATAACCTTACCGCTCTGAAGGGAAATCGCATTTGCATGCTCCCTTGGGTTAGGTTCAGTGTTCGAGGGAAGAGTTCCAGGTGGTCTCTTCGAAAAAGCCTTGGCAAGTTGCCCGACCGGGTTTTCTAAACTTTTCATCGACTATGTTAAGTTTCTAATAGTAGCATCGTTCGAGCTTATATATCTAGATAAAATTTCTTCCAAAGAGAAGGTTTTTTAAAGATTTTGGTTTTGTTATGGCGGTGGTGGTGGTGTAAAATCGTGTGGTGGGCGTGCAGCATTAGCAGGGTTACTCCAAGAAAAATTAGGATGGTTACGCCATCCAAGATTATAAGAGTTCAAAGAAGAATTAAAACCAGGAGGTGCAAAAAAATTAGAAAAAACAGAAAAATTATTGGCAGAATTATTTTGAGCAGACC
Source organism: Platanthera guangdongensis (assembly GCA_039583875.1). Lineage (NCBI taxonomy): Eukaryota > Viridiplantae > Streptophyta > Magnoliopsida > Asparagales > Orchidaceae > Platanthera > Platanthera guangdongensis. The sequence continues at coordinate 126,426,938 of CM077147.1, read as the reverse complement.
TGGGTATGTTCCCCAGATAATCCACCTGCTCGGCAGCAGCAGCAACATTCATATTTTCAAATACCTTAGCGGCGGAGGCAGTAGTCATCTCCGAAATCTTTTTGTTCAGCATCTCCACTTGCAGCGCCAGTTGCGACACCAAATCCACTTCATAGATACCTGCAGGTTTAGATGGGCGAGTCCTAGAAGAATTCCACTGATAAGTGTTCATCGCCATGTCCTCGATAAGCTCAAGAGAGGCTTCCAGAGTTTTGCGGTCCAAAGAATCAGCGGAAGCGGCATCTATCATTTGCTTAGTTTCTTGATTTAGCCCATTGTAAAATGTCTGGACCTGTAACCATACAGGCAGAGCATGATGGGGGTAGCGTCTCAAAAGTTCCTTAAACCTCTCCTAGGTGTCATAGAGGGTCTCAGAAGCAATTTGAGAGTACGAAGTTATATCATTTCTTAGCTTAGCAGTTTTGGCGGGGGGGGGGGGGGGATAACGAGAAAGAAACTTTTCAGTTAAAATGTTCCAAGTAGTGATTGATCCTCTTGCAAGAGAACTCAACCATTGTTTTGCTTTAGTTCTTAAGGAGAAGGGGAAGAGTCTTAGCCTTTTAGCATCGTCTGAGACACCATTTATTTTGAAGGTGTCATAGATTTCAAGAAAATTGGCAATATGCAAGTTCGGATCTTCATCTTGTAATCCGTCGAACTATACATATTGCTACACCATTTGTATGATGCTAGGCTTAAGCTCGAAGTTATTGTTCGCAATTATAGGTCGAACAATACTTGTTTCAGTTCCCTCCAGGTTGGGTCGACCATAATTGGACATGGTCCTTTGCTGAGCCATTCCTGGGTTGGGATCTCCCATTTCAGAATTAAAATTACAATCACCGTCGGAATCCTCAACCGCTGTTTGAGAAGTGGAACCTCTGAATCGCTAGTTTCTCCGAAAGGAGCGTTCGATTTCTCGGTCCAAGTCTACAAGTAGCGACAGATTCGTGCGAGTCATGCACTAAGAAAATTAGAAGGAGAATGGAGGAAAGAAAAAGAGAAGAAGGGAAATAAAAACTTGAAGAAGAAAATAGAGAAAGGAAAAAAACTTTTTTGATTTTTTTGCAGAAGTAATAGCGAAAGCGTTTTCCTAATATTGACGAAAAAGCGTCCCCGGCAGCGGCGCCAAAAACTTGATGGGCTATAACCCAAACAGGCAAGTGTACCTGTCAAATTGTAGTATCAAGGTCGTATTTAAACACGGGTTTGTCAAATACTGCTACTCACGCTTGAACTATTATCCTACCGAAAAAAGTAGGTTTTGCGAAATTTGTTTTGGGAGAAAAACTAAAGATAATTTTTAGACGAAAAACGTATAATAAAAAGTTAGCATTCAATCGAAGATTCACCATGAAACGAGATAAGGGATATAAAAAGTATAGTTTTAAGCTTGCAAACCAAACTCGACCGTGACGGATCCGAAAATAAGACAAATTCTCGCTAGAGCATTAAGTCTCCTAACTTATAGATGCTTTGATCGAAATCCCTTTACAAATCAAAGGGGCCTAATGTCGCATTATCGAGGTGACCCGCACTATTGGATTTGACTCCAATCCGGAAGATTTACGTCATCCTATCTCTAGGGTTGTGTTCAACTCCTTCCTTCTTTGAGTGATCTTTCACATTCACGAGCCTCTCGGCTACTCAAATATGAGATCCAAAGCCTACTACCATATACCGGAAATATAGAGTAGACAAAATAAAAATCAAAGAAGGATCGAGTAAAATTAAGCAAAAATAAAACTATGAAATAAAAGAAACCCTCATCTCATTTTATGTTTCCTCACGATAGAAGGCTAAGAGAAATTAGCTACTCATAAGTGAAAGGGAAGACAAAACAAGATAAGAGAGGAACATTTTCATTACTTGCAAAAAAGAAGAGTACACAAAATATTAAAAAGACAAGACTATATTATGAAGAAAACTTGCAATAATGAAAAATCTAATACAATAATGAAACTAACAATAACAACTCACAAGCACTCTCCACTCTCCAACTCAACACTCAAATTTAACTTAAAACTTCACTTCCCAAAAATTTACTTCTTGGCTTGAGGGATGGGGGGCTTTTATAGGAGATGGAGAAGCTTCTAGATGATAGGAAATGAAGGGGACATGAAGGGTGGCCGGTCATAGGCTTTGGAGAAGGTTCATGCATGAATTAAATGAAGGGAGAGAGAGGGTATGATGGATGCATTGTATGACATTTAATGGAATGAAAATAGGAGATATTTAATAGAAAGTGGATGAATGTAGAGGAGGGTGGTAGGCCATGAGGTTGGAGAATGCATGAATGCAATAAATGATGAGGGAGAGAGAGGGTAGGCTAAATGCAATGTATGGTGTTTAAGGGAATGAATTAGAAAATACAAAATAGAGAAGGGGAATGAATAAGAAATAAAGAGGGGAGAAAATAATAAAGGGGAGAGAGAAAGCATGAGGTGGTCGAGTTTTGCATGAGGGGCTGCTTCAATAGGCTTTGTGGGCTCGGGTTGGACAAGGAATAGGCTTTGTGGGCTCTGGTTGGACAAGGTGGGCTGCTCCAAGGGCTTTGGTAGGCTGTAGGGGCTGCACCTTAAGTACTCGGGTTGACTTGTGTCCTGCTCCATGAAGGCATGATTATGAGGGCTGCATGCATGTTGGACTTGAGCTCGGGTAGGGGCTGCACCAACACATCAAGGGCTGCATTTGTCAAGAGAACTTGAACCTACAAATAACAAGACAAAATAAACATTAGACACATAATATTATTCATTAACATTGAACATAATAATTATAACAAATAAAAGTAAACATCACATAATATAATATATATATTAATATGAATAAACATAACAATAATAAGACATTAAATAAGACAATTAACAAAACATAAAAATAAACAACAAACATGTTAAACATTAAAACAAAACTAAACATAACATAACACAACATAAAATATAAAACATAAAATAATAAGAACAAAACACATAATAAAGTTAAAAATTATAATATCATAACATAAAAGACATTAAACGAGAAATAAACAAAACAGACATAAAATAAACAAAATTATAACTAAACTTAGGAATTTAGGCTTATAAACTATACCAAAAACGATGACTAAAAGTAGTCATCTTGCGTCCTGTGAACAATTATTGATTGTAATAAGCGAGTTTTACATCTCGCACTTTATTCATATTCTCTGCTTTGTTGTTGTTTTTGCGATATCCTGTCTGTGATATGTCGGGTTTGTTCTGTAGGTTTCGATCATCGTTGCGACATGCTTCCTCTGCGCCGTGTGACCTACACAACACAATCCACTTGCTTGCTTAGAGCGCGACTTGGTCCGGTACTCGCCGTAATGAAGATATACCCCCACCCCCAAGGCGCCTATAAATAGAGGGGGTAGGTAGGACATAAGTACGTTGTTGCGCTTTTCAACCCAGAGCTCGCGAGTATCTTTTCCTGCTCGCACGCTGCGACCTTTCTTTGTTCCTCGCCTTTCTCTCTTCTTCGTCACGTTAAACTCGCAAAAATTATTGGAGGCGATGCCAGTGTAACGTCCCGAATCACACTAGGCCCCCATGCGTGTCTTCTGAGTCAGGAGAGCTGACTGGGGTTCAGGGGAGTGCTAACAATTGGGCAGCACTTGTGGGGAGTGCAGAAATCAGTACAGACAAGGACACGGGTAGAGACACGAGCGTGACCCTACCCGTGTGTATGAGCCCATCTCTCGAGTCAAGGACTCAAGTGTGTCCAGAGAAGGACACGGGTAGTGACACGGGCATGTCACAACCAATATGAATGTGACACGGGTAGGGACACGGGCGTGTCCCTACCCCTATGATTCTGTGTGCGTCGAGTTGTCTCGACACAGTGTGTCGAGATCATCGAACTGCGTGTCGAGATCGACGAGTTATATGACACGGGTAGATACATAGGCATGTCCCTACCCGTGTATTATTGTGTCGAGTTGACTCGACGAGATGTGTCAAGATCGACGAATTATATGACACGAGCAGAGACATGGGCAGAGTCACGGGATTGTCCCTACTCGTGTGTCAGTGTGTCGAGTTAAGCTCGACATAGCGTGTCGAGATCGGTGATCGTGGTGTCGAGATCGACGAATTTCCTCTGTTCGACGATTTTGGTTGAGTTTGACGAATCCTCGAATAGTTGATAGGGGTCACGCCCGGTGTCACGGCCGTGACCATGGGCGTGACCGGGGCATGTTCTCCGGTCGACGATTTTGATCGAGATCGACTAAGTGTGTTGAGATCGACAAAATGTATGACACAGGTAGAGATACGGGCGTGTCCCTACCCATATGTCGTTGTGTCGGGTTGAGTACGTCGAAATGTATCCAGAGAAGGACACGGCCAGGGAACACGGTCGTGTCATGTGGATACGGTTCGGGACACGGGAGTGTCCTTACCCGTGTTGAGTGTAGAACCGACATTAAAAACCGTCGTAACGCTTCGGTGGAGCAGGACACGGGTAAGGACACGGGTGTGTCCCTACCCGTGTCACTTTTCATATATAAGGGCTTAAAAACCCTAGCAGTTTCACTTCTCTTTCCAGCCCGATTTTCTCAGAAAACTTCTGTAGAAAGAGAACTGCAGGAGCAAGTTCTTGGGAGGGAAAATCTGTCAACGCCGCGAAGGAGAAGATGCCGCCAAGGAGAATTATGAGATCCATGGCCGGAAATGGTGGTACCGCTGGAACTAAGGTGAGCTTCCTACCCTCTCCCTTGGTGCTAGATCTGTAGATATCTAGGCAAGACGTCGACTCAAAAGAGTATAGACATGTGAGAAGATGCTTTCTCTAGGGTGAGGCCAATCCAGGGCTTGTGCTCTTGGTTAGTGGTGTCTTCAACCTCTTCGATCTTCTATGAGGAGATGGGGGATGGTTTCATGAAGAGCCAAGGCCTCATGAGGGTGAATATAGGTGGAGGAATTTTTGGAGGTGATCTGAGAGGATCGACTTGAGGAGGAAGATGAACCGATGTCGTTCAATCCACCTCAAGATGCGTGCTGAATCTGTATTCCGCGCGCAGCGATCGTCTAGGCCATTTTCATGAAGGATATGGCCAGATCTGGGCTTTCAGTTAAACACGAAAGTTGAAGCTCGTGAAAATACCTTTCTAACGAGTGGTTGCACGTCTTCATGCGAAATGTGTAGCCACAGGAAAGTCTGAACGAACATGACATCCGGTAAATCCTACATGCAGAGATTGGGTTCTGTACGCAGCGGAATTCAAGTCTGATTTCAAATAGGATAATGTCCAATCTGGGTTGAGATTTGAATTCGAAAGTTTTAGCCCATAGAAAAACCTTTCCATCGAGGGGTTACACGTCTTTGCCGGTGTTGAGATTATATTAGCCAGCATGACACGTGTGTGTGGGACCGCATGTTTGGGCTTTCCCCATCGCGTTCCAGGTCTGGGTGTTGACCCCGGTGGGCCCCCTTGTGTGGCGAAATATCCCTGCGGTCCTGTGGTTGGGGTTAATCCCACACCGCCTGCAGACTTCTCCCCTTTGTGTTCATGTACCCCGCCACCCTTCATCTCAACACCTGGTTTTGAGATGAATTGATGGGTTGGCGGGTTCTAACTTGGTATCAAAGCGAGGTTGTCCTGCTGCGGGGGTGTGTTGAGACTATATTAGCCAGCAGGACACATGTGTGTGGGACCGCATGTTTGGGCTTTCCCCATCGCGTTCGAGGTCTGGGTGTTGACCCCGGTGGGCCCTCTTGTGTGGCGGAATATCCCCGCGGTCCTGTGGTTGGGGTTAATCCCACACCGCCTGCAGACTTCTCCCCTTTGTGTTCATGTACCCCGCGGTCCTTTGTTGAAGATGGTGACCGGGCGGTCTGGCGGTCTATTTTGGCGGGTTGAAGACCGCGCGGTCTGGCGGTTTGTCTCAGCCGGCTTGGAGATCGGGTGGTCTGGCGGTCTACCCTGTCAGTCTCTCTTTCTCTCTGATGGTAGCCATGCGGTTAGCCCTTCTGTCTAACCGCGCGGCTTGTGCGGTTTATTTTGTATAGTCCGCTTAGTCCTGTAAATTTTTAGTCCCACATCTCTTATTTGTATTCTCTCATCTCTCCTCCATTCTATATAAGGGAGGGCATACCTTTGTAATAGATACCTTTTTCAGATAATAAAGTTTCTGTTAAAACCTCTTCCGGTTTGTTTTAGCTCCACTTTCGACTTGTTTTTTTGTTCTTTTCTAACATGGTATCAGAGGAAACGATCTTTTCCTCCTGATTCAGCTTCTTCTTCTGTTCGCTCGGGCTACCTTCTAGCCGCTCGACTTCTTTCCCTCTGCTTGATTCTCGCTGCCCTTTTCGTGGGGCTTGTTTCTCCTTGCTTCTCTTCTCGCTACTCCTCTTAGTCGCTGCGGCCTGTTTACTAGTCGCCTCGACCTGTTTCCTTCTACTCGCTCCAGCTTGCTTGTCTCCCCGGCCTCATCTTCAGCCGTGCGACTTGTTCTCCTCTGTTCGCCCGACTTTTTTAAGCCATGCGACTTCTTCCCCTTTGCTTTGATTTTTGGTAGCAGCCTTCCTAGCCGCACGACCTATTTTCTGTTCGCCCGACTTGGTGCTCTTTTCTCTTCTTCGCTTCACCGTTCGGCTTCTTCCTCTTCTCGCGGCTTGTTCTTATCGTCGCGGTTTGCTCCTCTCTTGCTTCCATGGCTTCCCCTCCTCCAGTCTGTCCGCCTCGGTGGTCACCTCATTTGGTAGTGCTCACGTTGTTACCCGCGGAAGATGGCTAATTGACTCTGGTGCAACAAATCATATGACAGGCAATCATCAATGTTTCTCTCTTCTTGAAACACATGCTCAATTACCCCCGGTCATTGTTGCGGATGGATCTCCCTCACCGGTCCATGGGACGGGCATGGTTCAACTCACTCCATCTCTGTGCCTGGCTGATACCCTCTATGTGCCCAAGTTTCCGTGCAATTTACTATCGGTTACTTCTTTATGCAAGCAACTACGGTGTTCTGTCTTATTCACCCCTACCTCTTGTGCTTTTCAGGATCCGGACTCCCAACGGACGATTGCTACCGGAACTGAGAGTGGTGGCCTCTACTTCCTCGACAATGTCTCTGCTCTATCCGCCTTCTCCTCCTCCTCTACTGATCTTCTCTAATGGCATCTTCGTCTTGGACATGCTCCTCCCAGAATTCTACGCCAGCTCCTGCCGCACCTCCCTCCTCATCATCCTCCTCTAAACTATGATGCATGTCAACTTGGCAAACATCACCGCTCATCCTTCCCACCAACACAGAGTCGGGGCTCTTCCCGTCCGTTCGACCTCGTTCACTCTGACATATGGGGGCCCGCTCTTAACCTCACCATCGGTCGGGGTAGCTCCTATTTTGTCACCTTCATTGATGATTTCTCTCGGTGCACATGGGTGTATCTTCTCAAAGATCGCTCCGAGCTGTTCTCTGTTTGGACCTCATTTTATTCTATGGTTAAGACTCAGTTTGATACGTCTATTAAGATCCTTCGTTCTGACAATGCTAAGGAATATCTTAGCCAAGACTTCTCCTCTTTTTGTCTTCACCATGGTGTTATTCGTCAAACAAGCTGTGTCTACACCTCACAACAAAATGGGGTGGCAGAATGCAAAAACCGTCACCTCCTTGATGTCGCTCGCACTATGATGACTCAAATGCATGTTCCTTGCTCCTATTGGGGCTATGCTGTCCTCCTCTCCTGCTATCTCATCAATCGCCTTCCCTCCATAGTTCTCCACGGTGCTACCCCCTTCTCCATTCTTTATCCGGACAAGGATCCCTTTCCTCTTCCTCTACACATCTTTGGGTGCACTGCCTTTGTGCACTCTCCCGCTGCCACCCGTGATAAACTCTCACCACGTGCCACTAAATGTGTCTTTCTGGGGTACTCTCCCACTCAGAAAGGTTATTGTTTCTTTGACCCCGTTACCCGCAAGCAATTTGTCTCTGCGGATGTCACCTTCTTTGCCAATGCATCTTACTTCTCTCCCGCTTCCTCCTCTCCTCCTCCTGATCCTACTTTTCTTACCAGCCCATCCCTTCCCTCTGCTCCCACTGATGTTCCGCCATCTACACCCTCTCAACCATCTTCCCCATCCCCATCATCTCCACCCTCTACTCTGCTTTCTCCCTCTACTCCGCTGCCATCTCTCTCTACTCCCGGGCCAGCTCTCTCCACCACGGATACTCTGGATACTGAGGCACCTGCTGACCTGGATCTCCCGATTGCTCTTCGCAAAGGGGTTCGGGCATGTACCCAACACCCGCTTACTGCAATTGTTTCCTACGATCATCTTACCCCTTCTCGCCGAGCTTTTGCACTGGCTATCTCGGCCACTGCCACCCCCCGTTCCTACCATGAGGCCCTTACTATTCCTCATTGGAATGTTGCCATGGATGAGGAGATTGCTACTCTAACTGAACGGGGTACCTTGGACCCTTATTCCTCCTCCTTTTGGCACGGATGTTGTTGGTTGTCGATGGGTCTTCGTGGTGAAGTTTCTCCCGGATGGCAGTGTGGATCGTTATAAGGCTCGCCTGGTTGCCAAGGGTTTTACCCAAACTTATGGCATAGATTACTTTGACACTTTCTCTCCAGTGGCTCGTCTCAGCACTATTAGGGTTCTTCTCTCTGTGGCTGTCAACAGGGATTGGCCCATCTCGCAGCTCGATGTTAAGAATGCCTTCCTCTATGGTGATCTGCAGGAAGATGTTTACATGGAGTAACCTCCTGGGTATGTTGCTCAGGGGGAGACACGGGTATGCCGGCTAAAGAAGGCTATCTATGGCCTCAAGCAGAGTCCTCATGCCTGGTTTGACAAGTTCAGTGGCATTGTTGCGGCCATTGGTTTTACAAGAAGCTTAGCAGATCACTCCTTATTTGTTCGGAAAACCGCCTCTGGTCTTGTTGTTCTTGCGGTTTATGTTGATGACATTCTTCTTACTGGCGATGACCAGGATGGGGTATTGATGACCAAGAAACACCTTCGTCAACATCTGGTCACAAAGGATATGGGCTCCCCGAAATACTTTCTGGGGATTGAAATCTGTAGAAAGCCCAACTCCATGGTCCTTTCCCAACGGAAGTATGCTCTTGATCTTTTAAAGGAGGCAGGACTCACTGGTGCTAAACCTGCACGTTGTCCTATGGCTGCTGGAGAAGACAAAACTTGGACACATGACTCGCCTCTTCTCTCCGATATTACGAGATACCGGCGTCTGGTGGGCAAACTCATATATCTCACGGTAACCAGACCCGACATCTCTTATGCTGTTGGCAAGGTGATCCAGTTCATGCAAGCTCCGAGAGAGTGTCATCTACAATCTGCTCTGAGGATATTAGAGTATATTAAAGCTGCTCCAGGAAAAGGACTCCTATTTCAGAAGAATAGTTACCTAAGGGTTGAAGCTTACTCTGATTCAAGCTATGCGGATGACAAAGGGGACCACAAATCGACATCAGGTTTCTGCACATTTGTTGGAGTCAATCTTGTGAGTTGGAAGAGCAAGAAACAGTCTGTAGTTTCCAGGTCTAGTGTAGAGGCGGAATATCGCAGCATGGCATCGACTACATGTGAGTTGAAGTGGTTGCGGGCTCTCATGCTTGACTTAGGAGAGGTTTACAACTATCCTCTTCCTATGTTCTGTGATAATAAGGCCGCGATATACATTTCCAAAAATCCGGTCTTTCATGAGAGAACAAAACACATAGAAGTCGACTGTCATTTTATTCGGGAAGAAATATTGAAGAAACTGATTTGCACTCCTTTTGTCACTTCCGACAACGAGTTGGCAGATGTCTTCACCAAGCCGGTGTCCGCTTCCTTTTTCCACATCTGCGACAAGCTGGGCATGATCGATATATATGCTCCAGCTTGAGGGGGAGTGTTGAAGATGGTGACCGGGCGGTCTGGCGGTCTGTCTTGGCGGGTTGAAGACCGCGCGGTCTGGCGGTTTGTCTCAGCCGGCTTGGAGATCGGGCGGTCTGGCGGTCTACCCTGGCAGTCTCTCTTTCTCTCTGATGGTAGCCGTGCGGTTAGCCCTTCTGTCTAACCGCGCGGCTTGTGCGGTTTATTTTGTATAGTCCGCTTAGTCCTCTAAATTTTTAGTCTCATATCTCTTATTTGTATTCTCTCATCTCTCCTCCATTCTATATAAGGGAGGGCATACCTTTGTAATAGATACCTTTTTCAGATAATAAAGTTTCTGTTAAAACCTCTTCCGGTTTGTTTTAGCTCCACTTTCGGCTTGTTTTTTGTTCTTTTCTAACTTGGTATCAGAGCGAGGTTGTCATGCTGCAGGGGGGTGTTGAGATTATATTAGCCAGCATGACACGTGTGTGTGGGACCGCATGTTTGGGCTTTCCCCATCGCGTTCCTGGTCTGGGTGTTGAACCCGGTGGGCCCCCTTGTGTGGCGGAATATCCCCGCGGTCCTGTGGTTGGGGTTAATCCCACACCGCCTGTAGACTTCTCCCCTTTGTGTTCATGTACCCCGCCACCCTTCATCTCAACACCTGCGTTTTGAGATGAATTGATGGGTTGGCGGGTTCTAACTGCCGGATTCCTGTATCTTCAGGAATCTTCGGTCGAAGTTGTAGTCCAGATTTACTCTGCACCTAAATTCTGGGTTTTATATAATATGCATTTGGATTCGCTGGAATTAATATTGCAAGTTACTTGACTTGGATGAACTCATTTATGATTAATCATTCGAGTTGCATGATTGATGAAGTTTATTAATCAGATTTCATATACTCAAATTGTGAAGCAAGATTATTTAAACGAATTGACTTGATAGAAATTGATAGATTGTTATTTGTGCGCATCATGTTTATAATATGTTGTTATCATTTGTAAAGATTGATGGATCTTTATATGCGCATCATGTTTATAATATGTTGTTAACATTTGGAAAGAATGATAGATCTTTATATGCGCATCATGTTTATATTACGTTGTCATCAATTGGAAAGTCATGTAGAGTAATAAATTATGGCCACGAGTATGTTTGACTAATGGAATGAGTTTAGTAGTCCAATACTTAGAGCTTCGTCTCCCTACGGGTAGTATTGTGAAAGGATGTAAGTGCGGTGTTGACCGTCACTTGTTTGGTTTGTGTTAAGGTAAGGTATGGATGGATGGTTGGGCAGTGTCCTCGTGCCTTCTTCCAAGGCCCTTTCCATGCCACGGTGTTGTGAAATTGCATGTGGTGTGAGTCAACACGCGGTGCCGTAATCCTGGGTTAAGGATAGTGTGGCAGGTCTACGGGCTCGCCGATCGTCACACCGACAGGAGTTGAAAGTTAGACTTTGGGCGGTTGGGCTTGGTCCTCGGTGTTAATGTCCCGGGGCTCCTTCCGTGCCAAGTGAACGTTTGGGCTTGGTCCTCGTGCTTACTTCCGAGGCTCCGTCCGGGTCACACAAGGTCAGTTCGGGGATTGGTCCTCGGTGCACATCTACCCGAGGCTCCCGCTGGGCCATAGTATGCATGGGCTCCGCTGTTGTGTTCTTAGTATTGAGGCATACGAAGGCCTAGGTGAAGTAGTTTGGAGGCCCGCCTAGTAGTAGAAGTGCCCGTTCTACTGTCACCGCCTGGCCACGACGGCTGATGCCTGAGAGGTTAGCTACCTGCTCGAAAAGTGGGAACTACAGTCTATGTCAACATAGCAATTGCTTGTGTGCGATCATGGGTGAGTCATTGCATAGCATACATAGCATTTCATAACATTGCACAACAAGATCCTCATCGTATAAGTTTGTATGGGCACTCTTATATGATGAGTTACCTTTATGTAACCCAATCCTTAACATATATGCTTGTATGTGCATTCTTATAAGTTAAGTTATTTTCCTGCTGTTACTTATACTTGTTAGTTTGCTATAGCTCTTAAATATCTGCTAGATTATGATACTGTTACTCTTTACTATTGCCACCTGCTTGTACTTCTTTACTTACATATATATATTACTCTTGTTCCTTCTCTCCGCCCAGTGTCGAGGAGTTACCGGGGGAGCGGATGTGAAATCACTTAGTCGTTTCGACTAACGGTTGCTATGTCTTCCTTTTTAGGAGGTCACGCCACAGGTAGAGCAACCGCAGACTACGCAACAGGACAGCCAGGCCAGGACGATAGGTCCTGAAGTGATAGTTTCGTCGATACCGTCGGTCACAGATGTGAGTGTTGAGAGGTTTTGATGTAGCCCCTTTTTGGGCAATTTCTATAGCTGTACTCTGATATGTAGAAGCATGTTTTAGCTTCTCTCTTTTCTGGTACTGATTTGGACATTATTACTTAGTGTGGATTTGAATTCTCTTGCTTATATTTTGGTTGGGTTGGCATGTGATATTGATATTGGTTGTAGCCGGCGAAATAGGCGTCTTGTGGTACAGGTTAGCCTATGTGCTAATGCTACCGCAAGGTCACTATACCGGGCATAAGACCCCCCCTTCGTACCGTGTTTTGGGATACGGGAGGGGGGGGGTCTCACAAATGGTATCGGTTTGCCACGATCCTCAACTAAAGAGGTCTTTCAACAATGGAACCACCCCTGTTCGATTAGTCAGTTTGCGGGTAAATTGACTTAGCGGAAGCAGTGGTGTGCCCATATGTAATTCACACTAGGTATGTCGAACTTTGACCCTACGATTAGCCAACCTAACCTTAGGTACATACCTTTATACGTAGATCATCCAAGTTTGGATGACCCCAAGTATGTAAAACTATGGTATAAAGTCTTGCGAGATCCCCTAGGGTAAGCACTTTTGTTTATAGCGGATTTTGAATATAACAGAGATAATAGACATGGCAGATTTCCTAGGGCAACCACTTTTGTTTATAGGAGACTTGAGCTTGGTGGAGATAATGGATATGGTAAAGTGGTTGGAAGCGGGTCTTTTGGGTGTTCAGACAAGCGTTAAGAGACTCGCTGAAGGTGTAATTGAAGAAGGACCCAGCTCAAGGACGAGGACTACGAGGAAGAAATTAAGCATTCGTCCTTAGTCTGCATAAGTTTTTCTAGGAATCTGGCTTGAGCCTTCACAATTTTGATGCTTAGGCATATTGGTTACTGAGAAACCGGCCTACACGCGATTCGATACCGGTGCCTCACACTCCTTTGTGTCTAAGGATTTTATTAAAGGCATAGGGTGTGAAATATTTCACTGAAATAGCCCGACAAGTGCGCCTTCCGGACGGCTCGGAGATGATCACAACTGCCAAGTGCGAGTTGGAGTTATTCATTGATGGAAAGGCCTTTGATACGCCGGCCACGGTCCTAAGAATGCGGGAGTTTTACATCATTTTGGGCATGGCGTGGTTGGACTGGCACTTCGCGAGGATCGACTGTGCAGAGAAGCGAATCTATTTGAGACATGGAGACTCCGACGTCATCTTCCAAGGTATTTGCTTCGCGCCTCGTATGATGTTATCTTCCGTACAGGCTGTAAAAGCCCATATGAAGGGGGATGAGGTCTTCATGATCTGGTTCGAGTTGAAAGAGGTAGCGTTCGAAGTAAAAGATGTACGGGTAGTGCGGGAATTCCTCGAGGTATTTCCTGAGAAACTACCAGGATTGCCCCCCCCCCCCATAGGGAAGTTGATTTCCAGATTAATCTAGTACCAGGTGCCAAGCCTGTATCTAAGGCCCCTTAGTAAATGGCCCCGAACGAACTTGCGGAGTTTAGAGTTCAATTGCAAGAACTGGTGGAGTCAGGGTTTGTTCGCCCCAGTTCGTCACCCTGGTGAGCCCCTGTACTGTTCGTGAAGAAGAAGGATGGAACCCTACGTTTGTGCATAGATTATCGGGAACTCAATCGGCTGACGGTGAGGAACACTTATCTGCTACCTCGGATCGACGAGTTGTTCGATCAACTAGTGGGAGCACATTGGTTTTCTAAACTGGATTTGAGCTCTGGATACTATCAGTTGAGGATACAAGAAGGGAACATCCAGAAAATGTCCTTCAGTTCAAGATATGGTTTGTATGAGTTCACGGTAATGCCGTTTGGGCTCACAAATGCCCCTTCGGCCTTCATGAGTCTGATGAACAAGGTTTTTAAGCCATATTTGGACATCTTCATCATTGTTTTCATCGACGACATCCTGGTCTACTCAAAGATAGAGGAGGAGCATGTCGAGCACCTTACCTTGGTGTTGAAGAAATTGAAGGAGCACGCCTTATACGCCAAGTTTAGCCAATGTGAATTCTGACATAAGGAGGTTGCTCAAGGTAATTTTATTTAAAAGCATATGTTAATTTTCATGTTATGCTTTTCTCCCCTAGCCCAAGCCTGATTTCGGGGACAAAATCTTTTATTTTGTTTATAGGATTTGTAACGTCCCAAATCGCACTAGGCCCCCATGCGTGTCTTTTGAGTCAGGAGAGCTGACTGCGGTTTAGGGGAGTGCTAACAATTGGGCAGCACTTGTGGGGAGTGCAGAAATCAGTGCATACAAGGACACGGGTAGAGACACGGGCGTGTACCAACCGGTGTGTGTGAGCCCGTCTCTCGAGTCAAGGACTCGAGTGTGTCTAGAGAAGGACACGGGTAGTGACACAGGCGTGTCACAACCCGTGTGAATGTGACACGGGTAGGGACACGGGCGTGTCCCTACCCGTGTGATTGCGTGTGCATCGAGTTGTCTCGACACAGCGTGTAGAGACCATCGAACTGCGTGTCGAGATCGACAAGTTATATGACACGGGTAGAGACACAGGCGTGTCCCTACCCATGTGTCATTGTGTCGTGTTGACTCGACGAGATGTGTCGAGATCGACGAATTATATGACACGGGCAGAGACACGAGCAGAGACACGGGCGTGTCCCTCCCCGTGTGTTAGTGTGTCGAGTTAATCTCGACATAGCGTGTCGAGATCGACAATCGGGGTGTCGAGATCGACGAATTTCCTCAGTTCGATGATTTTGGTTGAGTGCAACGAATCCTCGAGTAGTTGATAGGGGTCACGCCTGGTGTTATGGGCGTGCCCATGGGCGTGACCGGGGTGTGTTCTCCGGTCGATGATTTTGATCGAGATCGACGAAGTGTGTTGAGATCGACAAAATGTATGACACGGGTAGAGACAAGGGCGTGTCCCTACCCATATGTCGTTGTGTCGGGTTGAGTTCATCGAAATTTATCCAGAGAAGGACACGGCCGGGGAACACGGCCGTGTCATGTGAACACGGGTCGGTACACGGGTTGGGACACGGGCGTGTCCCCACCCATGTCGAGTGTTGAACCGACACTAAAAACTGACGTAACGCTTCGGTGGAGCAGGACACGGGTAAGGACACGGGCGTGTCCCTACCCGTGTCACTTTTCATATATAAGGGCTTAGAAAACCCTAGCAGTTTCACTTCTCTTTCCAGCCCGATTTTCTGAGAAAAGTTCTGTAAAAAGAGAACTGCAGGAGCAAGTTCTAGGGAGGGAAAATCCGCCAACGCCGCGAAGGAGAAGATGCCGCCAAGGAAAATTACGAGATCCATGGTCGGAAATGGTGGTAACGCTGGAACCGAGGTGAGCTTCCTATCCTCTTCCTTAGTGCTAGATCTGTAGATATCTAGGCGAGACGTCAACTCAAAAGAGTCTAGACATGTGAGAAGATGCTTTCTCTAGGGAGAGGACAATCCAGGGCTTGTGCTCTTGGTTAGTGGTGTCTTCAACCTCTCCGATCTTCTATGTGGATATGGGGGATGGTTTCGTGAAGAGCAAAGGCCTCATGAGGGTGAATAAGGGTGGAGGAATTTCTGGAGGTGATCTGAGAGGATCGACTTGAGGAGGAAGATGAACCGATGCTGTTCATTCTGCCTCAAGATGCGTGTTGAATCTGTATTCCGCGCGTAGCGATCTTCTAGGCCATTTTCGTGAAGGATATGTCCAGATTTGGGCTTTCGGCTAAACATGAAAGTTGAAGCCCTTGAAAATACCTTTCCAACGAGTGGTCGAACGTCTTCATGTGAAGAATGTAGCCATGGTAAAGTCTTAACGAACATGACGTCCGGTAAATCCTGCATGCAGAGATTGTGTTCTGTACGCAGCGGACTTCAAGTCTGATTTCAAATAGGATAATTTCAAATTTGGGTTGAGATCTGAATAAGAAAGTTGTAGCCCATAGAAAGACCTTTCCATCGAGGTGTTACAAGTCTTCAACGGATTCATATAGCTTCGGGAATCTTCGGTCGAAGTTGCAGTCCAGATTTACTCTGCACCTAAATTCTGGGTTTTATATAATATGGATTTGGATTCGGTGGAATTAATATTGCAAGTTACTTGGCTTGGATGAACTCTTTTATGATTAATCATTTTATTTGCATGATTGATGAAGTTTATTAATCAGATTTCATATAATCAAATTGTGAAACAAGCTTATTTAAACGAATTGACTTGATAGAAATTGATAGATTGTTATTTGTGTGCATCATGTTTATAATATGTTGTTATCATTGGGAAAGATTGATGGATCTTTATACGCGCATCATGTTTATAATATGTTGTTACCATTTGGAAAGATTGATAGATTTTTATATTCGCATCATGTTTATATTATGTTGTCATCATTTGGAAAGTCATGTAGACTAATAAATTATGGCCACGAGTATGTTTGACTAATGGAATGAGTTTAGTCGTAGAATACTTAGAGCGTCGTCTCCCTACGAGTAGTATTGTGAAAGGATGTAAGTGCGGTGTTAACCGTCACTTGTTTGGTTTCTGTTGAGGTAAGGTATGGATGGATGGTTGGGCTGTATCCTCGTGCCTTCTTCCGAGGCCCCTTCCATGCCATGGTGGTGTGAAATTGCGTGTGGTGTGAGACGACACGCGGTGTCGTAATCCTGGGTTAAGGATAGTGTGGCAAGTCTACGGGCTCGCCGATCGTCATACCGACGGGAGTTGACAGTTAGACTTTGGGCGGTTGGGCTTTGTCCTCGGTGTTCATGTCCCGGGGCTCCTTCCGTGCCAAGTGAATGGTTGGGCTTGGTCCTCGTGCTTACTTCCGAGGCTCCTTCTGGGTCACATAAGGTCAGTTCGGAGCTTGGTCCTCGGTGCACATCTACCCGAGGCTCCTGCTGGGCCATAGTACGCATGGGCTCCGTTGTTTTGTTCTTAGCATTGAGGCGTATGGAGGCCTAGGTGAAGCAGTGTGGAGGCCCGCCTAGTAGTAGAAGTGCCCGTTCTACTGTCGCCGCCTGGCCACGGCGGCTGATGCCTGAGAGGTTAGCTACGTGCTCGAAAAGTGGGAACTACAGTCTGTGTTGATGTAGCAATTGCATGTGTGTGATCATGGGCGAGTCATTGCAAAGCATACATAGCATTTCATAACATTGAACAATAAGATCCTCATCGTATAAGTTTGTATGGGCACTCTTATACGATGAGTTACCTTTATGTAACCCGATCCTTAACTTATAAGCTTGTATGGGCATTCTTATAAGTTAAGTTACTTTCCTGTTGTTACTTATACTTGTTAGTTTTCTATAGCTCTTAAATATCTGCTAGATTATGATACTGTTACTCTTCACTATTGCAGCTGCTTGTACTTCTTTACTTACATATATATATTACTCTTGTTCCTTCTCTCCGCCAGGTGTCGAGGAGTCGCCGGGGGAGCGGATGTGAAGCCACTTAGTTGTTTTGACTAACAGTTGCTACATCTTACATTTTAGGAGGTCATGCCACAGGTAGAGCAGCCGCATACTACGCAGCAGGACAGCCAGGCCAGGACGACAGGGCCTGAAGTGACAGTGCCGTCGATACCGTCGGTCATAGATGTGAGTGTTGAGAGGTTTTGGTGTAGCCCCTTTTTAGCCAATTTCTATAGTTGTACTCTGATATGTAGAAGCATGTTTAAGCTTCTCTCTTTTGTGATACTGATTTGGACATTATTACTTAGTGTTTATTTGACTTTTTTGCTTATATTTTGGTTGGATTGGCATATGATATTGATATTGGTTGTAGCCGGCAAAATAGTCGTCTTGTGGTATAGGTTAGCCCGTGCGCTAATGTTACCGCAAGGCGACTGTTCCGGGCATAAGACCCCCCCTTCGTGCCGTTTTTTGGGATCCGGGAGGGGGGGTCTCACAGCCAGTGCTCGCCGCCAAGCCCATGTCGCCAACATTGTGCATGCGGCTTTCAAGAAATCGATCATAATAGAGCGCAACTTAGAGTATTTCAGGGAAAGACTATTGCATGAGGGATACTCGGCTAGGCTCCCGAGTTGCAGCGAGCGACTAAATACATACATAGAGGGCGTGTTGGTCCTCCCCCTTCGCCATTTTGACGCTGGCCTGTGACTTCCATTGTGGCCGGAGTATTGCGAGATATTGTGATACTTCGGCATCGTCCACCCGCAGATTAACCCCAACGACGTTGCGATCATCATGGGGTTCCTCTACAACTTCCGCGAGGAGAGTGTCGCCTTCGACCTTTCAGTCTTCTGCAAGATATTCGCCTTTGTCGCGATTGCCGAGGGCGTGGTCTACTTCAGTAGCCACATCTGCACTCTGGTCAGGACGGCGAAAAAGGTCCATTGTTGGAGCGAGATATTAGTCATCGTCGAGGGCGACTTCGATGGTGTCCTGGGAAGGCCGCACTAACCAGCCGATGTCGCCTTCCTCCCGCCAATATGGGAGGGCGTCCGCGAGTAGCTGGTTGAGTCGTTCTATGGTTTCCGGTTTGACGTGATATTCTGGCGACTAAACGTCAACACCTTGCTGGAAATTCATTCCAAGGAAGGTAATCTTGGGTGAGAGTAACGTTTTATATACTCCCCGCGACATTAGAAGCTCGATATTGATTTACTCGCCATTTCTTTGTAGTGTCGTTCGATCTCTCAGAGAAGCTGCTCCCGCCGGCAAAGGAAGTCTCAACATCGCTTCCTGAGATAAACCCGTCGGCTGATGTCGGCGAGAAGAAAAGGCTCGCCAAGGGCAAGGGGAAAACCAGGTCACCGGGCCCTGCGACCAAAAAGCCGAAGGTGTCGTTGCCGCAAATTGACAACGAAGAATCGCCGCCGCTGGATGCTCGGATTCCACACATCCACCCCAACTTCAATTTCGGGCAAGGGGCAGTTGACGTCTATGGTCGCCCGTTGGTGACCTGGTCGGCGGACGAACACCTAGTGACGCTGAGCACCAACCTCCCCTCCTGGTCGGCGTACTGGGAGTACAAGTGGGAGGCCTTCGCCATTCTCCACGCGCTATATGGGTGAGGCGACGCCGAGTCGATGCTGGACCTCAGCGAGGAGGAACTCGCCTAGCAGGCCTCTTGCTCGCTAGCACGAGCTGTCGAGCTCAACCACTACTCAACGAGGAAGCTGCTAGAGACGACCAAGGCGCTGAATATTGTCAGCAAGAAGGCGATTGATATCGGCATGGAGTCCGTCCGCTGGCGAGATTATGAGGTAAGTCGTCTCCTACGCGCGATGTTGGCATTTGTTGGACTTGGATTCTTTTTTACTGACACTGTTCTTTGCCGCAGGCTGTCGAGATTGAAAGCGCCAAGAAGCTTTCTGAATACGAGGCGAAACTCTCCAAGTCTCCGGCTGACCTGGAGGCAGCCCAAATCCGTGCAGCCGAGATGGAATCTCGCCTGGCCTTTCTAAAGTCGGCGCGAGATCTTCTGCTCCTCAGCCGCGGCCGGAGGACAACCCTCACTATGCTATCAAGATATCTCGTGTCCTGTGGGACGAGAGGTTGTCGTATCGCCGCGAGATTGCACATGCGGCCGACAATGTCGTGCTCGCGATGCTGAGGATCATCGGGAAAATCGACGAGGGGGAGAAGCAATTCACCATGGATGAGCTTATCCCCGAGGTGCTCGCAACGCAAAACCCTCGCCAGATCGCATACCTTCATCATTGTCGGGCTCCAGCAGCAGCGGCAGCACTAGCTGCAACAACGGTAGCGGTGGTAGCGGCGAGGAGGAGAGCGAGGAGAGTGGCGAGGAAGAGGATGCTGACATTGAAGATGAGTAATATTGGCCTGATACTGGCGATGATGAGTCCTAGTTACTCGCTGATATTTGTCATACTCGCGTATACCAGTTAGCGGCATTTTTGTATATACAAGTCTGAATTACCTTGTTATCATTTTCTGCATTCATGTTTGCTTGCTGATGATACTCGCTAGGCTCATACGCTCGCTTTACCCGTGCGTTGGCATAATTCATAGTCGCGTAGTTTGTACTCGCACGACCATAATCTCTCTTTATAGCTCGCATCCCAATAATCTCCTGTATCTTGCACATATATTCGTCGTAGCGTACTCACACGCTTACCGTTTCGTACTCGCATACTCGCCCATACCTGCTCGCATACTCGCCAGAGTCTGCCCACTCCTGCACGATTTATTTTGTTTTTCTTGAATTAATTATGATGGGGTCTAAGGCCAGAGCCGACAACCTATGAGGACATTTTAATTTCTGTAGAGTGCGTGGGTGTATTTCATTTCATGTAGAGTGTGTGCGTTTAATTTTAGTAGAGTGAGTGTGTGTTTTACTCAATGTAGATTGTGTGTGTGTGTTTTCATTTTTGTAGAGTGTGTGAGTGTGTTTTTATTTTCTGTAGAGTGTGTGCGTTTTCATTTCCGTAGAGTGTGTGTGTGTGTGTGTATTTATTTCCTCCTACTCATTTGAGTAAGACTCGCTTTTATTTCCCGCCTACTCATTTGAGTAAGGATTGTCATTTACTGCTTTCATTTCCCTCCTACTCGTTTGAGTAGGACTCCCAGTTTACTATTTTCATTTTTAGCTTTCATTTAATGCTTTCTTTTACTTCTTTCCTTTCCTGCCTAGTCGTTTGAGTAGGAATTGCACTTTCAAATTATGCAATTTTCTTTTCGCAAGCCGTCCCCATTCTGATGAGTGGCTAACCGCTCTTAGCACTCAGTATCGAAGAGCATTGGAAGAGATAAAATCGATTTAAATAATTAAAGGTCCTCTTTTTCACATTAATTAAATTACTTAAGGTTTGACCCAGGTTTACGGTGCGTAGGACCACATATCAATGCGTGTGCTCTATTTTCGTCGTCCATACGCTACCTAGCCGAAAGGTCGTGCGTATAGACTGATCACCCCTTGGTAAATGGAGTTTCGCACTAACCCTCGATAGAGGAGGCGCGAAATTCTACCGGATTGGCTTCCCCACCCAATAGTGGGGTTCTTAGCGTAATGCGGGCATTAAGAGGAATCCTTCGTCAGACGAGAGCCCGGTCGAATATTCTTAATGTTCAGGTGAGCGATAGTCCTAGAGATAGGTGAGCTCATGTTTGTGGAACCTCCATGGCTAAGTCTCCGCCTTAATTAATTTGAAATTTAGGATCTTTTTTTATTAAAAGTTTATTTTAGTTCAAATTCTTTTAGATACCGTTGCGCTTAGTTATTCATCACCTCCATTTTAATGCTTTTCTTTTCTGCTTTTATATATACAAGTGACAGGCACGGGCCTCCGGCCCTGGGGGCATTTGTCGTGGGGGCAACATTTATCGTGGGGGCGACATTTGTCGTAGGAGGTGACATTTGACGTGGGGAAGACATTTAGCGTGAGGGCGGCATTTAGCGAGGGGGTGAAATTTGTCATAGGGCGACATTTGTCGTGGAGGGGCATTTGTCGTGGGGGCGACATTTTCATCGGGGCGACATAAATCGTGGGGTGACATCGATCGCAGGGAAACATCGGGCGTGGGCGGCAACATCGGTCGTGGGCAGCAACATCGGTCCAAGGAGGCATCTCTTATTGTTAGATCATTTTGAAATATGAATATTTTATAAAATAAAAATAATTTTAAGACACGTGCACAGGACATCAACAAATATGTGAATAACTGGTGCTTGCGATGGTGCGAAGAGATATCCTAGACCATTCAATTTGTATCCGGCCTCTTGCCAAATTTTGCTCTTTTTGTCTTTATTAATGTTGCCCGAGATATCGACATTTTACTGTTAGTGAAGATGAAGTGAAATGCTAAAATACACAATCACTATCTACGCGATGGGAAATCCACCATCCCTAAAAGAACCTAAATCCGAACTCATAATTAATGTCCAATGAAATTTATCCATCAAAAATACTTTCCTGCAAATAATCCCAAGGATTTATTCATTGTTGCTTTTAATCTAGAGCATTGGCCATGCAATTTGATCGAAGCAATCTACCTGCAAAGAATTCCACATCCAATATATCCATTCCTATTAGAGTTGAAATCAGCCATGATAAAATACCACATTAAAATTAAATCGAAAGAAGCATTGAAGTCTGCCATGTCAAAATTCCAGGCATCAATCCCTTATGCATCCAGTCCCTAACTTTTAATTTTGACTAAATCTCCACATTTCAACAACCCATCAAATGATCAACTAATCCTCGGGACTAATCCTGCAAATGATCAGATTTCTTGACAGAGATCAGAGACAGAGCCTAAATATGACATCATATATTTGGAAGCAATGCAAGTAATGCAGGTTGCTTAACTATGTATATTATGAAACTATCTTGAAAATATTGTAGATAATTTGCTATGATTTCTCATGTGGCAACACCATTCCGAAAATTAAAAATCAAATATCTTACACTTTATGCTTTCTTCTTCTTGACCAAAAAAAGAGAAAAAAAATATTGCATTAAGAGCTATCAGGCCACTGGCAATCGCAGCTAACCAAAACATGTTACGGCTAAAATTCTTTCACCTACGTCATG
The DNA here is from genome assembly GCA_039583875.1 of Platanthera guangdongensis. Classification (NCBI taxonomy): domain Eukaryota; kingdom Viridiplantae; phylum Streptophyta; class Magnoliopsida; order Asparagales; family Orchidaceae; genus Platanthera; species Platanthera guangdongensis. The sequence continues at coordinate 126,404,199 of CM077147.1, read as the reverse complement.
GTCTCCAAATGTTCAAAATCAAAGTGTAAAACACCATTTTTAGAAGGCCGCTGAGTTAGGAAGAAGACATAATGAAAGAAATTGTACCTAGTCACCTAGAGGGGGGGGGGGTGAATAAGTGACCTTATCTTTTTAAACTTTTAGGCAGATTATATCACAGAATTATAAATACTTCTTCACATCAATTCAGCACAGCAATCACAGAATCACACACACAGAGTACACACAGTTTTATAGTGGTTCCCCAAGGTTTGGGTACATCCACTTTCCCCCTTCGCCTATCTAGTAGTGTACTAGATTCGGCCAAACTCCTTCACTACTCCTCAGATCCTCAGATCTTACACTCAGAACCCCAACCAGGTTCCTACAGCTCAGAGTGATCCCACTCCTACAACTCAGGCTCAACAGCCCTACCACTCAGTCTTCACAAAGACCTACACTCAGCCACAAGGCCTACACTCAGAGAAATGAATCTCCTACACTCAGGCACACAGGCCCTACCACTCAGCCTTTATAATTTCAGGCTTACAACTCAGATCCCTAAGGATCCTACAAGAAATTAAAAATACAATGTATATACCTACAACTCAGAATAAGAGAGAAGAGTTGACAGGTTTCTTGATGAGTTCTTGGAAGAACTTTGCTGAGATCACCCTTCCTTGGCTTCCTTAAAAGCTTCTTGAATTTTGAACACAATAGGGTTGAGTCTCAATGCAGCTGATCTTTAATCACTCCTAACTTAAGAATCAGAACTCAGTCTGAGACTTTTCTTTACAGCCTGGTTCAACAGCTGTCTTCTTGGAAGGAGCGCTCTCTCTCCAACTACTTAGATCTTCACGTGAATTGATTCTTCAATGAATTGCTTGATCTTCTCAATCATCTTTTATGTTGAAGTAATAGGCCTTTATATAGGCCTTCTTCATGGTGACCGGCTGATCCGGTTCCTAACAGCTTTCTAACATCTCTGACAGTTGCAGTAGACCGGCTGGAATGGCAGCTGTCAAGTCATCCAGTCACTTCTTGAATTTTCTGTAACTGTCTGAAAGTGTCGAGACAGTCAGTCTTTAAGTGTCGACACTTATAGTCTAAGTGTCGACACAAGTAGACTAAGTGTCGACACTAGCCTTCATGGTGTCGACACAACTCCTTGTGTTGTAGAATTTGCTTCTCGACACTGCTTCTTCAACATGTGTCGACACTGATATTGTGTGTCGACACAACTCCTTGTTCTTTAGTACTTGGTTGAATTCTTGTAAGTGTCGACACAACTCCTTTGTGTCGACAAATCTTCTTGTGTTGATACTCGCTGAGTGTCGACACATTTTCTTAGTGTTGACACTTGCCTTCTGTGTTGATACTTGCTGAGTGTCGACACATTTTCTTAGTGTCGACACTTGTACTTAGACTTCATTGAAATTTGCTGAGTGTCGACACAGCCTCCTAGTGTCGACACTTTCTTCATGTGTTTAGACTTTTGCTGTGTGTCGACACTGATCCTTTGTGTCGACACATTCTTCATATGTTGAGACTTTGGCTGAGTCTCGACACATCTCCTTTGTGTCGACACTTGTACTTAGAATTTGTTGAACTTTTGCTGAGTGTCGACACTGCCTCCAAGTGTCGACACTTTCTGATGTCGACAAAGTTCCTCTGGGTGTCGACACTGCTATTAAGTGTCGACACTGCTTCACTGGACATTTCTTCATTGTGTGTCGACACAACCTGTATTTGTCGACACTTTCCTTCTAGTGTCGACTCTGCATCCCTGGTGTCGACACAATTACTCCAAGTGTCGACACTGCTTCTCTGGGTGTCGACACAAGTCTTCTTAAGTGTCGACACTTTTCTTCTGGGTGTCGACACATGGACTTATAAACTTTTCAGCTTTCCCTGCAAATACTTAACCTGCACAACTAAACTCAAAACACATCAAATACATTTTGATGTATATCATTGAGTAGGGTGAGGCTTCTTAAAATCAGGTACATTTATTCCAATGTACCCAACAATCTCCCCTTATTTGGAGAAGTCATAACCCTTAGTCAATGATATACACCATACATAACAAAATCACAGTATGATGTAAAACAGGATTATATAGCAGGGTAAGTACATAAGCATGTATAAACAAACATGTATACTCAAATATCTCAGAACAATAATGTAATAAACTTAACACATATCACATAGTTCTAAGAACTTTAACATTTTCATTATTTCAAAAGTTTACAGAAAGTTTTAATACAAGTGATTACACATAGTAAACTTAAGAAAAATTCTATCCTATTGCTGCTCAGGCTCCTTGATAACTATGCCCTTTACAGATTGTATCTTTGTTTGGATAGGGGCTTCAGCATCGTCAGCAGCAACAGGCTTCTTTACTTTAAGATCCTTCTTTTTCAAATCTTCAGCTTTGATCTTCTGTCGTTCAAAATAATGATAAGGCTTTGAAAAGTACTTGCTAGGCTCCTGGGCAGTAGGAGATAGCTTTCTCATCTTAGCCTTTCTTCTATATTGCACAATTGCCTCTTGCCTGGACTCATGCTTCCTCCACTCCAGTTCAGAATACCACTTGTTTCTATCCTGTATATTGTCTTTGGCAGCCTTCCATGCAGTCAAGATAATATTCCTGGAAGTGGGGCTCCATTGTTCAAAATCAGGCCTCAATTCAGCTTGCTCCCTGAATCTCTTCTTAGACAATTGGGCTTCTTGTTCTTTCTGCAAAGCTTCTTGTTCTTTCAGTATAGCCTCTGGCACTGGCTGAACTACTTTTTCTATGATGACCTTCTGATTTCCCTCAGGTGGGCTATACATTGACTGTATATCTACATGCATCATATCAAAGTCTGGTGGAGGGTATATTACTTGAGCCACTTCAGCTTGCTCCCCTCCAAGATATGTAGGATTAATCCCAGACTCTGCCACATTGTCATCATCACATAATGGAGGATATTCAAGGGTGGCTCTGATGGAATTTGAAATCCATTTTTCATGATCAGAGCCTGCTTTGACTAACACCCTCTCCCCCTTTATGACTTCTCTTTCAATGTGATCCGTAAGATCATCTTTCTGAAATCTTATCTGCGCATTCAGATAATTTACTCCATCTTTATAGAAAGGTTGCAACCTTTGGAGCTTGTCAGTTATAGCTTTTTGAGAGGCTTCTATAACAGTTTTAACAGCAGTGATGTGCTCTTGGAACTTCTTATCAAACTCTTCCTGGGCAGTAGTCCTTGCTGTAGTGTGAGCAGCAACCAGATTCTGCATCTCAGTGACTATCACATTGTGTGATTCAGTCAAATTGTCATTCATTCTTATCTGGTTTTCCAGGACATAGCCTTGCTTTACTGCCAGGTCTTCAATTTGTTTCTTGATGTTTTCTTGATGAGTAGCCAAAAAGACTACTGCATTACGTCCTTTATGGAAGCAGTCAGTCATCTTTTTCTTATTCAGATTCATTTCAAATCTGATGGACTTAATGTCTTGGGCCAGATCAAACTGCAGAGATTTATTCCCTTCATCTACATACTTTTCCAGAGCTTGCCTTTGCTCATCCAGTTTAATTTGTAAAGCCACCATCAATGAACTGTAATCAGTAGATGGGGCTGGCTGTGGTGCAGGCTGTGGTGCTATTGTTTGTAAAGCCTTCTTATAATTCTGGCTCCTTCTCTTAAAAACTTGGAATTTCCTTTTATTGGCTCTTGCAGCCTCTTCATCTTCAGAAGCAGATGTGCTTGCAATATCAACCCTGTCCTTAGGACTAGGATGTGAATCCTTCTCAGTCCTTTGTAGGCCTTCAGCATCTTTTGGCACCTCAGTCTCTTTGCCTGCAGTTTCTTCTATATTCTCCACTTGCTCCCCCTCAATGATTACTTTCTCCCCCTCAGCAGCAGCACTATCTTTCTCAAAGTCAGTTTGGAGAAGGTCAGGGAACAATTCTTCTAAAGTAAATTCCTATTGAGGATGGGATGGAGAATCTCCTATCTCATTAACCACTTGATCAGACACCACTTGAGAAGCAACAGATGTGTCCTCCATGACAACATCTTGGGGTTGACTAGGAATCTGAGATTGCTGATTAACATCAGACAATCTGTCAGTTATATCTTCATTGTCAATAGAGAAATCTAAGTGGTTGATTTCAGTTATTACCTCAAGTATTGTGTGGGTAGCTTGTTCACTCTCAAGTGGAGTTGGTTCTTCCACAAGTAAGGGCTCCCCCTGGATGGAATCCAGGTTAACTGGGCTAGCTTGAGGTAGCTCCCCCTATCTTGGTGCATCTTCTTGTCTAGCAGGTGACTGGCCAGCATATCCAGTGTCTTCTTCATGAGGAGTGAACACTACATGCTCTTCAGAGCTTCTTGATGATTCTTGAGCCACAGGGGCTGTCTTCTTCTTCTTCTGCAGGGGTGCTTCCTTCTCAGGAGTTGGCATTTCCTTGGTCAAGACTCTATCCCACCTAGAGAAAATTCTCAAATCCATTCTCCTCATGTGGTTAATCTTAGTTCCAGCTACTTGACTCATGACCTCTGGAATACTACCAGCTAGGTAAAGACTTAGAATCCTACCCAAATTGGGCTTCTTCATGTTCTCTTTTATATTCTCAAACACTACTGCAGACCAATCAGTTTGTAGTTTGAAGATAATCCTTGTCATGAGGCTAAACATGTGAGCTGAGACTCTGTCATGGCCTCCAGGCTTGCTCAAGATAACCTTGCCAACAATTTCAGATAAGAATTTGCCTTGCAAATTCATTCCCTTTCTGTTGAAAGCAGAACCTATTTTCAGGTTGGAGTCCAGTCCACACCATGTCAGTGCTTCTCTCGTCTTAGTAGCAGAAACATCATTTTCTTCTTTTGTCCTTGGTAACTGAAGTATCTTTCTCAGACTTTTAGGTGAGACCTTCACCTTTGCCCCATGAACTCTTGACTTAATTTTGAGTCCTGAGTCATCTAATGTTGCTCCATTCAGAAACTCCAGGACCTCCTTCTTCCAGATCTTGATCGGCTCTGAAATAAGAAATTCTAACCCAGTCGCAGCTATTAGGGTTATCACGCTTTTGATCTCAGGTTCCGCGTCATCAAAAGCATGTCGCACGAGTTCATAACCTTCATTCACATTCTCTTCGAGCTTGGGCGCCATTAGGGTTTGAAGAAATTTGAATCTAGAGAAGAGAGGTGTCGACACACAAGTTTGGTCTCGAAACTTTGGTGAGCGTGTCGACAGACAATGGCAAAAACCTATTTATACCTTTCTAGAATCGAAGATGAAAGGGCGCATCAAAATACTCAAATTGTGTCGACACTGTTGATAAGTGTCGACACAGACTTATAACGTCTCGACAACTAAGTGTCGACACAAGTATAGTCGACATAATATATGTGTCGACACTTGTTTATGTGTCGACAGCGCTTAGCTCGACACTTAGTCGAGACTTTACCAGACTAATGTTGAGTAAATCCTAAGTGTCGACACCACCTTGGATGTGTCGACACCTACTATTTATGTGAAGACACTAATTCTCTTAAGTGTCGACACAGACTGTCTAGATATGTCGACACCATTTCTCTGAAATTTCGACACCACTTTTCTGTGTCGACACAGACATCTCTGTGTGTCGACACCATTTTACTTAGCCAATTTTTGAAAACTTAATCTAAGTTTATCATACCTAATTCAATTTTGAACCTATTGAATTTGGTTTCATCTAAGGGCTTAGTATACATGTCAGCTGGTTGATTATATGTATTAATGTAATCTAGGGAAATATCTCCTTTTCCACATGTTCTCTTAGAAAATGGTATTTTATTTCTATGTGCTTAGTCCTACTATGGGAGACAAGATTGTTTGCAATAGAAATAGCACTAGTAGAATCACAAAATAAAGGTGTTCTACTTACTTGAATACCATAATCTTCAAGCTGATGTTGTATCCATAGAAGTTGAGCACAGTAACTTCCTGCAGCCACATACTCTGATTCTGCTATGGAGATAGCCACACTTGTTTGTTTCTTGCTACTCCAAGATATCAGTCTTCCACCTAGGAATTGACACGTTCCAGTTGTACTTTTCCTATATTCCTTGCAGCCTGCAAAATCTGCATCTGAATAACCTGTCAGTTCAAAGTCTCCATTCCTAGGGTACCAAAGGCCTAGATAAGGAGTGCCCTTAAAATATCTCAGTATCCTTTTGATTGCTGTCAAATGAGATTCTTTAGGGCAAGCTTGGTACCTAGCACAGACACATGTAGCATACATAATATCTGGTCTACTTACAGTCAAATATAGTAGGGAGCCAACTATCCCTCTATACAAAGTCTCATCTACAGGTTTCCCTGCATCATCTTTGCTAAGAGACATACTTGACCCCATAGGAGTTTTCATGGTACTGGATGATTCCATACCATACTTTCTTATCAATTCTAGAGTGAACTTAGACTGGCATATGGATAAACCATTCTCAGTCTGTCTAACTTGGAGACCCAAGAAGAACTTAAGTTCCCCCATACTGCTCATTTCAAATTGTCCTTGCATAAGTTTTGCAAACTTTTTGCAAAGACTACTTTCAGTAGACCCAAATATTATGCCATCTACATATATTTGGACTAGTATGATCTTGCCTCTGGATTCCCTAAGGAATAGAGTCTTGTCTATTTTCCCCCTTGTGAATTTATTCTCAATGAGGAAACTAGACAGGGTTTCATACCAAGCCCTAGGGGCTTGTTTTAACCCATACAAAGCCTTCCTAAGTCTATAGACATAATTAGGTTTAGTAGAATCAACAAAACCTGATGGCTGTTCCACATAGACTTCTTCCTTCAGATTGCCATTCAAAAAGGCTGACTTAACATCCATTTGGTATACTTTAAACCCTTGATAGGTTGCATAGGCCAAGAACATACTTATTGCCTCCAGTCTGGCTACTAGAGCAAAGGTTTGATCAAAGTCAATACCTTCTTCCTGCCAATATCCCTTAGAAACTAGTCTAGCTTTGTTCTTCACAATAACTCCATGTTCATCCATCTTGTTCCTAAAGATCCACTTAGTCCCAATAATGTTGTGGTCTTTTGGTTTAGGAACAAGCTCCCAGACTTTGCATCTCTTGAACTAATTCAGCTCCTCTTACATTGCCTCAATCCAATGAGGGTCTAGGATGGCTTCTTCAAATTTCTTTGGCTCAACTTGGGATAGAAAGTTGGAGTAGAGTACTGAACTTAGATTTCTGCTCCTTGTTTGTACCCCTTGACTTAGATCACCAATAATTTGATTGGCTGGATGATCTTTTAGATGTCTATTAGCTGGAGGCAGCCTGTCTTCAGGTTGTACTCCTTCAGCTTCTTCAACTTGCTGCACCCCTTGGTCATCTTCTGCATCAGGTGCATCTAGTACTCCTCCTGGACAACAGCCACTATCATCTACTTGATGTCTTGCAGTAGAACCTTCTTCAATAGTGAGCTTGTCCATCTTCTCAGTCACACCTGTAGAGCTGCAAATACTTCTAGATAATTCATTGTTAATGAGTCTAGCTTCATCAAACACTACATGTACTGACTCCTCTACAACTTGAGTAGTCAAATTGTAGATCCTATAAGCATTAATGTTATTGTTGTACCCAACAAAGATCCCCTCTTGGGATTTGGCAGCAAACTTGGTTAAGTAAGACTTACCATTGTTAAGTATATAGCATTTACAATCAAAGATCCTGAAATAGGATAGGTTTGGTTTTCTGCCTTTCACAATCTCATAGGGGGTCTTATTGTGACTTTTGGTGATAGTAGCCCTATTAATTACATGGCATGCAGTGTTTACTACCTCAGCCCAGAAATATTCTGGGAGAGATGTGTCACTTAATAGGGTTCTAGCAGCCTCTATCAAGGTTCTATTTTTCCTCTCAGCAATGCTATTTTGCTGAGGTGTTCTTGGTGAAGAGAATTCCTGAAATATCCCAAACTCTTCACATAGCTTTGTCATACTATCAGACTGGAATTCAGTACCATGGTCACTTCTTATTTTAACCACTGTACTGTCTAACTCATTCTGAATTTGTTTAACAAAACTATAAAAGATATTAGGAGTTTCAGATTTCTGTCTAAGGAAGAACACCCAGGAAAACCTTGAGTAGTCATCTACAACCACAAATGTGTAGACCTTCCTACCTAGGCTGTGAACTGGCATAGGACCAAAGAGATCCATATGCAAGAGGTATAAGCACCTCACAGCATCTTTGTTTTCAATGCTATTAAAGGTGGATCTAGTCTGCTTGCCCTTTTGACAAGCTGAGCATATACCATCTTTAATACACTTAACCTGAGGACCATTCCTCACTAACTCTTTGCTATAGAGTTGGCCAATTGCCTTGTAGTTAAGATGGGCTATCCTCTTGTGCCATTTGACACAATGAGAGACTTTCTCATCAGCTACAAGACACACATGAGAAACATTGTTCTCACACATAATGTCTAGACAATAGACATTTCTCTTCCTATAACCTGTCAAAATAATCTTTTGATCATTTGACCTCCTGATATGACAACCATCTTTGGCAATTGAGATGTCATATCCTAAATCACTCAACTGACTTATACTAATGAGGTTGTGTTTCAAACCTTTAACATAAGCCATTAGAGTAATTGTAATAAGGTTGTTAGAAATGTTACCAAAACCTTTGATGATTCCTTTTTCAGAACCACCAAAGGTGACTTTAGCACCATCCTTGATTGGTGTGTAGTTCTTTAGCAATCCCCTAGTTCCAGTCATGTGCCTGGAACATCCACTGTCCAAGTACCATATTGGGGCATGGTCACTTGGACTCACCTGCAAAACAGATTAGTTAACCTTAGAACCAAAAGAATTCTCGGGTCCTTGGTGCTGGTTAGTTTGCCTCTTAACAAAACTACCTGTAGCTTTTCTAGCAGGTAGATTGCTACTCACTTTGGCACTTGAATTGTGCCAAGAGTCCATGGCAAAGTGGCCTACCTTGCCACAACACCAACACTCAAATCTGTTGTACCTTTGCTTAGGTACAACCCTGGCTGTTCTATCTACAGCAGGCTTGTTGAGTACTGGGGCTTTGCCCTTAGACTTGGACTGAACAGTCCTAGCAGGTTTTGTAAACCCTAATCCAGTTTTACCCTTTTGATGTACAAATTCATCTATCAAAGGTAGAACAGACTTCATTTTAGAAAACCTTGCAACTATGTCTCTCTCTTTCTGAAGACTAATCTCTAGATTTCTGATTTGATCATTTTTAAATGTTATAGTCCCCATCTGAATAACAGTTATGTTCTTCAGCCTGGCTATTTCATTTAGTTTTTGATCAATCAACTTATCAAAATCTGTTACAGTAACTTTAAGACTGACAATTTCCTTAGCCTGACTTTTGGCCAAGGACTTGCTTTTCTTCAAAGCTTGCAACACTACTCTATATTCATCAATCAATTGATGAATATCTCCTTCAGATTCAGATTCACTCTCATCACTTGATGCTGATGAATCTGATTCTGAACCAGCACAAGAAACTGAACTTGAAGAACAATTTTGTACCTGACTAGGTCCAGGCTACTCCTGGATTTTGTCAGCTTCAGAAAAGGCCATCAGTCCCTGGCCATGATTGTCCTCTTACTCATATATTGAGTTCATTAATTGGATGAACTCTTCTTCTTCTTCTTCTTCTTCAGCATACAGTCCAATGTAAGCTTCAGCTTCTGAATCAGTTTCTGAAGAAGACATATCTGACAGACTTTTGCCCTTTTTAGCAACAAAGGACCTTTCCTTTTTGCCCTTGATTAGAGTCTTCTTCTTATCAGTTGACTCTTCTCTCTTCTCTGGACAGTCAGCAATAACATGTCCTTGTTTGTTACAACAATAACAGACTATCTTTGAAGATGTAGTTCTACTTGTCTTGGGCTTTCTCATGTCATTCTTTGATGACTTCTGTGAAGTGGATGACTTAGACCTCCACTGTTTCTTCTTCAGGAACTTCTGAAAATATCTTGTGAAAGCTGCAAAGTCAGCATCACTCTCACTGCTTTCAGAATTCTTACTGTCTGACTCATCTGTCTTAGTCTCAACAACTTTTGGTGGTGGAGATGGAGACTTACTTTTATATTTCTTGGTGGCTTCTGTCTTGAATGCCACAGCTCTATCTTTATGCTCAAATCTGGTAGTCTTCTCCTCCTCTTTCCTAACCATTAGCTGCATTTCATAGGATAACAGCTTTCCAAACAATGTTGGAGGAGGAATATCTGCTAACTTGGCCATTTCCCTTATGACACAAATCTTAGTATCCCAGTCTTTAGTTAGGGATCTCAGAAACTTATCATTCAGCTCATAGTTGCTGAATTCTCTTCCATAAGACATCAACTCATTGACAATCATATAGAATTTCTTGTAGTATTCTGTTATACTATCATACCTGCCTTGTCTGAAACTTTCATACTCCTGATTTAGTAAAGACTTTCTGTCCTGTCTAACTTCTTCAGCCCTCCATGTATATTATCAGTGTGTCCCACATTTCCTTTGATGTTTTACAGTGAATCAAGTTCTGGAATGTGGCATCATCTATTGCACTCACAATAATATTCTGGGCCCTCTTGTCCATGGTGGCCAGAATAATCTCATCTTTGGTCATTTCAGAAAAGTCCTTAGGAGTTCTCTGATTTGCATCCAGGACTGAAACTTTCATAGGCACATATGGCCCTTCTTTGACTGTGATATAGATTCTAGGGTCAGAGGCTTCCATAAATAGCCTAACCCTTTCTTTCCAGATGCCAAAAATCTCCTTTCTGCAAATTGGCAACTTCATGGATTCAAGTTCTTTGTGATTCTCTGTTGAACCCATTTTCTTGATTTTCTTGATTCTGTACTTGATTATACTGAATCTGCCAACAGCATCTACTCAGAGAGTTATGTCCTTTTTTGAGCAACCTCCCTCTGATACCACTTGAAAGAAATTTTACCTAATCACCTAGAGGGGGGGGGGTGAATAGGTGACCTTATCTTTTTAAACTTTTAGGCAGATTATATCACCGAATTATAAATACTTCTTCACATCAATTCAGCACAGCAATCACAGAATCACACACACAGAGTACACACAGTTTTATAATGGTTCCCCAAGGTTTGGGTACATCCACATTCCCCCTTCTCCTATTTAGTAGTGTACTAGATTAGGCCAAACTCCTTCACTATTCGCAGATCCTCAGATCTTACACTCAGAACCCCAACCAGGCTCCTACAGCTTAGATTGATCCCACTCCTACAACTCAGGCTCAACAGCCCTACCACTCAGTCTTCACAAAGACATACACTCAGTAACAAGGCCTACACTCAGAGAAATGAATCTCCTACACTCAGGCACACAGGCCCTACCACTCAGCCTTTATAATTTCAGGCTTACAACTCAGATCCCTAAGGATCCTACAAAAAATTAAAAATACAATGTATATACCTACAACTCAGAATAAGAGAGAAGAGTTGACAGGTTTCTTGATGAGTTCTTGGAAGAACTTTGCTGAGATCACCCTTCCTTGGCTTCCTTCAAAGCTTCTTGAATTTTGAACACAATAGGGTTGAGTCTCAATGCAGCTGATCTTCAATCACTGCTAACTTAAGAATCAGAACTCAGTCTGAGACTTTTCTTCACAGCCTGGTTCAACAGCTGTCTTGTTGGAAGGAGCTCTCTCTCTCCAACTACTTAGATCTTCATGTGAATTGATTCTTCAATGAATTGCTTGATCTTCTCAATCAACTTTTCTGTTGAAGTAATAGGCCTTTATATAGGCCTTCTTCATGGTGACCGGCTGATCTGGTTCCTAATAGCTTTCTGACATCTCTGACAGTTGTATTAGAACGGCTGGAATGGCAGCTGTCAAGTCATCCAGTCACTTCTTGAATTTTTTGTAACTGTCTGAAAGTGTCGAGACAGTCAGTCTTTAAGTGTCGACACTTATAGTCTAAGTGTCGATACAAGTAGACTAAGTGTCGACACTAGCCTTCATGGTGTCGAAACAACTTCTTGTATTGTAGAATTTGCTTCTCGACACTGCTTCTTCAACATGTGTCGACACTGATATTGTGTGTCGACACAACTCCTTGTTCTTTAGTATTTGGTTGAATTCTTGTAAGTGTCGACACAACTCCTTTGTGTCGACACATCTTCTTGTGTTGATACTCGCTGAGTGTTGACACATTTTCTTAGTGTTGACACTTGCCTTCTGTGTTGATACTTGCTGAGTGTCCACATATTTTCTTAGTGTCGACACTTGTAGTTAGACTTCATTGAAATTTGCTGAGTGTCGACACAGCCTCCTAGTGTCGACACTTTCTTCGTGTGTTTAGACTTTTACTGTGTGTCGACACTGATCGTTTGTGTCGACACATTCTTCATATGTTGAGACTTTGGCTGAGTGTCAGCACATCTCCTTTGTGTCGACACTTGTACTTAGAATTTGTTGAACTTTTGCTGAGTGTCGACACTGCCTCCAAGTGTCGACACTTTCTGATGTCGACAAAGTTCCTCTGGGTGTCGACACTGCTATTAAGTGTCGACACTGCTTCACTGGACATTTTTTCATTGTGTGTCGACACAAACTGTATGTGTCGACACTTTCCTTCTGGTGTCGACTCTGCATACCTGGTGTCGACACAATTACTCCAAGTGTCGTCACTGCTTCTCTGGGTGTCGACACAAGTCTTCTTAAGTGTCGACACTTTTCTTCTGGGTGTCGACACATGGACTTAGAAACTTTTCAGCTTTCCCTGCAAATACTTAACCTGCACAACTAAACTCAAAACACATCCAATACATTTTGATGTATATCATTGAGTAGGGCGAGGCTTCTTCAAATCAGGTACATTTATTCCAATGTACCCAACACATAACTAAAGGAGACATACACAGTGAAACTTACCAGAACGGATACACATGCAGGATCCTTGATAGAGAGCAAAGAAAGCAGCGTGCAGGATAGCGAGATTGATTTCTTTGAAGCCAAGCAGGATCCTCTAAAGAGATTCAACGGCGAGGCATGTCTTGAGGAAGTATGGCACACACGAATGGAGTCCAAATAGGAATTGTTTGGCTCTACTACGATGTCGTAGAGGAGGAAATGAAGGAGTTACCTTTATGCCACCGAAGCGAGAGAGGAGAGGAAATGAAGGTGTTACCTTTATCGGCGATGGCGTCGTGGAGTCGCTGAGACCAAACAGCAAGCTGGTGATCGGCATAGCACCTGAGAGGGAGAGGGAGAAGAGCAGCTTGGAGGAGGACTTGGAGGAGGCGAGGATCTGTCGAGGATGAAGAGATGCTTCTAGTGAGATTGTAGATGGGAGAGGTCGAGGAGGAGGAGCTTGGAGGATGTCAATCAATCTTCGTTGCCGAGCTGGAGAAATTTCCACGGGGTCGAAGCTACCAGAGAGATTGGAGAGGGAAACCTACTCCTTCATCTTCCTTCCCATGTGAAAGTCGTGCTGCAAAGAGGTAGGGATGGACTCCAGTCCTGGAGACATGACTGAAAGGAGGAGCCGACAGATTTGATAGGTGCAGGGCAGAAATTTGAGCGGGAAAAGTTGGAGGGAAAGAGCAAATTACTTTAAAACCAAATATTTTGAAATTAAGAGAGGATGGAAAAGGGAAATATGGGGAATAAGAATGTTGCACCAAAGGACACTTTTTATTTATAGAATAGTATAGATATAAATAATATCATGACAAGATAATTTTCGGTAAAATAATAGTCACCTCCAGGGAAGAGTAGAAATAATCAACCCGAGCTCGAGAACAATACGACCCCGATATTCCTCACCAGAATATCTTGTACTACACACGATAGTTGCACTTGCCTCCTTTCGTTAAAACTCGATTTCAACTGTTTTATATCCAAATAATAAATCTGCGCGCCCCGTCTTCCTCAATAAAACCAAATCCGCTCTTTCTAAATAAACTGCCCGGGGAGCAGCATGTTCTAAATTATTTTGGGAGTTTTAACCCCCATCAAGTTTCTAGCGCCGTTGTTGGGAAAATTTAGAGTTGTTATTTTGAACTCTGGAGAACTATTACTTTTACTTATATATATATATATATATATATATATATATATATATATATATATATATATATATATATATATATATGGACGCCAAAAAAATTAATAATAATAATAATACTAATAATAAAATTACTTAAAAAAACACTAAAAAATTTATTTAAAAAAATTAAGAAAAAAATTAAAACTAAAAATTTAAAAACTATAAAACTTTTAAAAAAAATCTCAAAACTAAAAACTAAAAAATATAAAAAAAACTAAAAACAACTTAAAAAACTTAATATATTATTATTATTATTTCATATATTTCTCTAAAATAACTTAAAACTAAAAAAACTATAAAACTAAAAACTAAAAAAAAACTATAAAACCAAAAAACTGTAAACACTAAAAAAACTAAAAAACCTAAAAACTAAAAAAAACTATAAAACTAAAAACTCTAAAAATCTAAAAAATCTATAAAACTTAAAAAACTAAAAACCAAACAAAAATATAAACACTAAAAAACTCAAAAACCTAAAACACTAAAAAACCACAAAATTCAAAAAACAAAAAAAACCTACGACATACTAGCTAAAAAATACAAAAACCTATTTAAAAACACTAAACAAATTAATAATTTGTTATTAAAACTATATATATCTAAAAAGAACCACTAATAACCACAAAAACATTTTTCGTATATAAACGTTTTTCGTATATAAATTTTATTTTAACTTTTTTTTGAAAAAAATCAAACATATTTTAAGTCTATATATTTCTTTTTTCGCTTCAGCGTGCTTCACATTATTGTAAGCGCTAGGGGAACGCATATGTATAACGCTTATATAGATAAGACGTTAGCTTACGGGTCACACACACACTTGCCCCCCTACCGCCCGCAAATATTTGGCCGAATTTATCTTTTTTATTTTTCTGTTATTTTTCTTTTCTTTGTTCAAAATAATTTAGGGTTTCAACCCGGGCCTCCCCGACCTCGTCTCAGGGAAGCTTCTACCCTCCATTTTTATTTTTGTACATATTGTATTTTGTCTATTATCGTTCCGCATACTTAGATTGCAACATTGCGGACAATGTTGGATTTAAGTATGGGGGTGTTTTCTTATTTTTCATATTAAGCACTTTTTATATTCTGCACTTAGCAAAAATACAAAAAAATGCATAAAAAATAAAACATCAAAAAAAAATCTTGTTTTTATAATCAAAAACCTAAAAAAATCCATAAAACAAAACAAAAATTTCCATAAAAATAAACTTGAAAATAAAAAATTCGAAAAATTTTGTTTTTTTTACTTTGTAAATTTTTTGTAAAAAAAAAATCTTTCTCTTTCCCCCCTCTCTTCTTTGTAAAAAAATCCTTCTCTTTCTCCCCTTACTTATTTATAAATAACACATCTTTCTCCTTCCTTTCTTGTAAATAAATTGATAAAAATGTTAAAGAAATCTAAAAACTCAAAACTCAAAAAAATTTAGAAAATCCAAAAAAAAAGAAAATAACTCTAAAAATCAAAAAAAGATAATAAATTAAACTCAAAAAAAAGAAAAAAAACACTAAAATCCCCCAAAAAATGTTTATTATGTAACAAATAAATCGAATGTCTCATTCTTAACCACTTTTCGCTCTCCAAAAATCTAGTTGCGAGTTTATTTGTAAGCAAATTTTATTAATTCTTTGTTTACTATTCGTTTATTAATTGAAGATCAATAAATTTAGATATCTGAGGTTAAGTTTTAAAGAGTTTCTTATGATTTTTTTTTTATTTAGATTAGGTACCTGTTTTCAGCACCACTTCTAACTTATCTAAATAGTTATATATTTATTTTGTTAGAAAATAAGAACCTTATATTTCAATTATGTTTACTACAAGCTTTTTTTTGAAATATAGGAACGTTTAATTTATAAAGGTTACTCTCAAAAAATTTTTATTAAACCTAGTTTTCTTTTTGTAAAAAAACCCTATCTCATTTTCTCATGTCATTTTTGGCATGATTTTGATCCTTAAAAGATCCTATGTCAATGGGAATAAGATTTTATTCCGTAAACATAGGCATCCAATATTTGAAAAGATTATATGTTACAGAGTACGAGGATAAAATTCATTATTCCTATACATATACATTGAGTTATTATGAATTAGTTAAAAAAGTTTATTATGAAGAGGGCTCTAAATCAAAGCACTCTTCATAAACCTCAACATCCCCCTCCGCCAATTTCAAATGATTCTAGATTTAATTTTAAAATCTTTTTGGGAGCATAATTTGTAAATTGCATTATTTTCTTTAATTCTTATAAGCTAAAGTTTCCATAATCCAGTCTATTTTTGATTATATCAGAAGTTTTTTTTTTAGCGGAAACTCTTCCTTTATTTAAATTTATGTCATAATTTAGGACTTAACTCTTATACCCCAGATAATTATTTTGATCTTTTTTTCAATTAAATCAAACGGTAGCTAAACTTAGGATTTCTTTAATCCCTTATAAGTATATCTACAACTTTTGCTCTGAAATACCAAAAACGTAAGTATGGGGGTATTTGATGAGTTGTAAATATACGTATTTTTATATATAATAAATAAGTCATTTTAGTTTATTTTAGTTAATTTTTTTAATAAAATGCTTCTTTTCTGTAAATATTGTACTAACTTAACTTAAATTGTTTCCTGAAATTTTCAGGAAAATTGTCAAATTTGTATAATACATGCCCTTGTACTTCAGGTCATGATGCTTAAGATCACGGCAGTGAACCGATCGCACAAGTAATATAAAATGGGGGTTTTCCCAAGTATCAATCTCTCAAGAAACACAGTAAGGTGGAGTGAATTTCGAGGAGGACTTGAGATTAAAGTCCTCAGGTCGGAGCTAACTAAGTGGGGTATTGATGTTTGCGGAAACAGAAAATAAAAGGCTAACAACTACTCCTATGCAACGCCGCTATGCGATGCTTCGCCAGGCGGGATGGTAGACTAGTCGGGCTGCTATGCACCGAATCACTAGGTGGATGGACGAGTAGGCTTGCGGATGAGGTGGTGAGAATGGCGGAATGAGGGTCGTGACCACCTCTTCGCAACGCACGCCACTAGCAATTAAGAGTGCGGCAAGGGTGGATGGTGGTGGATGGAATATGGCGCAACTGAAGTAAATGATGAAAACATATAATCACATAGACATAATTGTATAAACACGTTTTACAAACTAAGCATACTTCATCAATGTAAATAAAGTTAAACACCAATATGCAACAATAATGCAAGAACAAGTCAAGAGATCGAATGAATCCGAAGTCTTGCTGAGGATTCACGGTTGGAATCATCGGGTTGTCATTTCGCATCCAAGCTCGGTCCTCAACTGCGTCCGGGGTAGAGAAGGGCTGTCACCACCTTCCAATGGCCCGTATTCTTCATCTCACGATGGCGGACGAAGTTTGCTAGCTTTCCTTTGCTTGATGGCTATGGCGTCAAACCCTACTTGAAGCTCACGGATGAAGGAGAAGGCCGAGAGGAAGCTCCGGCTTGGATTTGGCGGTGAAAGTTTGCCCGGAGCACCTCCCTAGGGTAGAAGATGAAGGGGAACGACGAAGAAGGCGGAAAACGGCGGAGAAATGTCGAGCTCCGGATCCTCCCCCGAATTAGGGCGAGACCTGCACTATTTATATAAAGCAGAAATGAACAATGCACACGATCACAGACGCACGACCAGTGGGCGTGCGCACTATGTCCGGTGATCGTGCGCACTGGCATGGAAGATCAGGAAGAAGAACTGGGATAACACGCACGAGCAGTGGCGCACGACCAGTGGTCGTGCGCACTAAATCCAATGGTCGTGCGATTACCCCAGACAGGACTCCAGAAAAGAGGAATCAATGCACACGATCAGTGGCGCGCGATCGGTGGTCGTGCGCAATATGTCCAGTGGTCGACCGCTTACACCAGGCTGATTCTGGAAATCGTAGAATAGTGCACCCGATCAGGGGCGCACGACCAGTGGTCGTGCGCATTAGATCCCATGATCGTGCGCAGTATTCCTGTTTCACAACCATCCCGGAACACGCACATGACCCCTGTACCGAAAGGAAAAACCAATCACGGATATGTGCAGACATTACATGCAATAACAAAAAGGAGAACAGAGTATAAAAATAACAAAATAGACAACCACGGGCATAAATGTGCACTTCCTATGGAAATAAAGATTAGAAGAAATAGGAACGATAAAGAACTAAAAGTGAAGTGCAAACACGTGAAAACTAACCCAGATGAGTCCGAAAATAGGTATAAAAAGTGGACTCATCACACCCCCAGACTTTACTGTTTGCGCGTCCCGAGCAAACAAAATCTAAGCAGATAGGGAAAAATACTAGTTAACAAAGAAATTGCGATACGAAGTACCATGCGAAGTCGCATGCTCGCGCGCGTAAAAATATAATAGAAGAAATTTCTAAGTATGCAGAATAGTTTATATTTTTCACAATGCGTATCAAAATTTTATTATTTCTCAAAAATGGAATCACGGTGAATCATCCGGTCACGCCAAGGGAGAAAGTAGACTAATCGGTAGGCGAGCATTGCCAAAGATCTGGGCTCGGGATAACCTCCAAAGGAATCCACCAAAGTCGGTGACCATATGCTTTTCCTTTCGCATTCTCTCCACGGCACTGGTTTGGTTCACACACGAATCAGTAGGACTGTAGGTGAAGAGATGGGGCTTGGGTTTCGGTGAGGTAAACAAGGATAAACAAGAAGGCTATGCACCTAACTCAAATGAGCTAGTATAAAAGGAATCCATCAGCTAACCAAAATATATGCGGGTACACCACACCCCCAGACTTAACTTTTAACATATGGATGTGTGCACCGCCTACTCCAAATATAATCACATTTCCCAAAAAGATTTTCAATTTAAACTTTTTCTTTTCACTTTTTTTTTCTTTACAAATATTTTTCTTTTTCTTTTTTTTTCTTTTTCTTCATTTTATTTTCACAATTCAGCAGAAATAAACTTCGGAGCCCTTCCACATTTTCACAAATAATAACACCATGTCACATCCCAACATGAAAATATAAAACACTAAACTCGACTTGGGTGTGCGACTAGGATTGGCTATGAGGCTTTGGTGAAATCATGGTGGAGCTGAATCAAAAGGAGGGGTAGGCACAATAGGGCTAGCGAGGATAAGACGTTAGGAATGGTACAAAGCTCAACCGGGCCAAAATGATGGCCTACATCACGCTCATGCGAGTGAACTAACCTATACCCATGCTTCAAGAATAGCTTGGGGCAAGTTCTTAGCCAACGAGAAAGACTATCCATCCTCCCGACTCGAGCAATACGAACCTAACGGCCGTCTACACACATCCCTAAGCTACCGTCGGATTCACACCGGATTCACCAACTTTTGAGTAGAATAAAAAGTATTTACGCAATTAGAAAAATATAAAACTAAAAGCATACAGAAAAATTAAATCTACTCGAATTTCTACACGAGACGAGAGCAGTTGACTAGGAGCACAGCAAGGTCAACATTTTACTCCGTCTCACAATCCTAAGCCAGCACCATAATTTTCCCAAATCTAACAAAGAAATTAGTTTAACTCACGGCACACTAACAGCTAAGCACGCGCTCATGTGGGTGCAGTGGTGTGTGATGCAATGAACTAATCAAAATAAAACTATAAAAGCTTCTAGTATGCACATGAGATGTGCACGTGCAATAGCTAACAGATCTCTCCCCCAGACTTAAACTAAGCAAAACAGCATATAATAGAGAAATTAAAATCATAAAGAGCTAAGGGAAGAGGTTACCCAATGCTCAGGTAGTGAGCATACCAGAAGATGCGTGGAAACCGAAGCAGGCCCGCCATACGAAGAATCACAACCCCGCCAATGCGATTTGCTATGAATACCTGCAGGGGTGAGCTCCGCAAAAAAGAAAATAGAAAATACAAAGAAATGCTAAAACTAAAATAGACATGAAAATAAAAATGCAGGAAATAAAAGATAAGTACCGGGGTTATTGTCATCCCAGCACGACTTATTAAATTCAAAACAGTTCTAGCTAATGGGCCTATGAAATAAAAAGTGCACAGGTAACTGTTCCAATATCCGTTTCGGTAACGGGTACCGATACGGTGATAGAGCAGTTACCCCTCTACCTAAATAATAATACCTGCCCAACACAGGTAGAGTAAATAGGAAGTAGGATGAGGAGGATGCCTGGCCCTCACTCATCTCACCACAAAATAAATCCTTGCCTAGCAAGGTATCATCTATCACAGGCCCGCAGGAGGCGATGGAAACGACATGAGCACAAAGCTCATCGTCATCCCAACGTACCTGTGGAGACTCATCCTGCACAGGCTCAGATAAATAAGGGGGATCAAGTAATGAAAGAGAAGAAGAACTAAAAGAATCAGAAAATGGGAGAGTGATCCCGGTCTCACTCTCAGCAGGATCCAAGCAGAGATCATCATCAGTATCATACGAGTCATACCGAGAGGAATCCGAGAACTCGAGGTCCGCGGTGGTAAGAGGAACGACATCATCCAATAAGGAGGTGCAAACCTCTACATCGGAAAGAGGGTATTCCTCATCCCACCGGGGTGCGTAAAAGTGTTTCGAAGATCCACCTTATCCGTCGGAGATAGAAGAATCATCATCCCACTTTGGTGCAACCTCGGGCACCGAATCATCCACAATTACGACATCATCAACCGACTCACACAAAAATGGAGTAGCACAATCCGGCAAATATTGCGGAGGGGCAAGGCTACTCTCAAAATCAAGCACTGAATGAGCAGGCCCCATCGCAAAATCATTCACTGACGCCACCCCGTCGACGACCGGAACAATCTCATCGTCCCAAACAGGAGCGTCCATGAGTTCCTGCGTCTCTTTTTGTTGGCTAACACCAGAGTGATCATCATCACTCAAGGAAAGCTCGTAAAAAGGGATCGAGGGACCCATGAAAGATCTATATGCGGCCAGAGATTCTTCAATAATCTCAACGGGTAAAGAATGAGCAAAGTGCATTATGTCAGTGTATGGGCCAGGCAGCACCCTGCTAGGCATGTCCACA
Organism: Platanthera guangdongensis; assembly: GCA_039583875.1. Classification (NCBI taxonomy): domain Eukaryota; kingdom Viridiplantae; phylum Streptophyta; class Magnoliopsida; order Asparagales; family Orchidaceae; genus Platanthera; species Platanthera guangdongensis. The sequence continues at coordinate 126,383,083 of CM077147.1, read as the reverse complement.
ACAGTCTTCCGCGAACGGGAGGTTGTTGTGCACACGCCCTCAGAGGGAGAAGGCTTGCACAAATAAGGGCAATCCTTCAACATGTGGCCCATACCTTGACATAACAAACACCGAATGCAATGCTCGGCATTCATAACAGCAATGGCATCGATGGATCAGCGCAAAGTGTCAAGGATACGGCACTCAGCATCAGGATCCATCACGAACAAAAATAATTACTGAAAAAGTGCTACACAGCTAAAATGAAAATAGCACGGATCTGCTATCTAAATCAAATATCAGAAAAGGGTAAAAAGAAATAAGCAAAATAAAAATTCTAATAACCAAAGCAAATAAATAAAAAAATGATATAGACAAATGGAAAAGGGCTTCAATCTATTATCTCCCTCTCCAAAAACTCACACGATTGTGTTCCCTGCCAACGGCGCCAAAAACTTGATGCTTAAGATCACGGCAGTGAACCGGTCGCACAAGTAATATAAAATGGGGGTTTTCCCAAGTATCGATCTCTCAAGGAACATAGTAAGGTGGAGTTAATTTCGAGGAGGACTTGAGATTGAAGTCCTCAGGTCGGAGCTAACTAAGGGGGGTTTTGATGTTTGCGGAAACAGAAAATAAAAGGCTAACAACTACTCCTATGCAACGCCGCTATGCGATGCTTCGCCAGGCGGGATGGAAGACTAGTCGGGCCGCTATGCACCGAATCACTAGGCGGATGGACGAGTAGGCTTGCAGATGAGGTGGTGAGAATGGCAGAATGAGGGTCGTGAGCACCTCTTCGCAACGCACGCCACTAGCAATTGCTAGTGCGGCAAGGGTGGATGGTTGATAATACGGTTTGCAGTCAATTTTATTAGGATATTTTCGGGGTTTTAAAGCCAATCATGTCTTGTAAAGTACTTATTTTGATTCCCCTTTGTATATATTTTTGTCACTAATGCATTTTTTTCTGCTTTTTGCAGGTTTTCACGGCTTTCAGCCGAAGTTTGCTGTGACACGCCCGAAGGTCACGCCCTACCAGGGCATGTACCTAGGGCGTGTACCCAGAGGAATGAAGCAATTGGTCCGAAACTGTATTCCGTGGAAACTTAGTGTACACGCCCTCGGTCACGCCCGTGTCACACCCGACACGGGCGTGTACTAGAGGCGTGTCCCCAGGTTCCGAGGAATCGCCGCAGCGCGCTCGTTTTTCCCGCTCCACCGTCGCACCGAAAGTGTCACGCCCCAGGGTCACGCCTGACCCGGGCGTGACATATGGGCGTGTACTTCAGCAATTCCGCCCGTCACCTCCAACATTCAATTTCAGCTCAACAAAGTCACGCCGCAAACAACACGCCCCAGGTACACGCCCTGCCAGGGCGTGACTTGTGGGCGTGTACCGCAACAACTCCGTCAGAATTCAATTCCTGCCCGAAAAAGTCGCGCTGAATGTGTCACGCCCCAGGGTCACGCCCGACCAGGGCGTGACAGGGGGGCGTGACCCGACCCGAAAAATTCTATAAATAGAGCCCAACTCCAGGGGTTTTATGACAACTTTTCGCTTTGAGAGGGGAGGTTCTGTCCTTTGTATTTCTGAACTTTTTAAGCATGTCTTTCCATTTTTAGTTCGTAGCTCTAGCTTTATGCTTTCCCTGTATTAGCTCCTAGCTTCTTTCCGTAGTATGATGCTAATGATAGTGTAGTTTCCTTTTCATGTTCTTGTAATCTCTGGTTTTCAAGCTGTAAGATCACTGTTTCTCTTGATAAAAAGTATTGTTTTCTTTTTCGTTCCTGCTCTGTTTTCAGTATTTTTCTTCTGCTCATCCCCCTCTTCCACCTCACCATGATTAACTAATCCTCCATGTACTCGATCTAATTGATCCGAGGTTCGAGTGATTAGGTTATGATGCTTTGAATCTTACCTTTTCTTTTTAGGGTTTAGCTTTGAATTACTCTTGATTTATCACGGGTTGGAGGTATATTATCAATATATACTATCCACCTTTGCTTTCATTCTGGGCTAGCCGAGAGGCCGAAAGTTTGAAATGAGCACTCAAGAGTAAAGGGAGTTGTTCGCACCCCTCGAGAGAGGCAGACGTTCAAATCTCCCGGATTGGAGTAAAATCCATTAGAGGGGTTCACCGCGTAAAGCGAGTTTTAGGCCTCCGATTTAGGCGAAAGTCGGTCGGACCTTCCTAAACTCAGTTAGGCACGGCCTTCGAGAGAAGCGTGTCAATATTCATGGAACCTCCACGGTCAAGGACCTTTACCCTAATTAGCTTAGGTTTATTTATCGTATTTTTCTAACCACTCTTGCCGAGGTGATTTCTGATCGAGTGCATTCTTCCCTTCATCGTTACTAAGCTTGAGTTAATCGCTCTTTTAGCTCTCTTTATCTTTTCATGCAAGTAGTTCTCTTCATTTAGTACATTTAGTTTTCTTCTAAAAAACCTTATTTTTCCGTCGATAAAATAATAGATTTCGTGTGAGTAAGCTTACTCAACTGTTCCCGGATTTCAATACGACACTTGTATCCCCTAGCTGCATTTCGATAGGTATACTTGCCTTGATGAATTGTTAGTTTGGTATTTTCTCCTTGCAGATATCTCATAGACAATCAAGTTTTTGGCGCCGTTGCCGGGGAAGCAACGCTTGTTGATAAATTGAAAACGCGAATATATTAATTTTATCACTTCTCTTTCTCAGCCTCCTTCTTAAATTTTTTCCGCCTACTCACTTGAGTTAAATGGCTGGATTTTGTTAAGTGTGCGTATTTTTAATTTTTCCGCCTACTCACTTGAGTTAATTGGCTGGTTTATTTCAAGCAAGTGTGCGTATCTTTTATTTTTTCGCCTACTCACTTGAGTTAATTGGCTGGATTTATTTCAGTAGAGTGTGCGTATTTTATTTTTCCGCCTACTCACTTGAGTTAATTGGCAGGCTTTATTTCAGTAGAGTGTGTTTACTTTCTGTCGAGTGGGTGTGTTTTAATTTTCTGTCGAGTGCGTGAGTATAGCTTTTAATTTCCGCCTACTCGCACAGAGATAAATGGCTGGATTTTAATTACCTGCATTCTTAATAGAAACCCACATCACAAAATTTTCTACACCACCTAACTCTCTCGAAAAGGGCAAAGTGGCTCTAAATGCCACTATCTTGTCTAGTACCTTGCGAACCCTTCACCGGGTAGCCCTTGGGAAGTTCGGGAGTTAAAATATAAAAAAATCTATTTCAAAAAAAAAATTTTCCAACTTCATTAGCTCTTTTACTTTTTAGTCTTGCTTCTCCTCTTTTCTTCTAGTGTATGACCCGCGGTAGTCCGTCGGTTACTTTGGACCTGGACCACGAAATTGAGCGTACTCTTCGGAGAAGATCGCGATTTCAAGGCCCTACTACCCAAGTGCCGGTTGAGGATTCCGAGTCATTTTCTACCTTAAGAATGACAGAACCCAACGTGGAGGAAGCCGTGCATAGGCCTATGTCCTATTATGCACGACCGAATCTCGAGGGTACAGAAATGAGTATAGTTCGCCCTGAAATAAATAATAATAATTTCGAACTAAAGCCTAGCATAATTCAAATGGTGCAGCAGTATGTGCAATTTGACGGGCTTCAAGATGAAGACCCGAACGCACACATAGCCAGCTTTCTTGAGATTTGTGACACCTTCAAGATAAATGGTGTCACAAATGATGTTATTAGGCTAAGATTATTTCCTTTCTCTCTTAGAATTAAGGCTAAGCAGTGGCTGAACACCCTTCCTAAAAATAGCATAACTACTTGGACGCAATTAACTGAAAACTTTTTGGCCAAGTATTTTCCGCCTGCTAAAACTGCTAAACTTAGGAATGACATTTCTGCCTTTGGACAAATAGACTATGAGACCCTTTACGAAACCTGGGAAAGATTTAAAGAATTATTAAGACGATGCCCACATCACGCTCTGCCTGTATGGTTGCAGGTACAGACGTTTTATAATGGGCTAAATCAAAGCACGAAGCAAATGATAGACGCAGCTTCTGGCGGTACTTTAAACCATAAGACCCCGGAAGCAGCTCTTGAGCTGTTTGAAGACATGGCCATGAACACTTACCAGTGGAATGTGCCTAGGTCCCGCCCAAACAAACCTGCATGTCTCTTTGAAGTGGACAACGTCTCCCAACTCGCACTGCAAGTTGAAATATTAAGTAAAAAAATTACGGAGATGACTGCTGCCTCCACCCCTCAGGTATGGGAATCTGCAACTCCTCCAGCCGAACATTTGGATTATGTAAATAATATTCCTAGAACTGCTTTTAATAATTTTTCTGCTGCGAATTATCATCCTCCTGGTTTTAATTTTTCGAATAGTTATAATCCTGCATTAAGAAATCATCCGAATTTTTCGTGGAGCAATCCATCGAATGCTATGCGCCCGCCACCGCAAAGTGATTTTTCTGCACCACCACCACCTCCTCAAAGTTTTCCAAAACCTCCAAATTTTGAGGAAATGTTTTCAAAATACATGAATGTTAATGACGCTACGATTAGAACCTTAACCGGAAGTGTTAAAAATTTAGAAAATCAGGTAGGACAGCTCGCTAAAATGATTTCTGAGCGACCCGTAGGGTCTCTTCCTTCCAATACCGAGCCCAACCCGAGAGAGCAAGCGAAAGCTATAACTCTTCGGAGTGGGAAGAAAGTTCCTGGTATGGTAAGTGAAGAACCCGAGGCAAGCTCCGCTCCCGTTTTAAAAAATCAAAGCTCCGTTCCCGTTTTAAAAATTCCACCCTCTGCCGAAGAAATTATCACCCCTATCGTAGAAAAAGAACTCACTCCACCTCCCACCTTTAAAAATAATCCATCCCCGCCATACCCTTCCGAACTTAATAAACAACGATAGGATGATCAATACACCCGTTTTTTTGGAAATGTTTAAACAAATCCATGTAAATCTGCCATCCACGAAGCCATATCCCAGATGCCGAAGTACGCAAAATACCTTAAGGACCTCCTAACTAACAAGAAGAAGTTAGAGAACCTTTCGCATGTCACGTTAAATGTCGAATGCTCGGCGGTTTTGACAAACGGATTACCGAAGAAAATCAGTGACCCGGGTAGTTTCTCTATCCCGTGTGTCTTTGGTGATCTCTTTGTCAAACACGCTTTAGCCGACCTAGGTGCGAGTATTAATCTTATGCCCTTCTCGTTGTTTAAAAAGTTAGGAATTGGTAGTCTCAACCCCACACGCATGAGTATCCAGCTCGCCGACAGATCAGTCAAATACCCGTTAGGAATAGTGGAGGACGTCCTAGTCAAAGTTGACAAGTTCATCTTCCCGGTGGACTTTGTCATTTTAGACATCGAAGAAGACATCGAGGTTCCCCTGATCCTTGGCCGACCCTTCCTTGCCACCTCCCGAGCTATCATTGATGTAAGCAATGGTAAGCTCTTCCTTCGAGTGGGCGACGATGAGGTAACTTTCTCTATCACCCACTCGATGAAGAACACACTAGCTAATGATGACTCCTGTTTTTTCATGGATACCATAAGTGAAGAATCCTTCTCTCCCACCTCTGATTTTGACAAAGAATTTTCCAATTTTTGTTCCTCTCCTACTCTTCCAACTGAATCTCTACACCTAAGTGAAGAATCCTCCACTCGCACCTCTGATTTTGAAAAAGAATTTTTTGATTTCTGTTCCTCTTCTACTTTTCCAACTGAATCGCTGCACGAAGCCTCCATGGCCGCTAGCAACACCCCTTTTAATTTTACATATAAAAAAGTGTACGAGGACATAGTTTTTGAAAAAGAACAAATTTCCAAGACCTCGTATGATGAACCCCCTACCTTGGAACTGAAAGAACTACCAGAGCACCTTCAATACGCTTTCTTAGAAAAGGACTCTAAGCTGCCTGTCATAATTTCGGCCTACCTCACGGATGCACAAAAGAATAAACCTCTTTCAATTTTACAAAAGCATCGCCAAGCTATTGCTTGGCAGATATCTGATATCAAGGGCATAAGCCCATCTTTCTGCACTCATAAAATCTTAATGGAAGATAATTCTCGTAACTCTATACAACCACAGCGCCGTATAAACCCAAACATGAAAGACGTAGTTAAGGGCAAGGTTATGAAATTGTTAGACGCAGGAATTATCTATCCTATATCCGACAGTAAGTGGGATAGCCCAGTACAGGTAGTACCAAAGAAGGGAGGGATAACGGTCGTAAGTAATGAAAATAATGAATTAATCCCGACTCGGACGGTGACCGGATGGCGAATGTGTATAGATTACCATAAGTTGAATGATGCCACCCGCAAGGATCACTTCCCCTTGCCGTTCATTGATCAAATTTTAGAACGACTTTCCGGACATAGCTTTTATTGTTTTCTCGATGGCCTCTCGGGGTATCTTCAAATCCCCATCTCCCCCGAGGACCAGGAGAAAACTACGTTTACTTGTCCCTTCGACACCTTCGCCTACCGAAGAATGCCGTTTGGATTGTGCAATGCGCCAGCTACATTCCAACGATGTATGCTCGCGATCTTTGACAAGTACGTAGAAGGCATTATGGAAGTTTTCATGGATGATTTCTCCGTCTTCGGGAATTCCTTCGATAGTTGCTTAGAAAACCTTGAAAAAGTCTTAGAGCGATGCGAAGAAACTAACCTCGCCTTAAATTGGGAAAAATGTCATTTTATGGTAAGGGAAGGGTTAGTTTTGGGACATAAAATTTCTGAAAGGGGTATTGAAGTAGACGTTGCGAAAATAGAAGTTATCGAGAAACTGCCGCCACCTACGAACATAAAAGCCATAAGAAGTTTCCTGGGTCATGCGGGTTTCTACCGCCGCTTCATAAAGGACTTTTCCAAAATCACCAAGCCCCTTACCCATCTCTTAGAAAAAGACGCCCCATTCATCTTTGATGACCTCTGTCTAGCTGCCTTCAATTTAATAAAAGAAAAATTAGTTAATGCGCCAATCATGATAGCTCCGGTGTGGGATCTTCCATTTGAAATAATGTGTGATGTGAGTAGTTATGCGGTGGGAGCCGTACTAGGTCAACGTATTTCCAAAAACTTCCACCCCATTTATTACGCTAGTAAAACACTCACATCTGCACAGGAAAATTACACCACAACCGAGAAGGAGCTCTTAGCGGTAGTATTCACATTTGACAAATTTCGCCCTTATATTACTCTTTCGAAAATTATTGTTTTTACGGACCACTCGGCCCTCAAATATCTTCTCTCTAAAACGGATGACAAGCCTCGCTTGATTCGCTGGGTCTTACTCCTCCAGGAGTTTGACTTAGAGATCCGTGATAAGCGAGGTGCCGAGAACTTGGCCACCGACCACCTTTCGCGCCTAGACAACCCGTTTATAGAACAATTAGATGAAAATTCTTTTCATTACTATTTCCCTGATGAGAAGCTTTTCGTAATTAACACATCTACTTCTCCTTAGTTTGCCCGCATCGCCAATTATCTAGTGGCTCGTGTGCTCCCAAAAGAGTTCTCGTCTCAGCAAAAGAAGAAATTCTTTTCTGAATTGAAGAACTACTTTTGGGAGGACCCGCATCTTTTTAAAGTCTGTGCAGACCAAGTGATCAGGAGGTGTGTTTCCTTTGATGAAGGATTAGATATTATTAAACATTTGCATGAAGGACCGACAGGTGGGCACTATCAAGCTGCTCACACCGCTCACAAAGTGTTAAGCGCCGGTTTTTACTGGCCCAGCCTGTTTAAAGACGCGCATGCCTTTGTGAGTAGGTGTGATAGTTGCCAACGGTCGGGGAATATTTCGAATAAAAATGAAATGCCACAAAATTATTTTCTAGAGTGCGAAGTTTTCGACCTCTGGGGGATTGATTTTGTTGGCCCTTTTCCTTCTAGCTTCGGGAACAAGTACATTTTAGTTGCCGTTGATTATGTTTCACGTTGGGCCGAAGCCCAAGCTCTTCCTACGAATGACGCCCGAGTCGTAGTTAATTTCCTCAAAAAATTATTTTCTCGATTCGGTACGCCGCGCGCTATCGTTAGTGATAGGGGTTCCCATTTCTGTAACGCACAATTTTCAAAAATCCTAACTAAATATGGCGTTACTCATAAGCTTTCCACTGCCTACCACCCCCAAACTAACGGACAAGTCGAAGTAGTGAATAGAGAAATAAAAAGAATTTTAGAAAAGATTGTTTCAACATCTAGAAAAGACTGGTCCGCCAAATTAGACGATGCTCTATGGGCCTACCGAACAGCGTACAAAACCGCCCTCGGCTGTACGCCATATCGGTTGGTTTATGGAAAATCGTGTCATTTACCCGTAGAGTTAGAACACCGCGCCTTTTGGGCCTTGCGATTTTTAAACTTCGATCCCCACTCTGTCGGCGATTTTAGAAAATTTCAACTTAACGAACTCGACGAGTGGCGCTCTTACGCGTACGAAAATAACAGACTTTATAAAGAGCGGACGAAGCGTTTACACGACCGACATCTTAGGCACCCAAAAATCTTTAAGCCGGGCGACCAAGTGCTTCTTTATAATTCTCATTTACGTTTATTCCCGGGTAAATTAAAATCACGTTGGTCTGGGCCTTTTACTGTTTTAGAAGTCTTTTCTTATGGTACTGTTTTAATTTCTCACCCTGATAAGGGTACTTTCAAAGTGAATGGTCAGCGTCTTAAACTGTATTTCTGTGATGATGTCAGTCTAAACCCTGTTAACTCTATCTTTCCGGTCCTGACATTTGATTAATCTGAACATTATTTTACTCACAAACTTTGACATTTATTCGAACTTTATTTTTAAAACAATATTTGGGACAATCTTATTTTGATGCGTCGAGCTCAAACGACGCTTTAAACAAAGGGCGCTCTTGGGAGGCAACCCAAGTTATCTTTTTCTGTTTTCTTTATTTTACACTTTTTGCCCCGAATGGCTCCGGCAAGCTGAAACTTCTGCGATCGCCTGCTCCAACGGTTCTGCTTCCATGACCAAGTCCACCGGACGACGTTTCATGCAGATCCACCGCACAGGCATGGAGGAGCGGCATCACTCAACTTGCCCTGCAAAATAAAACCGGGGAAGTACCTGTTTTTCAATTCTATCTTTTATTTCTGTACTTTACTTTTCTCTCGTTCTCCGACCTCCTTCTCCATTGCGGACAATGTAGATTTTAAGCTTGGGGGAGGACTTCCTCCTTTTTGTTTTCTTTTTGTTTTGTAAAAAAAAAATCCACAATTTCAAAAAAAATTTCAAAAAATTATTATATATATATAGCTGCGTTTTGGTATTTCAATAAGTACCCCATGTTTATGTTTTGTTTTTCTCAAACTTCTTTATAAACAACGTAGTTAATTATAATTTTTCTAATCATTCTTTTTAATCATATTTCACAAGTAAAATGTTGGTCATGCTGTGTTTCTAATTCACGGTAGCATGTTAAGGTAAAATATTTCTCTAAAACGTGCATTTCTATTATGGTTTTCCGTTCTTTATTTTCTTTACTTTCTCTAAAAATTTATCATCCACTATTTTCCTTTTCGTCTTTAGATGATTTTTGTAAGAACATATTTTGAATAACGTAGTAGATATGAACGATCCAAGTGACATATTATTTTTATTTTCAAGATAATTTCATCAATCTTCTTTTATTATCTCGAACTTGCTTTTTGAAATTTATCGACTCTATGTTTTGAATAAATTTAAAAAAAAAACGCGTGAAAATGATTTAGGCCATTTTTGTTTACGTTTGAGCTTTCTTGCCAACCTAAACTCTTTTACCACTAGTTAGCCGCTTTTGAGCCTTTTTTCCAAATTCATTTGATAAACTCCACACACCATTTCATTTTCACCAAAGCCCAAATTCCTACCTATCTAATCACGCTAAATTTTTTTTGATAGGAAATTTTGTGTTATCTTTGGAGAAATTGTTGAAAAAGTGTACTCAAAAGCAATGTATTGAAAAAAAAAGAGAAAAAAAAATGAATGAAAATAATAATAAAAAAAAGAGATAAATAATCATAAAGAGAAAAAAATAAATTTGTTTATACATATTTTGTTTAAAATAAATTTATTTTTTTAAAAAAAACTCGTTGCTTTGGTTTAGTGTGATTTTTAAGCCTCCATGTTTATATTTGAATTCCACTCCTATTCATATTCCTAAACCAAACGTTTCGGTCCTATTAAGTCCTTTTGATTCACACCTTTTTTTTTAATTTTATTTAACAACTAAGAAAAGAAGAAAAGTAAATCAGTTTTAGTTTTGGAGTTAAACTTAGATTTTTGTTATTTAATTGATATAATTATAATGCGGTGCTTGGATCTAGTAATAACTCAATACGTTCTTTTCATTTTCATTGCCTTGCTCAAATCTATTTAAAGAATTTCATCAAAATTCTGGATGATTTATTTTTATTAAGTAAAGTTTATAAAAGTTAAACCATACCTAAATAATTGTTTTAGATTTACGTTTTACATTCTCCCTACCTAGAATTTCGCATAGTACTTGTGTGAGTATGATTAAAACTTTTTGAATTAGTCACTTTTTATGATTAGCTTGTCTTTATATCTTTGCTTGGGGACAAGCAAAACTTAAGCTTGGGGGAATTTGATAATACGGTTTGCAGTCAATTTTATTAGGATATTTTCGGGGTTTTAAAGCCAATCATGTCTTGTAAAGTACTTATTTTGATTCCCCTTTGTATATATTTTTGTCGCTAATGCATTTTTTCTGCTTTTTGCAGGTTTTCTTGGCTTTCAGCCGAAGTTTGCTGTGACACGCCCGAAGGTCACGCCCTACCAGGGCGTGTACCTAGGGCGTGTACCCAGAGGAATGAAGCAATTGGTCCGAAACTGCATTCCGTGGAAACTTAGTGTACACGCCCTCGGTCACGCCCGTGTCACACCCGACACGGGCGTGTACTAGAGGCGTGTCCCCAGGTTCCGAGGAATCGCCGCAGCGCGCTCGTTTTTCCCGCTCCACCGTCGCACCGAAAGTGTCACACCCCAGGGTCACGCCTGACCCGGGCGTGACATATGGGCGTGTACTTCAGCAATTCCGCCCGTCACCTCCAGCATTCAATTTCAGCTCAACAAAGTCACGCCGCAAACAACACGCCCCAGGTACACGCCCTGCCAGGGCGTGACTTGTGGGCGTGTACCGCAACAACTCCGTCAGAATTCAATTCCTGACCGAAAAAGTCGCGCCGAATGTGTCACGCCCCAGGGTCACGCCCGACCAGGGCGTGACAGGGGGGCGTGTCCCGACCCGAAAAATTCTATAAATAGAGCCCAACTCCAGGGGTTTTATGACAACTTTTCGCTTTGAGAGGGGAGGTTCTGTCCTTTGTATTTCTGAACTTTTTAAGCATGTCTTTTCATTTTTAGTTCGTAGCTCTAGCTTTATGCATTCCCTATATTAGCTCCTAGCTTCTTTCCGTAGTATGATGCTAATGATAGTGTAGTTTCCTTTTCATGTTCTTGTAATCTCTGGTTTTCAAGCTGTAAGATCACTGTTTCTCTTAATAAAAAGTGTTGTTTTCTTTTTCGTTCCTGCTCTGTTTTCAGTATTTTTCTTCTGCTTATCCCCCTCTTCCACCTCACCATGATTAACTAATCCTCCATGTACTCGATCTAATTGATCCGAGGTTCGAGTGATTAGGTTATGATGCTTTGAATCTTACCTTTTCTTTTTAGGGTTTAGCTTTGAATTACTCTTGATTTATCACGGGTTGGAGGTATATTATCGATATATACTCTCCACCTTTGCTTTCATTCTGGGCTAGCCGAGAGGCCGAAAGTTTGAAATGAGCACTCAAGAGTAAAGGGAGTTGTTCGCACCCCTCGAGAGAGGCAGACGTTCAAATCTCCCGGATTGGAGTAAAATCCATTAGAGGGGTTCACCGCGTAAAGCGAGTTTTAGGCCTCCGATTTAGGCGAAAGTCGGTCGGACCTTCCTAAACTCAGTTAGGCACGGCCTTCGAGAGAAGCGTGTCAATATTCATGGAACCTCCACGGTCAAGGACCTTTACCCTAATTAGCTTAGATTTATTTATCGTATTTTTCTAACCACTCTTGCCGAGGTGATTTCTAATCGAGTGCATTCTTCCCTTCATCGTTACTAAGCTTGAGTTAATCGCTCTTTTAGCTCTCTTTATCTTTTCATGCAAGTAGTTCTCTTCATTTAGTACATTTAGTTTTCTTCTAAAAAACCTTATTTTTCCGTCGATAAAATAATAGATTTCATGTGAGTAAGCTTACTCAACTGTTCCCGGATTTCAATACGACACTTGTGTCCCCTAGCTGCATTTCGATAGGTATACTTGCCTTGATGAATTGTTAGTTTGGTATTTTCTCCTTTCAGATATCTCAGAGACAATCAATGGTGGTGGATGGAATATGGCGCAACTCAAGTAAATAACGAAAACATACAATCACATATACATAATTGAATAAAAACATTTTACAAACTAAGCATACTTCATCAATATAAATAAAGTTAAACACCAATATTCAACAATAAAGCAAGAACAAGTCAAGAGATTGACCGAATCCGAAGTCTTGCTGAGGATTCACGGTTGCAATCGTCGGGTTGTCATTCCGCGTCCAAGCTCGGTCCTCAACTGCGTCCAGGGTAGAGAAGGGCTGTCACCACCTTCCAATGGACCGTCTTCTTCGTCTCACGATGGCGGATGAAGTTTGCTAGCTTTCCTTTGCTTGATGGCTATGGCGTCAAACCCTACATGAAGCTCACGGATGAAGGAGAAGGCCGAGAGGAAGCTCCGGCTTGGATTTGGCGGTGAAAGCTTGCCCGGAGCACCTCCCTAGGCTGGAAGATGAAGGGGAACGGCGGAGAAGGCGGAAAACGCCGAAGAAATGTCGGGCTCCGGATCCTCCCCCGAATTTGGGCAAGACCTGCACTATTTATGCAAAGTAGAAATGAACAATGTGCACGATCACAGACGCACGACCAGTGGTCTTGCGCACTATGTCCGATGATCGTGCGCACTGGCATGGAAGATCAGGAAGAAGAACTGGGATAACGCGCACGAGCAGTGGCGCACGACCAGTGGTCGTGCGCACTAAATCCAATGGTCGTGCGATTATCCCAGACAGGACTCCAGAAAAGAGGAATCAATGCACACGATCAGTGGCGCACGATCGGTGGTCGTGCGCAATATGTTCATTGGTCGTGCGCTTACCCCAGGCTGATTCTGGAAATCGTAGAGTAGTGCGCACGATCAGGTGCGCATGACCAGTGGTCGTGCACATTAGATCCCATGATCGTGCGCAGTATTCCTGTTTCACAACCATCACAGAACACACACACGACCCCTGTACCGAAAGGAAAAACCAATCACGGATATGTGCAGACATTCCAGGCAATAACAAAAAGGAGAACAGACCAAAAAATAACAAAATACACAACCACGTGCATAAATGTGCACTTCCTATGGAAATAAAGATTAGAAGAAATAGGAACGATAAAGAACTAAAAGTGAAGTGCAAACACGTGAAAACTAACCCAGATGAGTCCGAAAATAGGTATAAAAAGTGGACTCATCACACCCCCAGACTTAACTGTTTGCGCGTCCCGAGCAAACAAAATCTAAGCAGATAAGGAAAAATACTAGTTAACAAAGAAATTGCGATAAGAAGTACCATGCGAAGTCGCATGCTCGCACGCGTAAAAATATAATAGAAGAAATTTCTAAGTATGCAGAATAGTTTATATTTTTCACAATGCGTATCAAAATTTTATTATTACTCAAAAATGGAATCACGGTGAATTATCCGGTCACGAGAAGGGAGAAAGTAGACTAATCGGTAGGCGAGCATTGCCAAAGATCGTGATGGCGCGGCCCCTCCAACACGTCCTGATGATGACCCGGTTGCTGCGGCCCCTCCAACACTTCCTGATGATGACCCGGTTGCTGCGGCGCAACAAGTTAAAGATTTGCGGCGTCATGACAACGCCACGGACGCTAATGGAAAGCTACGATACAACCTCCGTCCGCGGCGCGCAAAGCTTGCTTAATAATTCTACTTAGTTTTATTTTAATTGCTTAAAACATTTGGCTTGTATTATTTTTATTTTCATGTTGGTGTGCTATTAAACCCTTGGTGTGTATGTAACCGCCCGGATGGATGAGATTTCATCTCCATCATGGATGGTTGGATCTCTTTTGTAACTCCTATTTAAAGGAGGCTATTATGATGAGTTACACATTGGAAAAAGAAACCTAAAGAAACCCCCTTGAGGAATTTCGGCCACCATGGTGAAAGCCATAGCCACCTCCTCCCCTTCTGTGTGAAGCCAAGCCTTGCCTCCTCCATCCCCGTTCGGTGCGACTCCGGCGTGGCTTCTCTCGGTGCGACTCCGTGGAAGAAGGAAGCAGCCCCCTTCGGTGTGAAACCGGTGGAACCGTGGAGAGAGTGATTCTCCCACAAATATTGTGTGATCTTCTTCTTGGTTGGGTAATCTCTTCCCTATCTTTGTGTTTCTTGCTGTGAGAATTTTGTGGAGGTTATTCATCCGTCTTTTCCGCGATTTTAAAGTGTTTTTCGCTTGCAAATCTGAATCGAACGTTGTTATTGACCCTCTTGTTTTCCGGATTGGAAGATCCGCTAGAGAACAAACTAGGCCAAGCCTTGACTTGTTCTCCAAGATTGGGCACGCTATGGTGCTAACAAGGGAGTTAATCTCAACTTGTTCTTGATCCCTCCTTATCGTTTACCGCTGCTCCTAAATATATTTTGCTGCGAATGACGGCTTATTGTGAAAAGAATAGATGCTTGTGTAGGTGCGGTGAGACGTGTGCTTGTTGGAGAGGTAGGTCCTAAGGTCGTGGTATCGAGTCCGGCTAGGCGCGAGTTGTGTGCTTGTTGGAGAGTAGGTCCTAAGGACGTTGTATCGAGTCCCGTTTTTTTGAGAGCCAACCGACCCCTTTTCGTTCGCTTTTGGTCGGAGCACTCTCTTATTTTTTTCTATGTTCTGTGATGGGTACCCGCCATTAGCGTAAGCACGTCCATCTCACAAACATCCCTACACCAATTTGGTATCAGAGGGAGGTTGTTTCAACTTTCACGTTGCAAACATCCTCTCTGCATTCCTTGTTAGAGATCCGATCGTTAGAACTCAAAAAAAATATTTTCTGTGGTCTGCAAATAGCGGGCTGAAAACTTTATTTTTCAGCAAAATTTCAAAGAAATTTTTTTTTAACGATCTACGTGTTATTCTCATCGGGAGTATATAAAAATATCTTATTTTCAATATAGCTTCAGTCCTAGAAAAATTCATCTTGCCCGGGGCCTCCCAAACCTGAATGCGCACTAGGCTAGGAACGGAGTACGCAACCCCGTCTACGTCTAGGATGGCTGCGAACGAGCATGGTGATCCCAACACCGAGGCTATAGCAGGTCTTCGTGCCGAAATGACAGAGCTTAGGAATGCCTTAGCCCAGATCCTCCAAAATCAAGCAAGGCCACCCCCACCTCCCGTTAATGCTGGGCAGCCCAACCGGCACCAACCGAACTTTGATTCGGATTCTGAGGGAAACTCTCCCCGTATGCCCCCTCGAGAACCCCGCCCCGAGCGAGGCTTTGATATCACGAGGGCTATCAAGATAGATGCCCCCACCTATGATGGCATGGGAGATCCCCAGATCTTCCTCCATTGGGCTATAGACATGGAGTGCTATTTCGAATGGCACAACCTCACGGACCCCCAAAAGGTTCAAGTTGCCAGGATGAAATTAATGGGACGTGCCAAAACCTATTGGCTGAATGAAGAACGTAGGTTAGGAGCTGGGCACGGGGTCCCACTCATTGGATGGGCTGTTATGAAGAACCTGCTAGCCGATCAGTACGTTCCCGCGTACCATCGGACGCAAATGTTCGATGAGCTTGCCACCCTTCGGCAAGGCTCAATGTCTGTTGCTGAATATATGGGAGAACTTAAGGACCGTATGGTACGATGTGACCTTCGAGAGATCCCCGAAGTAACTTTATCTAGATTTCGAAAGGGACTTCACCCCGACATTCAGCGGAAACTCTTGCGTTATGGTCACACGGACTTGAATACGACTTTCAATGCCGCCTTGGACATTGAAAAGAACCTAGCATCTAAAGCTCACTCCCGTTATTCTAATGCGAAGAATAAGTCCACCGCTGGGGCATCTTCCGCCACTTTTCCTGATAAAGGAAAATTTAGATCCTCCGAGTCGAAATCCGTTGTGATTACCGCGAGAAATACCAAGAACCCCGCTAGTGAGCGTATCCCCGTTGGAAAGGTTAGCAAGGCTAACACCACTTGTTACTCATGCGGTGTTCAAGGCCACTATGCCTACGAATGCCCCACCAAGACGAAGGCCATAGCCTTACTAGAGTCCACTACCGACCCTGACGACTATGTCCATGAGGCCGAAGAGGAGAGCGACCTTGACGGAGTCCCTAGTGACTTGGAGGACGATCACCGCCTTATGGTGATGCGTTGCATTATGACCACTCCTCGTCCTGTAGACGACTGGAAGAGGACGAGCATCTTTTCCCTGATCTTTAAGAGTGGAGAAAAACTTTGCAAATTAGTTATTGATGGTGGTAGTTGCGTAAACGCTGTTTCTGAGAATGCCGTTAAGCGTATGTCCTTGACTGTCGAGCCGCACCCGACCCCCTACCAGGTCGCTTGGATTAGAAAGGTTACTATTAAGGTTACCCAACGATGCCTAGTCCCCCTGTCTTTCAAATCCTACTCGGATGAGGTTTGGTGCGACGTCCTACCAATGGACGTTTGTCATGTGTTATTAGGCCGCCCTTGGCTATATGACCGTGATGTGACGCACTATGGTCGTGCCAACACTTATGAGTTTAAATTCAATGGCAAGATCGTCACCTTGAGACCGACTGTGCCAAAAGAGCCGGTAGTGTTGGCTAAGGATACCACCATCCCAGTTGAGAGGAAAGCCTTGAGTTTAGTTGGTAGGAAGGAATTTGTGAAGGATCCCTTTATTGGGGGAATAATGTACGCTCTTGTACTTCTGAGTGAAAAAACTGATGGTGGCGTGTTGGAAGATTTACCCCGAGAGCTACGGGTATTGTTGGATGAGTTTAGGGATGTATACCCGGAGGAGTTGCCTTCGTCGTTACCACCGCTTAGAGATATACAACACGCAATAGACCTTATCCCCGGATCGTCCTTACCCAACCAACCACACTATAGGCTTAATCCAACTGCCCACATAGAGTTACAAACCCAGATAGAGGAGTTGTTAAATAAGGGATTTATTAGGACGAGTATGAGCCCATGTGCTGTCCCCGCTCTTCTTGCCCCTAAGAAGGATGGCACCTGGCGCATGTGTGTTGATAGCCGAGCTCTCAACAAAATTACTATAAAATATAGGTTTCCAATTCCGCGACTAGATGATCTCTTGGATGTCCTATCAGGTGCCACTATCTTCTCAAAACTGGACTTACGGAGTGGTTACCACCAAATCAGGATCCGAGAGGGGGATGAGTGGAAGACGGCGTTCAAGTCTAAGGACGGGTTGTATGAATGGCTTGTGATGCCCTTTGGGCTATCCAATGCCCCCAGCACCTTCTCCCGGATGATGACGCACATCTTTAGGCCATATATGGGGAAGTTTGTTGTAGTGTATTTTGATGACATCCTAGTGTTTAGTACCTCCCCCGCCGAACACCTCTCTCACATCAAAGTAGTCCTCTCCACCTTAAGGACTGAAACCTTATATCTAAATCTAAAGAAATGCACGTTTTATGTTTCGGAGGTTGAATTCTTAGGTTATATAGTTGGCTCTGAAGGAATTCGTGTTGACCCAGGAAAGGTTCAGGTGATTAGAGACTGGCCCGAGCCCACTAGCCTTCGTGAGGTGCGTAGTTTCCACGGGTTAGCTACCTTTTATCGTCGTTTCATACGTGATTTTAGTAGCATTATGGCACCCATTACGGACTGCATGAAGAAAGGAGAATTCACATGGTCCAAATCCGCCACGTTTGCATTCCATCGTATTAAGGAGCTTATGACCGAAGCACCGGTGTTACGTCTCCCTGACTTCACCAAGGTCTTCGAGCTTACTTGTGATGCATCTGGCGTAGGGATTGGAGGCGTCTTGAGTCAAGAGGGTCACCCGGTTAGTTATTTTAGTGAGAAGTTAGCGGGTGCCAAATTAAATTATTCCAATTACGATAGGGAGTTTTATGCGGTCATTAGATGTTTGCATCATTGGAGGAACTACCTCCTTCATAAGGAGTTCGTGATCCTCTCTGATCATGAAGCGTTGCGATTCATCAATGGTCAGCACAAAATCAGCCCGCGCCACGCTAAATGGGTATCCTTCTTGCAAGAATACACATTTACTCTCAAGCACCTTAAGGGGACCGACAATCGAGTTGCCGATGCACTCAGTCGCCTCACCCTCTTACTTTCCTCCATGCAAGTCCACGTGGTAGGGTTCGAGCGCATAAAGGATGAATACGCCACATGCCCTGATTTTCAGGAGCCATACTTATCTGCCCAGGATAGCTCTCCCACGACCATCACGGCCTATTCACTTAGAGACGGATACTTATTCAAACACGGAAAATTGTGTATCCCCCACTCCTCTTTGCGACTCCACATCATTTGGGAGTTACATAGTGGTGGCTTGAGTGGCCACTTTGGCAGAGACAAAACGATAACGCTCGTGGAGGAGAAATTCTTTTGGCCTAAACTAAAGGCGATGGTTGGGAAAGTTGTGAGCAGTTGCCGTACGTGCCAAGTTTCTAAAGGTACTAAGTCCAATGTAGGTTTATACACTCCGCTACCTATTCCGTCCGTCCCGTGGGAAGACGTGAGCATGGACTTTGTATTAGGCCTTCCCCCCACCCTGCGACGTCATGATTCTATACTAGTTGTTGTGGATAGGTTCTCCAAGATGGCGTACTTCCTCCCCTGTAGTAAGACCAACGACGCCTCTCACATTGCGAAACTGTATTTTAAAGACGTCGTTAGTCATCGTGGCGTTCCGAAGACTATTGTCTCAGATAGGGACGTCAAGTTCACTAGCTACTTTTGGAAAACCTTGTGGGTTCTTATGGGCACAAAATTATTATTCTCCGCG
Source organism: Platanthera guangdongensis (assembly GCA_039583875.1). Taxonomy (NCBI): domain Eukaryota; kingdom Viridiplantae; phylum Streptophyta; class Magnoliopsida; order Asparagales; family Orchidaceae; genus Platanthera; species Platanthera guangdongensis. The sequence goes on along the minus strand of CM077147.1, from coordinate 126,364,003 downwards.
GCTTATCACCCACAAACTGATGGCCAGACGGAAGTAGTCAATCGGAGCCTAGGAAATCTTCTTCGATGTCTCGTGAGCGACCATAAAGGCACTTGGGATTTACTGCTTCCACATGCACAACTGGCTTACAATAATTCTAAAAATCGGTCCACGGGTATGTCTCCGAATGAAATTGTCCACGGGTATAAGGCCCCTGTGCCACTTGACTTGGTCCCCTTACCTCCCACATACAAAACAAGTCAATTTGCACAATCCTTCGCCCAACATATTCACGACTTACATGCACGTATACGAGCTACCTTGACTGCTCAATATGAGTCTTATCAAGCGCACGCTAATCTACATAGGAAGGTGTCACACTTTAAGGTCGGCGATCTGGTTTTAGTACGGTTAGTTCCCGAACGAATGCCAACTGGCACCGTTAAAAAGTTAGCTCCAAAACGCGCCGGTCCTTTTCGGATTATCAAGAAGCTAGGTGACAACGCTTTCGTTTTGGATTTGCCTGCTGAATGGGGTATCTCCCCTATTTTTAATGTCTCGGATTTGACGTTGTCTGTTGCGCCTCCACAAGAGTTGGTTTCTTTGTCGTCTTCTCCCTCCACTGAAATTTCTAATGGGTTGGGGAGTGGTAGTTTGGATGATCTCTCTCCTCCGGTCCCCGCAGGTATAACATCGGATGGTACGTTGCCTTCTTTTATTCCTACTGCTGACATGTTTCCCAGGTTTCCCAAGATGTTTCTCCATCCAGATATGATACTCGCTGCTGAGCCACTTACTACTCCTGACGGTACTACCTACCGCTTCCTCATCCGTTGGCGTGACCGCCCACCGTTGGACGACTCATGGGTACTCGCGACAGAGCTTCAACGTTTGGATGTCGAGCTTCTCCGTCGTTTTCTATCAGCCCACGCATCGGAGATGCGCGATTTTGAGTGGGGGAGGATTGATGGCGCGGCCCCTCCAACACGTCCTGATGATGACCCGGTTGCTGCGGCCCCTCCAACACTTCCTGATGATGACCCGGTTGCTGCGGCGCAACAAGTTAAAGATTTGCGGCGTCATGACAACGCCACGGACGCTAACGGAGAGCTACGATACAACCTCCGTCCGCGGCGCGCAAAGCTTGCTTAATAATTCTACTTAGTTTTATTTTAATTGCTTAAAACATTTGGCTTGTATTATTTTTATTTTCATGTTGGTGTGCTATTAAACCCTTGGTGTGTATGTAACCGCCCGGATGGATGAGATTTCATCTCCATCATGGATGGTTGGATCTCTTTTGTAACTCCTATTTAAAGGAGGCTATTATGATGAGTTACACATTGGAAAAAGAAACCTAAAGAAACCCCCTTGAGGAATTTCGGCCACCATGGTGAAAGCCATAGCCACCTCCTCCCCTTTGGTGTGAAGCCAAGCCTTGCCTCCTCCATCCCCGTTCGGTGCGACTCCGGCGTGGCTTCTCTCGGTGCGACTCCGTGGAAGAAGGAAGCAGCCCCCTTCGGTGTGAAACCGGTGGAACCGTGGAGAGAGTGATTCTCCCACAAATATTGTGTGATCTTCTTCTTGGTTGGGTAATCTCTTCCCTATCTTTGTGTTTCTTGCTGTGAGAATTTTGTGGAGGTTATTCATCCGTCTTTTCCGCGATTTTAAAGTGTTTTTCGCTTGCAAATCTGAATCGAACGTTGTTATTGACCCTCTTGTTTTTCGGATTGGAAGATCCGATAGAGAACAAACTAGGCCAAGCCTTGACTTGTTCTCCAAGATTGGGCACGCTATGGTGCTAACAAGGGAGTTAATCTCAACTTGTTCTTGATCCCTCCTTATCGTTTACCACCGCTCCTAAATATATTTTGCTGCGAATGACGGCTTATTGTGAAAAGAATAGATGCTTGTGTAGGTGCGGTGAGACGTGTGCTTGTTGGAGAGGTAGGTCCTAAGGTCGTGGTATCGAGTCCGGCTAGGCGCGAGTTGTGTGCTTGTTGGAGAGTAGGTCCTAAGGACGTTGTATCGAGTCCCGTTTTTTTTGAGAGCCAACCGACCCCTTTTCGTTCGCTTTTGGTCGGAGCACTCTCTTATTTTTTTCTATGTTCTGTGATCGGTACCCGCCATTAGCGTAAGCACGTCCATCCGGTCACGAGAAGGGAGAAAGTAGACTAATCGGTAGGCGAGCATTGCCAAAGATCGGGGCTCGGGATAACCTCCAAAGGAATCCACCAATGTCGGTGACCATATGCTTGCCCATTCGCATTCTCTCCACGGCACTGGTTTGGTTCACACACGAATCAGTAGGACTGTAGGTGAAGAGATGGGGCTTGGGTTTCGGTGAGGTAAACAAGGATAAACAAGAAGGCTATGCACATAACCCAAATGAGCTAGTATAAAAGGAATCCATCAGCTAACCAAAATATACGCGGGTACACCACACCCCCAGAATTAACTTTTAACATATGGATGTGTGCACCGCCTACTCCAAATATAATCACATTTCCCAAAAAGATTTTCAACTTAAACTTTTTCTTTTCACTTTTTTTTCTTTTTCTTTACAAATATTTTTCTTTTTCTTTTTTTTCTTTTTCTTCATTTTATTTTCACAATTCAGCAGAAATAAACTTGGGAGCCCTTCCACATTTTCACAAATAATAACACCATGTCACATCCCAACATGAAAATATAAAACACTAAATTGACTTGGGTGTGCGACTAGGATTGGCTATGAGGCTTTGGTGAAATCATGGTGGAGCTGAATCAAAATGAGGGGTAGGCACAACAGGGCTAGCGAGGATAAGACGTTAGGAATGGTACAAAGCTCAACCGGGCCAAAATGATGGCCTACATCACGCTCATGCGAGTGAACTAACCTATACCCATGCTTCAAGAATAGCTTGGGGCAAGTTCTTAGCCAACGAGAAAGACTATCCATCCTCCCGACTCGAGCAATACGAACCTAATGGCCATCTACACACATCCCTAAGCTACCGTCGGATTCACATCGGATTCACCAACTTTTGAGTAGAATAAAAAGTATTTACGCAATTAGAAAAATATAAAACTAAAACCATACAGAAAAATTAAATCTACTCGAATTTCTACACGAGATGAGAGCAGTTGACTAGAAGCACAACAAGGTCAACCTTTTACTCTGTCTCACAATCCTAAGCCAGCACCATAATTTTCCCAAATCTAACGAAGAAATTAGTTTAACTCCCGGCACACTAACAGCTAAGCACGCGCTCATGTGGGTGTAGTGGTGTGTGATGCAATGAACTAATCAAAATAAAACAATAAAAGCTTCTAGTATGCACATAAGATGTGCACGTTCAATAGGTAACAGATCTCTCCCCCAGACTTAAACTAAGCAAAACAGCATATAATAGAGAAATTAAAATCATAAAGAGCTAAGGGAAGAGGTTACCCAATGCTCAGCTAGTGAGCATACCAGAAGACGCGTGGAGACCGAAGCAGGCCCGCCATACGAAGAATCACAACCCCGCCAATGCGATTTGCTATGAATGCCTGCAGGGGTGAGCTCCGCAAAAAAGAAAAATAGAAAATACAAGGAAATGCTAAAACTAAAATAGACATGAAAATTAAAATGCAGGAAATAAAAGATAAGTACTGGGGTTATTGTCATCCCAGCACGACTTATTAAATTCTAAACAGTTCTAGCTAATGGGCCTATGAAATAAAAATTGCACAGGTAACTTTTCCAATATCCGTTTCGGTAACGGGTACCGATACGGTGATAGAGCAGTTACCCCTCTACCTAAATAATAATACCTGCCCAACACAGGTAGAGGAAATAGGAAGTAGGATGAGGAGGAGGCCTGGCCCTCACTCATCTCACCACAAAATAAATCCTTGCCTAGTAAGGTATCGTCTATCACAGGCCCGCAGGAGGTGATGGCAACGGCATGAGCACAAAGCTCGTCATCATCCCAACGTACCTGTGGAGACTCATCCTGCACAGGCTCAGATAAGGAAGGGGGATCAAGTAATAAAAGAGAAGAAGAACTAAAAGAATCCGAAAATGGGAGAGTGATCCCGGTCTCACTCTCAGCAGGATCCAAGCAGAGATCATCATCGGTATCATACGAGTCGTACCGAGGGGAATCCGAGAACTCGAGGTCCACGGTGGTAATAGGAACGGCCTCATCCAATAAGGAGGTGCAAACCTATGCATCGGAGAGAGGGTATTCCTCAACCCACCGGGGTGTGTAAAAGTGTTCCAAAGATCCACCTTCTCCGTCGGAGATAGAGGATTCATCATCCCACTTAGGCGCAACCTCGGGCACTGAATCATCCACAATTATGACATCATCAACCGACTCACACAAAAATGGAGTAGCACAATCCGGCAAAAATTGCGGAGGGGCAAGGCTGCTCTCAAAATAAAGCACTGAATGAGCAGGCCCCATCACAAAATCATTCGCTGACGCCACCCCGTCGACGGCCAGAACAATCTCATCGTCCCATACAGGATTGTCCATGAGTTCCTGCGCCTCTTTTTGTTGGCTAACACCAGAGTGATCATCATCACTCACGGAAAGCTCGTAAAAAGGGATCGAGGGACCCATGAAAGAGCTGTATGCGGCCAGAGATTCTTCAGTAATCTCAACGGGTAAAGAATGAGCAAAGTGCGTTATGTTAGTGTATGGGCCAGGCAACACCCTGCTAGGCCTGTCCACAACAGTCTTCCGTGAACGGGAGGTTGTTGTGCACACGCCCTCAGATGGAGAAGGCTTGCACAAACGAGGGCAATCCTTCAACATGTGGCCCACACCTTGACATAACAAACACCGAATGCAATGCTCGACATTCATAACAGCAATGGCATCGATGGATCGAGGCAAAGTGTCAAGGATACGGCACTCAGCATCAGGATCCATCACGAACAAAAATAATTGCTGAAAAAGTGCTACACATCTAAAATGAAAATAGCACGGATCTGCTATCTAAATCAAAAATCGGAAAAGGGTCAAAATAAATAAGCAAAATAAAAATTCTAATAACCAAAGCAAATAAATAAAAAAATGATATAGACAAATGGAAAAGGGCTTCAATCTATTATCTCCCTCTCCAAAAACTCACACGACTGTGTTTCCCGGCAATAGCGCCAAAAACTTGATGCTTAAGATCACGGCAGTGAACCGGTCGCACAAGTAATATAAAATGGGGGTTTTCCCAAGTATCGATCTCTCAAGGAACACAGTAAGGTGGAGTTAATTTCGAGGTGGACTTGAGATTGAAGTCCTCAGTTTGGAGCTAACTAAGGGGGGTTTTGATGTTTGCGGAAACAGAAAATAAAATGCTAACAACTACTCCTATGCAACGCCGCTATGCGATGCTTCACCAGGCGGGATGGAAGACTAGTCTGGCCACTATGCACCGAATCACTAGGCGGATGGACGAGTAGGCTTGCGGATGAGGTGGTGAGAATGGCGGAATGAGGGTCGTGAGCACCTCTTCGCAATGCACGCCACTAGCAATTGCTAGTGCGGCAAGGTTGGATGGTGGTGGATGGAATATGGCGCAACTCAAGTAAATAACGAAAACATACAATCACATAGACATAATTGTATAAAAACGTTTTATAAACTAAGCATACTTCATCAATATAAATAAAGTTAAACACCAATATTCAACAATAAAGCAAGAACAAGTTAAGAGATCGACTGAATCCAAAGTCTTGCTGAGGATTCACGGTTGGAATCGTCGGGTTGTCATTCCACGTCCAAGCTCGGTCCTCAACTGCGTCCGGGGTAGAGAAGGGCTGTCACCACCTTCCAATGGCCCGTCTTCTTCGTCTCACGATGGCGGACGAAGTTTGCTAGCTTTCCTTTGCTTGATGGCTATGGCGTCAAACCCTACTTGAAGCTCACGGATGAAGGAGAAGGCCAAGAGGAAGCTCCGGCTTGGATTTGGCGGTGAAAGCTTGCCCGGAGCACCTCCCTAGGGTGGAAGATGAAGGGGAACGGCGAAGAAGGCGGAAAACGGCGGAGAAATGTCGAGCTCCGGATCCTCCCCCGAATTAGGCCGAGACCTGCACTATTTATACAAAGCAGAAATGAAAAATGCGCACGATCACAGACGCACGACCAGTGGTCGTGCGCACTATGTCTGGTGATTGTGCGCACTGGCATGGAAGATCAGGAAGAAGAACTGGGATAATGCGCACGAGCAGTGGTGCATGACCAGTGGTCGTGCGCACTAAATCCAATGGTCGTGCGATTACCCCAGACAGGACTCCAGAAAAGAGGAATCAATGCACACGATCAGTGGCTCACGATCGGTGGTCGTGCGCAATATGTCCAGTGGTCGTGCACTTACCCCAGGCTGATTCTGGAAATCGTAGAGTAGTGCGCACGATCAGGGGCGCACGACTAGTGGTCATGCGCATTACATCCCATGATCGTGCGCAGTATTCCTGTTTCACAACCATCCCGGAACACGCACACGACCCCTGTACCGAAAGGAAAAATCAATCACGGATATGTGCAGACATTCCAGGCAATAACAAAAAGGAGAACATACTATAAAAATAACAAAATACACAACCACGGGCATAAATGTGCACTTCTTATGGAAATAAAGATTAGAAGAAATAGGAACGATAAAGAACTAAAAGTGAAGTGCAAACACATGAAAACTAACCCAGATGAGTCTGAAAATAGGTATAAAAAGTGGACTCATCAGGTCACGCCCATGACCTGGGCGTGTGACCTCAATTCCAAGTGAAATCAGTGGTCCTCAAAGGAAAAATTGTGTCACGCCCAAGTACACGCCCGTGTCTAATATGACACGCCCGTGACCAAGCCCCGTGTCACGCCCTCGACGATTCCACGCTCGAAGTTCGTTGAGCCGACTGACACGCCCGTATTAAGATGCGACATGCATGTGACTTCTCCACCTGGCCCAGACAAGACGTCGTCGGCGACTTATTGACGCGACACCTTCCCCCAAATGTAACTGCCAGACACGCCCATGCTACACGCATGTGTAAGCAGAGTCACGCCCGTGACTTCCACGTGCACAACCGCAAAGTCAAACCAGTCATCTGTTCTTTGGATCGCATCATGAACAGTGCTTACATGCCCCCCCTACACGCCCGTGACCTAGGGCATGTACTTAGAATTTTTTGCATATAAATAGGAAGTTGTTGTATGGGCTGCTGATCTCTTTTTTGAACCATTTTTCCTTAGTGGTTGCGCTGTTAGATGATTTTCAAGCCTATGTAAGAGAAATTTCTCCCCCTCTCCTTAGTTTTTGTTTTTATCTTTCGTTGTAACTCGTCTTTAACTTAATAAAATATGTGTTTTTCTTTCCTTATCTAGTTTTGGAATGGATCTAAGCACCTCTCTTTAGCAATCTTATTTTTTTCTTGTTTTATATTTGGTTTTTTTGGTTCTTTTAAAATGGGTGTGTGTGTATCTGAGATTAGGTTTCATGCTTTCATGCTTAGTTATTTTTACTTAGTTTTGCTTAGATTTAGGATTTTTATAGCTTTGTATTCATTTCTATAAATCCGTAAAAATGTTTTCAAAGTGGTTTTCATTTTTCTCTAACTTAGATTTTCTTGTTTAGGTTGTAAAACATTTTCGTTCTTTTTATGCTATTTCCACTTTTTAGCACTTTTACGGAGTTATAAGAATGAATATATAGTCGTTTTAATTTTTCGAGCACTTTTATTTTCATTTTAAACTTTTGCTCGTTTAATTTTTTTCTGCTTTTTATGGATTTTAAACAAAATCTACCCATAAAAATGTAATCATTTTAATTCTCCAATCACTTTGTTTTCCGTTTTTTCGTATGTGTGTGTGCGTGTATGAGTTAATTTTCATAGCTTTCTTTCATTTCCAGTAGAGAGTGTGTGTGTGTGTGTGTGTGTGTTTATTCAAGTAGAGTGTGTGTGTGGGTGTTTTTAATTTTTGTAGAGTGCATGGGTGTATTTCATTTCATGTGGAGTGTGTGCATTTAATTTTAGTAGAGTGAGTGTGTGTTTTACTTTTTGTAGAGTGTGTGCGTGTGTTTTCATTTCTGTAGAGTGTGTGAGTGTGTTTCATTTTTTATAGAGTGTGTGTGTTTTCATTTTCGTAGAGTGTGTGTGTGTGTGTGTGTGTGTGTTTATTTCCTCCTACTCGTTTGAGTAGGACTCGATTTCATTTCCCGCCTACTCGTTTGAGTAGGACTTGTCATTTACTACTTTCATTTTCCACCTACTCTTTTGAGTAGGACTCGTAATTAACTGCTTTCATTTTCAGCTTTCATCTAATGCTTTCTTTTACTGCTTTCCTTTTTCGCCTACTCGTTTGAGTAGGACTTGCACTTTCAAATTCTGTAATTGCATTGCATGAATGGCTAGAGAAGACTCCGCGCTGATGCTTGTTTTTTGGGTTTTCTACGCGGTAGATTGCAATAGGGAGCCTTGAGGACTAACCTCAAGGTTCACCCAAAAAACTGGGCAGAAATATGGTTCTGCCATCTTGGTGGCCTGGGAGCCAACCTGTACATAACTGGGTTATGTAATATTATGTGTTCGATACTCGAGATTCGGGGAAGCTTGACCTGCGCCGATGAATTAAATTGTCATGGTGAGGTGAGCAACGGGTTGAGTGGAACCATACCCGCTCTATGTTGTTCGGTTTTAGGGGCCTACCGATGGCATAGAGGGTGGGTCTTAGGCTATCGATGTCTTCAATTGACGTGACTTCTGCCGGAAAGACTCAAATGCTCACGAGCTTGTCGTCCTAGGGGCGGTTGTGGACTGAGTTCAACGTATAAGTGCCTTGAGAGCACGGGGTGCGTGGTCGTGTGTGTATACGCCTGTGGTGAAGTGTGCTTAAATGGTACTTTCACTATCTTGTTTGGTTTTACTAATGCACAGCAGGGAAGGAGCATCGCTGCCCCGAGTAAAGGGGTGGGGTCATTATAATTTGGTCAGCTTTAGCTAACCATTGCTTTTGTTTACCACCATTTCAGTGGATTGTTGCTTGCAGGTGCGGCGGAGTCTAGTGGAAAATAGCGGGCAAAAGCGCTTGTTGCTGAGCCGGCCCTCAAAGTTCTTTATATGAATGTTTACTTTTATTTTCATGTGTTACCGGCCTGCATTCCGAGGTTCAGAAGAAAATATTTATTTGAGTAAACTCTTGTAAGGCCATAAGGCCAAGGTACTTTGTGTATTTTTTACGTTCATTCCTTTTGGGTTAATGTTAGTGGACATTCATGTTGTGGCTGGGTTCTTAGTTTGCAACATTTAAATTACTTTCGCTAGAATGTACTCTGTGTAGGACGTTGGTTAAAGGAAGGATGGTTTCATTGGGTAACCCTTCGGTCTATCTTTGGTATATGCCATCGGGCCCCGACCAGACCTACTACTATATGCTATGTGACGGATAGGGGTGTTATAATTTGGTATCAGACTACTAGTTTCGGTCAACTTAAATGAATTTGTTGACGAATTCTTTTAAGGGGTCGTGAGCACATGTGTGTGCATCATTGTTATAACATAAAATAAACCTATGAATGTCCACTTAGGTATCAAAATACATATGTTTGAGAAACCTGCGTGTTCGTATAATTGCTTTTTGCAATTTTGTTTGGTCTCTTAATGGTGTTTTGTACGACTATGGGTGACCATGAGTGGTGCAGGGTCGTCAGAACGCCCGGTTTCTGAGGCTAGCAGTGCATTGAATGATGTGCATGCAACACCTCCCTCTGCAGAAACCATAAGATTGGTGGCTGAAGTGGTGTTTGCTATGATAAATGCCCAGCTTGCAAGGCAAATACAGTAGCCTGCCCCAGCGGTGGAGCAGGTACCACTTCAAGCGGCTAAACTGAGAAGAGTGGAGCAAGTAGAGGTGGAGCCATTGGTACCTAGGAGAGCAACCGAAAGATAACTCAAGCATGTTATGGGCTTCAATCCTCCGGTGTTCTCGAGGACGGGACCCCCATCCCAAGCTGAGGATTGGCTCTCCCGAGTTAAGAGAGTTTTGATAGCTACTGAAACGGACGAGTCGTAGATGCCCACCATAGCTACTTTCCTGTTGGATGAAGATGCAAGGTTATGGTGGGAAGGTTTGGAGCTACATCACCTGAGGGGAAGGCAACTCATGGACGTCTCGATTGAAGAATTTTCGAGACTATTCTTGGCAAGGTACCTCCCCTCGACTCAGAGGATCGCATTGGAGAATGAATTACAGAAGTTGACGCAAGGAGAGAGTAGCGTGGACGAGTATCTCCACGAATTTACTTGATTGGGTAGGTACGCTAGGTCTACATTTGCTGATAAGGAGCGTAAGACAAACTGTTTCTATAAGGGTCTGAGGGATGAACTAAGGCTACTGCTCTCGGGCCTATGGCACAGGGCTTCTTGACCCTGTTCAATACGGCCCGGTCTTTGGAGAAGGATCTGAGGAATGTGCAAGCAAAGAAAGACTCTAGTGCAAAGGGGACAGGGTCCAAAATGCCGAACTCCTTAAAATATGTGCTTCATACGTGGAATAAGAAGGCTAGGACTTCGGGTCCAACCCCTTCTTCTGGTGCATCTATGGCAACTAAAGTCTGAACCCCGGGCGCATGCTTTAATTGTGGAAAGTTGGGACACTATGCCCGAGATTGTCGAAGCGGACGTCCAAAGTCCGAGAGAAAGCCGGGACCAACCTATTAGGTGAAGGCCAAGGCGGTGCAGTCAACCAGATTCCATTATGCTCCAGCTTAACCTAGAGTCTATAATCTTGTCCAGCAGGAGGCCATAAAGCAAGTTGATGTGGTGACAGGTATGATTTAAATTTATAGCAAGTTAGCTTTAAATACTTGTTACCTTGTGCATGTTAGCTTATTACTTTTGTATAGGCTTTGTTTTGATTTGCGATAATCCGCGGCGAGCATACTTTGATAAGAGAGCTTCGCACTCCTATTTTTCTGTAGGATTTATATCGCGCATCGGAGTACCTTCTTCGATGGCCAAGGACAAACTAGATGTGTTGTTGCAAAATGGGTGTTCGATGCATGCAGATAGAGTTTGTGGTATAAAGATATGTATTGGGAGTCAGGAGTTTGACTTGCAAGCATCGTTACTGCCACTAGTGGAATTTAAAGTGATTTTTGGTATGGACTATATCTTAGAGCAGCAGGCATACATTGATTCCAATCACAAGGAGGTAAAGTTGGGAACTGGTCGTGAGATAAATTTTGCGGGCTTGAAAGGGTCGAGCAAGACTTTGATGTCTGCTCTTCTGGTGGTTAAGGCGGTTCATGCTGTTGTAGAGCTGTTCTTCACGCTAGTCGAGGCTTCGAAGCATAAGCCTGCCTTGGACTGCATTCCAGTAGTATCCGAGTACCCTGATGTGTTCCTTAGCGATCTCCATGGAGCCCCACCTCAGCGGGAGATAGACTTCACTATTGAGCTTGTGCCAGCTGCCAAACCTGTGTCACGCTCTCCATATCGGCTAGCGCCTAAGGAGATGAAGGAGCTGAATGTTCAACTTCAAGAGCTGTTGGAACAGTGTTATGTGCATCCAAGTTCATCGCCTTCGAGCGCACCGGTCCGTTTTGTGATGAAGAAGGGCGGGTTCTTGTCACTATGTATCGATTATCGAGAGCTGAACAAGTTAACGGAGAAGAACAAGTACCCGATCCCAAGGATTGATTATCTGTTCGATCAGTTAGTCGGGTCATCAGTGTACTCGAAATTGGATCTTAAGTACGAGTATTATCAGCTGAGGATAAGAGAAAGTGATATCCCTAGGACAGCTTTTAGTATGAGATATGGGCATTATGAGTTTACGGTCATGTTGTTTGGGCTGACTAATGCGCCATCTGTGTTCATGGATCTGATGAACAGAACTTTTAGAGAGTACCTAGATAACTTTGTGATCGTCTTTATCGACGATATATTGGTGTACTCATAGAGTGAGGAGGATCACTTTAAGGATCTGCATTTGGTGTTGGAGATGCTGAGGAGGAATTAACTGTATGCCAAGTTCTCCAAATGCGAGTTTTGGTGGTCCTCTGTAGTGTTCCTTGGTCACATAGTTAGTGGAGAGGGAATTGCGGTGCATCCGGCGAAGATAGTTACTAATCGAGAGTGGCCTGTGCTGTCTACGTTAGCGGAAGTCCAGAGTTTTTCAGGGGCTTGCCACCTATAACAGGCGCTTTGTGGAGAACTTATCACGGATAATGTTACCCCTCACGACTTTGACGAGGAAGGAGCAGAAGTTTGTTTGGACGCCTGAGTGCTCACAAGCTTTCGAAGAGTTGAAGAGTCGGTTGACCACGACGCCTGTTCTAAGCTCGCCGAGTGGGACCGAAGGCTTTGAGATCTATAGCGATGCTTCAGGCAGTGGATTGGGTTATGTTCTACTGCAGCATGGAAGTGTGATAGCTTATGTCTCGCATCAGCTGAAGGTACATGAGATGAATTATCTAGTCGATGACTTGGGGTTAGCGGCCGTGATATTTGCTCTGAAGCTGTAGAGGCATTACTTGTATGGTGTGAAGGTCGATATCTATACCGACCACAAGTACTTGTTGGATCAAAAGGATCTGAACATGCGGCAGCGGAGATGGATGGAGTTCCTGGGGGACTACACATTCAAGATTCATTATGTGCCTGGGAAAGGCAATACGGTTGCGGATGCGTTGAGTCACAGGGCCCCAGCGCAAGCCAACTGGTTGTCAGTTAACGATGAGCATTTGATTCGGGAGTTGGAGGCATTAGAGATCTTTTGTGTTGACAGACAGACTAGTGCCGAAGCGCAGTTGAACTGGACAGAGGTTTAGTATGACCTGGCTGATCGGATTCCACAGGCTCTGGATTTGGATAGAAACATGAAGCAAATCATGGTTGAGTCTTTGGATGGGTCAAATTCCCAATTTGATGTTGTGGATGGATTGTTATGGAAGGACAGTCATCTGTGCGTCCCAAATGTTGGCAAACTGCGGGTGGAATTGATGTACGAGGCTCATCATACCAACTACTCGATTCACCCGGGGAGCACAAAGATGTACAGTGATATGAAGAAATTGTTCTGGTAGCCAGGACTTAAGAAGGATGTGGCACTTTATGTGGCGAAGTGTCAAACGTGCGCCTTAGTGAAGGCGGAGTACCAAAAGCCTGGAGGTTTCTTGAAATCCTTACCTATCCGGGAGTGAAATTTCGATGATATTACCATGGACTTTGTGCATGGTTTGCCAAGGTCGCAGAAGGGAAACGACGCCAACTGGGTGATCATAGATCATTTGACGAAAGTGTCGCACTTCATTCCGCATAGGAAGGATGATTCTGTGGAGAAATTGGCAAAACTCTATATGGATAACATTGTTCAGCTTCACGGTGTACCCCTCAGTATCGTGAGTGACCGAGATGGGCGGTTCATGTCCAATGACTGGAGATTGGTGTAGCAGATGTTGGGAACCAAGCTGAGATTCAGCACGGCCTTTCATCCACAGAAAGATAGTCAGACCGAGAGGGTCAACAGGATGATGGAAGACATGCACTGCATGTGCGTCTTAGATTTCAGGAAGCAATGGGAATACCACCTATACTTAGTGGAATTCTCTTATAACAATAGCTACCAGACGAGCATTCAAATGGCGCCCTTCGAGGCCCTTTATGGTAGAAGATGTCGCACGCCGTTGTGATGGTTGGAAACGGGTGAGTCAAAGCTATACAAGCGGCAAGAAGCAGAAGATGCAACCTCATTAGTACGAACCATTCGAGAAATATTGCTAATCGCTCAGGACCGGCAAGCTAAGTATTATAATGCCAAGCATAGGAATGTTGAGTTCACTATTGGCGACTGGGTGTACTTGAAGATTAAGCAGTTGAAGGCTGTCTCACGGGTACGATGCTTGAAGAAGCTAAGCCCGAGATTCCCTTGACCATTTGAGGTTCTGGAGCGGATTGGCGAAGCAGCTAATCGATTAAAGCTATCAGCGGAACTGGGAGGTCTATACGACATATTCCACATATCGGTGCTGCGAAAGGCGGTGCAAGAGCCTTCGCAAATGATTGCGGTCGATCATGTACCGGTTGATAATAAGTTGACGATGAAGGTCAAGCTCGTTCGCATTAAGGACTCGAAAGTCAAGCGATTGTGTAACAAGGACATCAAAATGGTCAAGGTTCGTTGGGAAAACTGCAGTCGGGAGGAGCTCTCATGGGAGCAAGAGCAGACCATGCTTGAGGTGTACCCAGAGATATTCCACTCAGGTACGGTTTAAGTTTTGTTTATATCTGCCTTTCTTAATTTCAGGACGAGATTATTTTAAGAGGGAGAGAATTATAACGCCCCGAAACTCAAAAGAGGGACGAGCAGTGTTTAGAGCCAAGTTTCGGACTTGGCAAGGGGTCACACGGCCTGGGACACAGGCATGTCCACCAGGGACGTGTCGTGCTCGGGTTCGACAATCTTGCCTTATGATTGAAGAAAATGCAGTCGACGATTGTCGAGACAGTGAACACGGCCTGAGACATGGGCGTGTCCGGGGCTGTGTCCTGCTCGGGCTGTTAGTCGGGCTGTGTCGGGGGAGGAACACGGTCTGGATCCTCGACGTGTTCGGGTTGACACAGGTATGTCAAATTTGACACGGGCATGTCGAGTACCCGTGTTCTCTTTGGGATGGTTTTGCATCCTGTGTCGATGGAGGAACACGTCCGGCTACACGGGCATGTACTGATTTACACGGGCATGTCATGTGTGACACGGTCATGTCGAGAGCCCGTATCATGGTCTTGATGCGACGTTTTCTCCATCGATTGAGGCATACGACCTTGGACACGAGCGTGTCACAAGCCGTGTTCGGCCCAGGAAATTGATTTTAAGTGCGAATCATGGTCGTTTGTTTCCTTCTTTGGGGATCCAAGGGCCCAGGGCTATTCTTGCTGGGTTATATCCGGGAATAGGGTTTGAAACCCTCATTTCCCTTTGAGATTTCTCTTTCTAAAACCTTAGAGAGAGTGGAGAGCAAGTAATAAGGAGGAGGAGAGTTCCGGCCACCGTTGGAGCTTCAGAGCCCCAAATCGCAAGCTGAGTTCGGATCTATGCAGGCGAGGCTATTGCAGTGCTTTTCATCCGTCTAGATCTTCAAGGCGCCAAAGAGAAATGCAAGGGTAACGATTCTCATCTTGGACATGTGAAGTCCTCTTTCCTTTTTGCATAGGAAGCCCGCTCTCGCGAGTATTCGGTGAGTGTGAGGTGTTCCTTTAGGTAGACATGAATTGTCCCCATTATTTTGTATGTAGAGTCCAGAATCGATAGATGGACATAGGCATGGTGTGTGAAGCCTACCCGGACAAGTTGTTCTGGATCGGTGATGTTGCACTGCAAGAATGGCCGGAGAAGTCTCCGCGCTAATGGTGTTTTTCGGGTTTTCTACTCGTTAGATTGCAACAGGGAGCCTTGGGGACTAACCTCAAGGTGCACCAAGAAAATTGGGCAGAAATGTGATTCTGCCATTTTGGTGGCCTGCGAGCCAACTTGTACATAATTGAGTTATATAATATTGTGTGTTCGATACTCGGGATTCCTAGAAGCTTGACCCGCGCCGATTATTTAAATTGTCGTGGCGAGGTGAGCAACGGGTTAAGTGGAACCATACTCGCTCTATGTGGTTCAGTTTTAGGGGCCTACCGATGGCATAGAGGGTGGGTCTTAGGCTGTCGATGTCTTCAATTGACGTGAATTCTACCGGAAAGACTCAAATGCTCACGAGTTTTCCATCCTAGGGGCGGTGGTAGACCGAGTTCACCGTATAAGAGCACTGAGTGAATGGAGTGTGTGGCCATATATGCCTACACCTGTGGTGAAGTGTGCTTAAATTGTACTTTCACTATCTTGTTTGGTTTTACTAATGCACTGCAGGGAAGTAGCATCAACACCCCGAGTAAAGGGGCGAGGTCGTTATAATTTGGTCAGCTTTAGCTAACCGTTGCTTTTGTTTGCCACAGTTTCGGTGGATTGTTGCTTGCAGGTGCAGTGGAGCCTAGTGGCAAATAGCGGGCAAAAGCCCTTGTTGCTGAGCCGGCCCTCGAAGGACTTCATATGAATGTTTACTTTTATTTTCATGTGTGACTGGCCTGCGTGCCGAGATTTGGAAGACACTATTTATTTGAGTAAACTCTTGTAAGGCCATAACACTAAGCTACTTTGTGTATTTTGCACGTTCATTTTTTGGGGTAATTTTAGTGGACATTCATGATGTGGCTGGGTTCTTA
The DNA here is from genome assembly GCA_039583875.1 of Platanthera guangdongensis. Classification (NCBI taxonomy): domain Eukaryota; kingdom Viridiplantae; phylum Streptophyta; class Magnoliopsida; order Asparagales; family Orchidaceae; genus Platanthera; species Platanthera guangdongensis. The sequence continues at coordinate 126,347,790 of CM077147.1, read as the reverse complement.
GTTTGCAACATTTAAATTATTTCCGCAAGAATGTACTCTGTGTAGGACGTTGCTTAATGGAAGGATGGATTTTTTGCGTTACCCTTCGGTCTGTTTGTTGTATATGGCATCGGGCCTCGGCCGGACCTACTGCTATATGCTATGTGACGGATAGGGGGTGTTACAAAACTTGACCCCATGACCCTACCACAACACCCTAAACACCATTGCGTGGTCCATAGGGTCACTAAGGACCCAATGGGGACAGACAAGTTGGCCAAGTTGCCTTAAGTCCACCATAACCTTAAATGTGTCAAACTGGCCTACTTGGGGTCAGTTGACCATTCCTTAGCAAAGTGGATCCCACACATGTTTCCCTAGACATAAAGTGAGGTCAATGGCCATTGTGGTCAACACAAGGGGCTAAGTTAACCCAAGTCAACCCTACCCCTAAAATGCTCAAAGTGTCCTTACTAAGGGGCAGGTGACCTACAAGTACCAAGATAACCCTACCAAACACTACCTAGACCCTAGGGAAGGCCAATGGGTCGCTAATCACCTCCTAGCGTTTGCTAGGTCACCCATTGTTGCCTAGGATTGAGCTAACCCACCTTTGGGTCAAGTTAACCCAAATGGGCTAACTTAAGCTCAAACGCAAACTCATTTGGGCTAGCCTCATGATAATTATTTAGATGAGTTTATGGGGTGCAACATGATTGAATTACCCCTTTAATTTCAGCCAAGGTGACTAGGAGAGAGAAGAAGCTTCATTTGCCCTTTAATGGAGGAGAGAGAAATGTGAGGAAGACCACTCATGGCCAAGGAAGACCAAGAGCCCCTCCCTCCACCTCCAAGGGGGCAGATTCAACTCCCTATTCAATCTGGGGAAGGTCAGGGGCCATTTTGGTGACTGCTTGTTGGGTATTGTATCCACAACGTACCTGATTTGAAGAAGCCCCTGAACAAGCTAAGGTAAATAGGCAATGTTTTTGACAAAATATTTCAAGTTGTGCTTGCAGTTGTTCCACGCTAAGTGCACACCAATGTCAGGGTGCAGTAGGTCAATATACACGGGTCTGCACGACGTAATCCCTCGTTGAGCAGATCAGTGTGTTGGCCTACGTGTACTCTCTCTATTGGAGTGCACTTACTTTCAAGTACAGGGCTGTGTTTATGCAAGAGCAGACAAGGAGCAAGGATGAGTCAAAGAGCAGCTCAGAGGCGTAAGATGAAAAATCATCTAAGTTAGAATCGACGAGAATCACTAGTGATTCTCGCCGAATCGTCGAGAATAACAGGCTGATTCTCGCCGGCTAAATCAGAGTGTAATCAAGTCAGATTCGACGAGAATCACTTTGTGATTCTCGACGGATCGACGAGAATCACTTTTTGATTCTCGATGGATCGTCGAGAATCACTTTGTGATTCTCGCCGAATCGTCGAGAATCACCCTTGATTCTCGACGATTCGACGAGAATCACAGGTGATTCTCGCCGATTTTTACTTGGGCATTTTTCTGGAAAAAGCTGGACCGGATTCTGCCGCTGGCACTATTTTGAACCGGACTTAGGGTTTCTTCTTGTGGGACCCACAACGTTCATTAAGGTGTTTACTTGTGTATATATATACGGGCATTTTTTTGAACAGTAAGATACACAAAAAGAAGCCGAGCGACCATCTTGACCTAAAATCACGAAACTGCTCCGCCGCCGCCGTCGCCGCTCGCGCTAGTTGGTCGTCGCTTTTGATCGAGATTCTTCCTGATCTTCCGGCGACAGAAGCTTAGCCAAGCTTAGAGTCTCACGTGTCTAACCGGAGATCTCTTGTCTCTTGATTTGTTGATCGGGAAAATCTTCCCCATCCGAATCGATCGAGACGATTGATCCTAGTGTGACCATTGGTAGACCTAGCTAGCTTCGCTACGAAGTTTGGATCTCCAGAGTACAGCAGCCGCACATCGTTGTCGCCGCCGATCCCGTGAACCTAGCCGCCGCCCATCTTGCCGCCGCCGGTTCCGGGGAGATTCTCTCCAAGAGAGATCTAGGGTTGTGGATTCTTCGTGGACCTCAAAAACAAGTCGTCAATGAAGAGGGACACCTTAGTCTCCAAACGTAGTTTGTATCTCTTGTACATTCTAGTTTTACTTTTGTTGTAAAGGAACGTTGGTTCCTAGTTGTAAGGGTTGGGTGCAACCCGTGTTGTGGGAGTGTTGACTCCTACGTGTGGAAGGGTTCCTTCCGATAGTGCAAGGATTGGATTTCAATCCTGTTGGAGAAGTGACCGAGTCGTCCCTTGTTGGGAGATAGGTCGAAGGGGGAAAGTGGATGTACCCAAATTGGGGAACCACTATAAATAGCTTGTGTACTTTTTTGTGCTGTGTTGTTTTATTTTCGTGTGCAGGTACAATTTAAATTCCGCAAAAACGCTGCACGTCACCTATTCCCCCCCCCCCCCATAGGTGAAGATAGTTGACACTAGGTGGACTTTCAAGTGGTATCAAAGCCAGGTTCCTCATCAAAAAGGTTAACACCTTGAGTAGAATCCTGCCACTAGTGTCAAGAAGAAGGCAAACATCTACTATGGACGGGCTCAAGTTCACAGGCAAGATCCCAGTGTGCACCAGGCTCAACTTTCCTATCTGGAAGGAAAGGATCAGGTTCTACATGGAAGCAGTTGATCCTCGACTCTTCATGATCGTGGAGGAGGGACCTTATGTCCCCACTAAGGTCTCCACCATTGATCCTACCAAGAAAGTGCCGAAGAAACTTTCTGAAATGGACAAGGACGAGATGGTGCTAGTGGGACTTGACAAGAAGGCGCAGAACATTTTGGTCAGCGCGGTTGATGACTCAATGATGCAGAACTTCTGCAACTGCAGGACAGCAAAGGAGATCTGGCATTGTCTGATCATCCTAATGGAGGGCACTGATGAAGTGAGGGATGATCGTAGATCCCTCCTGAACCAGAAATATGAGGCCTTCAGACAAGGGCCTAAGGAAGAGATCGGAGTCACCTTCGAGAACTTCCTCAAGATTGTCAATGCCCTCAAGGGATACGGAAGAGTGTTCACTAATGGTGAACTCAATGATAAATTCCTTAGGTCCCTTACTAAGGAATGGGACACAAAGATCTGTGCCATCCGAGAGTTTGGCAGACTAGCTGAAACAGACCCGCAAATTCTGTTTGGGAAGCTGATGTCCTATGAGCTTCAACTGAACACCAGGAAAGCAGAAGAAGAAGCAGAGAAGGCTGCAGCCAAAGAAAAGACTGTGGCTCTAAAAGCCAGTCACTCCAGAAAAGGCAAGGGTGCGGTTTCATACCGTGCCAGGAAAACGGATGAGGAGGAGGACTCCGAGTCATGCTCCTCCAGCTCAGAGCTGTCGGAGGAGGATTTCTCCCTCATCACCCGAGAGTTCAAGAAGTTCCTCAAGATGAGAAATCAAAGAATGAAAGACGGCTCCTCCTCCAGGCATCAGAAGAAAAATTATTCTTCTGACAGGTATGCTTCTAAACCGAACAAACATCGCTCCTCTGACATTATTTGCTTTGGATGCAATAAGCCAGGACACGTCGTGGCCGACTGCTATCAAGACAAGAGAGAAAAAGGGAAAGGAGAGGAGCACAAATCCTCTAGAGATAAGAAGAAAGAGCGGAGCCACATCGCCAAAAGGCCAAAGACACTGAGTGAGTCTGATTCCTCAGACTCCAGTGATGATGAGGAAGCCTACTTTGGGCTGGTGGGTCGCTCCGACTCAGAAGGAGAATGCCCCCCATTTACTGGGAAGGTAAAAGCTCACACCCCTCTCTCCGACTCTGAATCTGATCCTGAGTCTCAGGATGATGAACCTGAAGATAGCCTTTCGGCCCGTGAAGCGGAGCTCCTCGAGAAGTATGAGCTTCTGCTCAACACTTTCGAGGAGTGCCGTAAGAGATTGAAGGCTGAGAAAAAGGAAGTGAAATTCCTTAAGGGTGAGTGTGTCTCCCTAAGGGAAGAGGTCACCAGTTTGATTTCTCTCCGACAGGAGCACCTTGACCTAACTTCAAAGCATTCAGAGTCTCTCAAACTCCTTGATCTTAAGCGGGAGGAAGTCGACAAGTTGGAAGAACAACTTGCGGCAGAAAGGAAGATCGTCAAGAGCTTCTCTATGCCAAAAACTGTTCTTCCAGTAGTTGATACCTTCTCTGCTCAGGCCAAAGGAGCTGGCTTGGGGCATGTAGGGGTATCTGGTTCCTCATCCAGGAGAAACAGGAACCAGAGGAAGAATAAGGCCGCCAAGAAGGCCTCTGCTGATGAAAAGGGAAAGGCTCCGCTTAGTCCTGTTGCGTTCAGAAAGCCTAGCTTTCCTTGCAACCAACATGACTTTGAATCAACCTTTGGTCATCATTTCCGGCCCTCGGTTGCAAAGCCAAAGAGCCGATATGATGGTTGGACATTTCCTCGGAACTTCGGTGAGAGTGCCCTCAAGGAACCTTATGAGGAAATCCACATGGGAAATTATGGTCAATTCTCTAGCGGCCATAATGGAAAGCAGGCACCAAGAGTCAAGCCTGTTATACTGACGAAACAGAAGGTGAAGAAGTCATGTGACTGCAATCACTATGAGGCCTCCGCCTCCAGATCCAAGGCCCCGGCTGTACCCACGATTCCCAGGGTAAGGCAGGAGCCTAGGAAGAGGTACAACAGATTCGTCTGCTGGTGTTGTGGCAAAGTCGGTCACTTTGCCGTGGATTGTTGGTTTAATCCAAGGTATCTCGAGACTCCCTATGTTAGCAATGCGAGGCCGACCACTCGTAGGGTTAACCAACCGAGGGGGAGTATGCTAACCAAGAATCTAGGACCCAAGTTCGATTGGGTTCCTAAGGGAAATTAATTTTGTTTTACAGGAATGTCCAAAGGCCACCAAAACGCCAATCTGGTACTTGGACAGTGGATGCTACCGGCATATGACTGGGACAAGAAGCCTGCTGCGTGATTACATTCCAGTCGAGAATGGACCCAAAGTCATCTTTGGAGGGTCAGATCGAGGAGTCACCAGAGGTTACGGTATGATTTCCAACGGTATAATCTCTATCACCGACGTGGCTTATGTTGAAGGGTTAAACCATAACCCGATCAGTGTAAGTCAGTTATGTGACAAAGGTTATGACGTTAAGTTCTGCAAGGATAAATGTCTGATAATTTCACGTATCTCTTCTGAGACGGTATTATCAGGCATTAGGAGCAGAAATATCTTCTGCTTAGATTTTCTCAGTTTAGATTCATCTACCCCCGTATGCCTTGTGGCAACAGGCAGTTCATCTCTTTGTGAACAATGGCACAAGAGATTGGCACATATTAACTTCAAAACAATTAGTATGCTGTTTTCTAAAAACTTAGTAAGGGATGCTCCCGTTATCAAGTGCATCAAAGATAGCCCCTATCCTGCATGCCAGATGGGCAAACAGACTCGGGCTACCTTTAAGAGCATTGCAGACAAAGACTCTTCCCGATGTCTTTACCTTCTACATATGGACTTGTTTGGTCCAATGCAAGTTCATAGCTTGGGAGGCAAGTCATATACGCTAGTGATAGTTGATGATCATTCTCGGTTTACATGGGTGTTCTTCTTAAAACGAAAGTCAGATACGTTTGACATCTTCACTAGTTTTGTCAAGCAGGTTCATAACGAATTTAACTGCTCAGTGGTGAAAATCAGAAGTGACCATGGAACAGAATTCGAATCTGGTGCTATGACAGAGTTTTGTGAAGAACAAGGTATCTTTCATGAGTTTTCCTCCCCGCGCACTCCTCAGCAAAATGGAGTTGCGGAGAGGAGAAATAGAACTCTCATTGAAGCCTGCGCGACAATGTTGAGAGACGCTTCTCTCCCAGAATACTTCTGGGCATTGGCTGTCAATACAGCTTATCATGTACAAAACCGAGCATTGATCAACAAGCATCATCGTAAGATGCCTTATGAGCTACTGAGAGGCAGGAAACCAACCATGTCCTACTTGAGGATCTTTGGTTGCCGATGCTATGTACTGAATAATGGGAAGTACCCGCGTACTAAACTTGGTGAAAAATGCTTCGAAGGCATATTCATGGGCTATAGTTCCCACAGTCGGGCATATAGGGTCTTCAATAAGAAAACCCTAGTGGTAGAAGAATCAATTAATGTTGTATTTGATGAAGGAAGTTTGCTTAACATCATTTCTTCCAGTGGTATTCTTGAAGATGCAGGTGCACGACTTGAATAGCTGGATCTCAATGAGACCGCTAAAGATGAAACTCCTAAGTACGTCAAAGTTTCCACCTCCACGTCATCTGGGAACGTTGAAGATCAAAATGGAACAAATATCTTAGAAGAAGGAGAATCCCGAGAAGTAGTCGAAGCTCCAGACGCCAGACTTCTAGAGCTCCGGCACGTGAGGGATCATCCTAGAGATCAGATCATCGGAGATCCTCGTGTCGGTGTCAGAACTCGAAGAGGTACTATTAACGAAGTTTTGCATCTTAGCTTCCTGTCACAGGTTGAGCCAAAGAAGTTCGACGAGGCGAACAAAGACGCGGCATGGATTTTGGCCATGCAAGATGAACTACATCAATTCGAATGATGCAACGTTTGGACGCTGGTTCCCAGACCACACAAGCAGAATGTGATTGGCACCAAGTGGATCTTCAAAAACAAACTGGATGAACATGGTGTCATCATAAAGAACAGGGCCAGGCTGGTGGCTCTAGGTTACAGGCAGGAGGAGGGGATTGACTTCGACCAAACCTTTGCACCAGTGGCAAGGCTCGAGGCAATCAGACTGTTCCTGGCGTATGCTTCGCACAAAGGATTCACAGTCTATCAAATGGATGTGAAATCAGCATTCCTGAACGAAGACCTGAAAGAGGAAGTATACGTCGCTCAACTCCCAGGTTTTGTCAATCCTACTTATCCCAATCATGTGTATTTTCTCAATAAAGCTCTATATGGTTTAAAACAAGCTCCACGAGCTTGGTATGAGACTTTATCTAGTTTTCTTCTTGAGAACAAGTTCTCTAGAGGTAAAATAGATAAAACATTGTTTCTCAGGGAAGTCAAAGGCAAGATTTTGCTGGTGCAAATCTATGTCGATGACATTATATTCGGCTCAACGGACAACAATCTTTCCAAAAAATTTTCTAAACTTATGCAAGGAAAGTTTGAAATGAGCAGTATGGGAGAGCTCAAGTATTTCTTGGGACTTCAAGTGAAACAGTCTGAGGATGGAATCTTCATCTCTCAGACGAAGTTCACAAATGAACTCCTTAAGAAATTCGATATGGAGAATGCAACCTCTATGAGGACTCCAATGGGATCCACTATGTCTCTGGATAAGGATGAGAAAGGTAAACCTTTCGATGAAACCAAATACAGAAGCATCATTGGATCCCTGCTCTACCTTACTGCCAGTAGACCGGATATCATGTTCTCCACATGTGTCTGTGCCAGATATCAGGTGAACAATAAGGAATCTCACTATGTCGCTGCAAAGCGAATTCTAAGATACCTTAAAGGTACTCCCAATCTTGGCTTGTGGTACCCGAGAAACAATGATGTCGAGCTAATAGGTTTTTCAGATGCTGATTTTGCAGGGAGTAGGGATGACAGAAAAAGCACCTCCGAGACGTGTCAATTCCTCGGAGGAAGGCTTATTTCCTGGAATAGCAAGAAACCGAATTGTGTTGCAACCTCCACAGCAGAGTCTGAGTACATCTCGGCAGGCAGCTGTTGCGCATAACTCCTATGGATCAGAAACCAGTTAGCCGACTACGACCTTCAGTTCAAGGAAGTACCAATGTACTGCGACTCCTCCAGTGTAATTGTAATTGCCAACAATCCGGTATCGCACAGCAGAACGAAGCATATTGAAGTGCGCTACCACTTCATTCGGGAGCACGTGGAGAACAAGGACATCTCTCTCTATTATGTCCCCACGGACAAGCAGATTGCAGATATATTCACAAAGCCCTTAGACGAGGCCAAGTTCAGTCTTTTCAAATCTGAATTGGGGATGCTAAATTATGAGGAATGAAGACTACAGAAGCTCCAGGATCATGCCTCTAGGGGGAGCCTCTGCCAGGAACTCCATTGTGAGCACAGGTGCAAGAACTGAGGGGGAGCAAGGGGTCAAATGCTACAGGCCCAGATTTGCAGAAGCCGAAAAGGGGGAGATTACCCTCTCGGCTAAGGCTAAGGTGGCTCCAAGTTTGCTCTCAAGAAATTGGTATTGGTAATGAATATCTCTCTCAGCTAAATTTCAAGGTTATGATTTTCATTCCCATACGCTTTATTCACCTTAGCTTGTAGGGTTTAGGCTTCTTCAAATAGGGGGAGATTGTTGGGTATTGTATCCACAACGTACCTGATTTGAAGAAGCCCCTGAACAAGCTAAGGTAAATAGGCAATGTTTTTGACAAAATATTTCAAGTTGTGCTTGCAGTTATTCCACGCTAAGTGCACACCAATGTCAGGGTGCAGTAGGTCAATATACACGGGTCTGCACGACGTAATCCCTCGTTGAGCAGATCAGTGTGTTGGCCTACGTGTACTCTCTCTATTGTAGTGCACTTACTTTCAAGTATAGGGCTGTGTTTATGCAAGAGCAGACAAGGAGCAAGGATGAGTCAAAGAGCAGCTCAGAGGCGTAAGATGAAAAATCATCTAACTTAGAATCGACGATAATCACCAAGTGATTCTCGCCGATTCGGCGAGAATCACTAGTGATTCTCGCCGAATCGTCGAGAATCACAGACTGATTCTCGTCGGCTAAATCAGAGTGTAATCAAGTCAGATTCGACGACAATCACTTTGTGATTCTCGACGGATCGACGAGAATCACTTTGTGATTCTCGACGGATCGTCGAGAATCACTTTGTGATTCTCGCCGAATCGTCGAGAATCACCCTTGATTCTCGACGATTCGACGAGAATCACAGGTGATTCTCGCCTATTTTTACTTGGGCATTTTTCGGGAAAAAGCTGGACCGGATTCTGCCGCTGGCACTATTTTGAACCGGACTTAGGGTTTCTTCTTATGGGACCCACAACGGTCATTAAGGTGTTTACTTGTGTATATATATACAAGTATTTTTTTTGAACAGTAAGATACACAGAAAGAAGCCGAGCGACCATCTTGACCTAAAATCGCGAAACTGCTCCGCCGCCGCCGTCGCCGCTCGCGCTAGTTGGTCGCCGCTTTTGATCGAGATTCTTCCTGATCTTCCGGCGACAGAAGCTTAGCCAAGCTTAGAGTCTCACGTGTCTAACCGGAGATCTCTTGTCTCTTGATTTGTTGATCGGGAAAATCTTCCCCATCCGAATCGATCGAGACAATTTATCCTAGTGTGACCGTTGGTAGACCTAGCTAGCTTCGCTATGAAGTTTGGATCTCCAGAGTACAGCAGCCGCACATCGTTGTCGCCGCCGATCCCGTGAACCTAGCCGCCGCCCATCTTGCCGCCGCCGGTTCCGGGGAGATTCTCTCCAAGAGAGATCTAGGGTTGTGGATTCTTCGTGGACCTCAAAAACACGTCGTCAACGAAGAGGGACACCTTAGTCTCCAAACGTAGTTTGTATCTCTTGTACATTCTAGTTTTACTTTTGTTGTAAAGGAACGTTGGTTCCTAGTTGTAAGGTTTGGGTGCAACCCGTGTTGTGGGAGTGTTGACTCCTACGTGTGGAAGGGTTCCTTCCGATAGTGCAAGGATTGGATTTCAATCCTGTTGGAGAAGTGACCGAGTCGTCCCTTGTTGGGAGATAGGTCGAAGGGGGAAAGTGGATGTACCCAAATCGGGGAACCACTATAAATAGCTTGTGTACTCTTTTATGCTGTGTTGTTTTATTTTCGTGTGCAGGTACAATTTAAATTCCGCAAAAACGCTGCACGTCACCTATTCCCCCCCATAGGTGAAGATAGTTGACACTAGGTGGACTTTCACTGCTCACAGCCGGAACAGTGAATCCATCCATGGCCGAGCCAAGCTTTCAATGTCAATTAATGGCCATTGATGGTTCAGCCTCTCCCCTCCCAAACTGGTGTTTTAAACACCATCAGTGATATGAGAGGAGCGGTTCCCACCATTTACCTGATGTTTTCGAGTCACTTGACAGTACTATTGCAGAACTCCGGCGACCCGTCCTCTGCAAAGGGCAACCCGGCGATCGACTCAACTCCAGACCACCAATAAGGTCCTCCCTTGATCCTTCTTCTATGGGTAGATCATAGGATTCATTTTGATTGATATTCAGGCTCAATTGATGTAACGCCCCGAAACTCAAAGGAGCAAAGGGGGACGTTTTGGGCCAGTTTTGGTTTCTGGCTGAAGGCACACGGCCTGGGACACGGGCGTGTCCCAGGGTGTGTCAAGCGTGTGTCGACACTTAGCCGCGAAGTCGTCGAGTTATTCTCGACGATTCGTCGAGAATGGGCACACGGCCTGCGACACGGGCGTGTCGCAGGGCGTGTCGACCCGTGTCGACACTTAGCCGTGCAATCGTCGAGTTATACTCGACGATTCGTCGAGAATGGGCACACGGCCTGCGACACGGGCGTGTCGCAGGGCGTGTCGACCCGTGTCGACGAGCGTCAAGGTGAAATCGTCGAGATTCACTCGACGATCGTCGAGACAAGGCACACGGCCTAGGACACGGGCGTGTCCAAGGCCGTGTCATCCAGTCGTCGTTCTCCCCTCGACGAAATGTCCTGTGTACACGGCCTGGGGTCCAGGCGTGTCAAGGTGACACGGGCAAGGACACGGGCGTGTCCTATGACCCGTGCAGTGCTCGGGTTGAAAACGGGGGAAAATCATGGTGTACACGGCCGGCTACACGGCCGTGTCAGCTGGAACACGGGCGTGTCAGCTCGAACACGGGCGTGTTCGATACCCGTGTGCGGGTTCAGAAGATTCGATTTTGACGGCGAATGCGGCACACGGCCCTGGACACGGGCGTGTGCCAGGCCGTGTTCGGCCCAGATTGGGCATTTCAGCCCCGAATCAAAGCCGTTCGTTTCCTTGGTTGAAGATCCAATGGCTGGGGGTTGTTCCTGGGAGGATATACCCGGGAGTTGACTTAGAAAAATCCATTTTTCTTACCTTTTTATCTCTCCAAACCCTTGGAGAAAGAAGAGCTAAGGCAAGAGGAAGAGGAGCTAGATCCGCCATTGGAGGAGCTTCGGAGCTCCAAATCGCAAGCCGACTCCGGATCTGCGGAGGCAACGCTAGTGCGGTGATTTCCATCCGATTACTTTTCGATGGCGCCAAAGAGGAATCCAAGGGTAACGATCCTCATCTTGAGCACTAATAGCTCTCTTTCTTAGCATAGGAAGCCCGCTCTCGCGAGTTTGCGGAGAGTTGGAGGCGTTCCTTCGGGTAGATATGTAAAGTCCCCGTTGTTTAGCGTCCGTATGCGAGAACGGACATAGGCATTTTGGTTGAAGCCTACCCGGACATGTTAGTCCGGATCGGTGATGTTGCATTGCATAAGGCCAGAGAAGACTCCGTGCTATTGGGTGTTTTCGGGTTTTCTACGCGGTAGATTGCAGCAGGGAGCCTTGGGGACTAACCCAAAGGTGCACCCGGAAAACTGGGCGGACACGAGGTCTTGCCAACTTGGTGGCCTGAGAGCCAACTTGAACATAACGGGGTTATGTGACTTGTGTTAGAATGGGACTCGGTGAAAGTTTGACCCGCGCATATGGCTTAAATTGTCGTTGCGATGTGAGCACGGGTTAGATGGAGCCGTACCTGCTTTATGTCGTTCGGGTTAGAGAGACCTAAAGTTACATGGCACTCGCCGTTGGCATAGATGGGGGTCTTCGGTGGTCAATGGATTAAATTGACGTGACCAATACCAGGAAGACGAATTGCTCATAGGAATGGCCGTCTAAGTGGCGGTGGTGAGTCCGGAATGTTAATGGCTTTAATTGACGTAACATCGACCGGTTCACCGAGAATGTGCCCTGAGTGCACGGGACGTGTGGCCGTACGAGCCAACGTCTGTGTTGAAATGGCTATGGTTGTATGCATTGCTCGCTTGTGCTAATGAAATGTAGGGAAGGAGCATCGCCGCCCCGAGTTGGGGGCGGGATCGTTATAATTTGGTCAGCATTGCTGATCGTTGCTTTGTTTGCCACCGTGCGGTGGTTTGTTGCTTGCAGGTGCAGCTGGACCAAGCGGTCAATAGCGGGCTAAAGCCCTTTTTGCGAAGTTGGCCCTCGAAGGCCCAAGTGGAAATGTTTTCTGTTTTACTCATGTATGACCGGCCTGCGTGCCGAGGTTTGTAAATCATGTATTAGTCAAGAGAAACATTCTGTAAGGCATTAAGGCCGAATATTTGGGTATTTTTGTAATAACATTCCTATGATCTTGTTAGTGGACATTCATGCTTGTTGCTGGGTTCTTGTTTACAACTTATATAAACTGCTTCCGCTAGAATGCTCTGTGTAGGACGTTGAGATTAGTTGGATGGTTTCCATACGTAACCACCCGGTCTGTCTGTGGTATATGGCGTCGGGCCCCGGCCGGACCTACTGCTATATGCTAAGCGATGGATAGGGGGTGTTCCAATTTGGTATCAGACTACTGGTTTTGGTCGGGCTTACAGTGAATTCATGGGCGAATTCTTTTTAAGGGGTGGTGAGCACATTGTGTGCGTCATCGTTATAACGGTAAAAGAACCCATGAATGTCCACTTAGGAATGAAAATACTCGTGTTTGAGGAACCTGCGTGTTCCTATAATTGCTGTTTGCAATTTATTTGGTCGCTTAACGGTGTTTCGTACCACTATAGGTGACCCGAAGTGGTGTTGGGCCGTCAGAACGCCGAGTTTCTGAGGCAAGTAGTGCACCGGATGTTGCTCCCGCAACACCTCTGTCGGCTGAAAATATAAGATTGGTGGCTGAAGCGGTTGGCCGTGATAAATGCGCAGCCTGGGAGGCAAGCGCAGCAGCCCGCTCCTGTGTTGGAGCAAGTACCTCTGCAAGAGGCTGAGCCGAGGAGGGTGGAGCAAGTGTTGTTGAACCATTAGTGCCAAGGAGGGCAACTGAGAGGCAGTTGAAGCATGTAATGAGCTTTAACCCTCCGTTATTCTCGGGGTTGGGAACCCCATCTCAGGCTGAAGACTGGCTCTCCAGGGTGAAGAGAGTCATGACAGCGATGAAGACGGAGGAGTGGCAAATGACCACCATCGCTACGTTCCTGCTGGACGTGAAGCGAGGATGTGGTGAGAAGGTTGGAGCTGCATCATCTGCGAGGTAGACAACTGATAGATGTTCCGATGGAAGAGTTCTCGGAATTGTTCTTGGCAAGATACCTCCCTTCTACTCAGAGGATTTCAATGGAGAATGAGTTCCTGAGGTTGGTACAGGGTGAGAGGAGCGTGGATGAATATCTCCACGAGTTTACGCGGTTGAGTCGTTATGCTAGCTCCACCATCATGGATGAGGAGCGCAAGACTAATCGTTTTATGAAGGCTGAGGGATGAGCTGAGACTATTACTGTCAGGGCCGATGACGCAGGGTTCTTAACCTTGGTCAATACTGCCCGGTCCTGGAGAAGGACATGAAGAGCGTGCAAGCGAAGAAAGGCTTGGTTGAAAAGAAATCTGAGTTTAAAGTGCCGACTACTTCGAAGTCCGGCTATCGGAGGCTTTCAAGAAGCATAGGACTTCGGGTCCAGCTCCTTCTGGTGCTTCTGGGGCGACTACGAGTCGGACCCCGGGCGCGTGCTTTACTTGTGGCAAGACGGGGCACTTTGCCCGTGATTGCTGGAGCGGACGTCCTAAGTCCGAGAGGAAGCCGGAGCTACCTATGAAGAGAAGGGAAAGGCGGTGGAGTCGACCGCATCCCACTATGCTCCGGCCCAACCAAGGGTTATACAATCTTGGCCAACAGGAGGCCATTAAACAAGCTGACGTGGTGACAGGTACGGTTTAATTTATAGCAAGTCAATTCTTTATATGCTTGTTATGCACATGTTACCTTACCACTACTTGTTTAGGATTCGTATTGATTTATGAAAATCCGGCACGAGCACTCTTCGATACGGGAGCTTCACACTCCTTCTTGTCCGAAGGATTTATATCACGCATCGGAGCCTTCTTCGATGGCGAAGGATAAGTTGGATGTGTTTGAAAGTCCACCTAGTGTCGGCTATGTGCACCTATGGGGGGGGGGGGGGGAATAGGTGACGTGTGGTTCTTTTGCGGAATTTACAGATGTACCTGCACAATAAAAACAACAAACACAGCACACAGAAAAACACAGCAAATTTATAGTGGTTCCCCGACTTGGTACATCCACTTTCCCCCTCGACCTATCTCCCAAACTAGGGCCTACTCGGTCACTTCACCAACGGGATTGAAATCCAATCCCTTCACTAACGGAAGGAGCCCTTCCACACGTGAGAGTCAACACTCCCACAAAGCGGGTTCACCCAACCCTTACAACTCGGAACAAAAGTTCCTTCAAAAGTAAATATTGAATGTATATGAAATACAAACTTCTTTCGGAGACTACGGTGTTCCTCTTCGTTCGACGACGTGTTCTTGAAGTCGATGAAGAGTCTACAACCTCGGTCTCTTGGTGAAGATCTCCCGGAACCGGCGGCGGCACACGAGCGCGGCTAGCTTCGGGATCGGCGGCTACGATGAAGAGTGGCTGCAGAACTTGGAGATCTAAACTCATAGCTAAGCAAGCTAGGTCTACCAACGGTCACTCTAGGATCAGTCGTCTCGATCGATTCGGACGGGGGAGTTTTTCCCGGTCAACGAATCGAGAGACAAGAGATCTCCGGATAGACGCGTGAGACACAAGCCTTGCTAAGCTTCTGTCACCGGAGATCGGGAAGAAGAGCGATCAGCAGCGGCGACCACTTGATGCGAGCGGCGGGGCGGAGCGGAGCGAGTTCGCGACTTTAGGGTTACGTCGCCGCTTTTTTTTCTTTTCTCTATACGTGCTTTTACTGTTCAAAAGTACCTCAGTATAAATACTGTAGGATTCTCAAATATGACCGTTTGTGGGACCCACAATGAAATCCCCAAAATCCGGTTCAAACAAATCTAGAAGCAGAATCCGGTTCAGCAGTATTCTGAGAAAATGACAAGTAAAAATCGGCGAGAATCGCAAACGATTCTCGACGAATCGGCGAGAATCACAAGTGATTCTCGACGATTCGTCGAGAATCGTTTGTGATTCTCGTCGAATCACTTGTCGATTCTCAACGAATTGGACTTGGTATTCATGGGCTGCTTGACCACTGGTTCGGGGGAATTATAAGTGATTCTCGTCGAATCTCACTTGGCACCATTTTGAGATGGCCAGAAGGAGTCGGCGAGAATCACTGACGATTCTCGACGATTCGGCGAGAATCACTTAGTGATTCTCGCCGATTCGGCGAGAATCACTTGGTGATTCTCGTCGAATTTGCCTTGGACGATTTTTCGTCTTCCACCTAGGAGCTGCTCCTTGATCCTCCATGCTCCTTGTCTTCTCTTGCATATGAGCGGCCCTGTACTTGAAAGTAAGTGCACTCCAATAGAGAGAGTACACATAGGCCAACACACTGATCTGCTCAACGAGGGATTACGTCGTGCAGACCCGTGTATATTGACCTACTGCACCCTGACATTGGTGTGCACTTAGCGTGGAGAGACTGCAAGTACAACTTGAAAGAGTTTATCAAATACATTGTGAATTCATCTTAGCTTGACAGGGGCTTCCTCAAATCTAGGTAATCGTGGATACAATACCCAACAATCTCCCATATTTGACGAAGCCAAAACCCTACTAGCTAAGATGAATAAACACTATCAAATAATAATTATAGCATTTAAAAATTAATTATGCAACACAAGGTAATAAATGCAATCAGAACAGGACTTGAGTCATTCACACATTCAAGAATATATATATATATACCAAGAGAAATATATTCACCTATAAGTCAGAATTGTTCACACGACAGTAATAATTGTTAAATGTTCTTAATACACCGTGACCAGCTATAAAATAATGACTATTTGTCCTTAGCTCCGTCACCCTTAAGAGTTTGCGCCAAGTACTTTTTGCTCTGCCTTTCCATGTATTCCTTGGGCTTCGGGTAGTACCTAGGAGGAGCAACTTTGTCTGGATCCTTGTTGTTTCTGAAGAAAATGTTGCGTTTCGCTTCAAATGCTTGTGCGTCTCCCATTCATACTGACTATATGCTTCATTTCGATTTATCTCTCCTCTTTCTTGCAGCCGGAAGGTGTCTAGGATGATGTTTCTTGAAACTGGGCTCCACCTTCGTTTCTTACATCCTCCTCACTTAGTCTGATCCTCTTTGAGTTGGTGTCTCCTTTGGTGTCCTTCCTGAACTTTCCTCCCCTTGCTTTAGCTAAGGCCTCCTGGTCAAACATGCTTCTCAGCTTAGATTTGGAGATGGCCCTAGCGTCAGCTTCATCAGTGAAAATATCAGCAGCACTTGTACTTACATTCTCAGCAATATGTACTTCCTCGGCAGCCTTAGAAGTCTCAGGAGCCTGAACACCGGCAGGTTGGTCAGTAGGACGACTCCTAACGTGCCCAGTGCCTGTTGTAGCATCCACCAGCAACTCTCATAGACGTAGTTGCTTGATTTCACAAAGTTTGCATCCATGCTTTCTAGAGCTCGGCCATCTTAGCGATATACTCCTTCTCCCCCTTTTGGCTTCTTCAGCTATGCAATGGCATATGAGTGCAAGGAGTCATCAATGTGCTTAGTTGTCTTGCCGAATTCAGTGATTAGGGCCTGCTGATTTGCATTTAAGGTGACCATATTACCATCAAACCGCTGAATGTTCTGGCTACAACGTGTGCGTTCTGATTGACAACACCCAGAGTATCAATAGTCTTTTTCAATCCGGCCATTAACAGTGTGACAGCTTCGGCGGCAGCAGTATACTTTCTTCGAATTTCTTTTCCATTACATCCAGCTTATGGTTGATTTCCACCATATTTTTCAACATGAGATCTTCGGAAGTCTTGATCTTTTTCAGCAGTGTTTTATGAGCTGTATCAAAAGAATCTTTAAGCTCGTTCACTATTCCTTGAATGACGTGATGGTGTGAGTGGCCAGCTCATCTCGTAGTGGAATACCCGGAGGCACCTTGGCCTTGCTCTGGCTCGTCAGCAGAAGCATCGTGGAGCTGGATACAATCACAGCCTCTATGGGAGGAATGTAGGTGGCTTCATTTACCTCCCCCTCCACTGGTGCAGACTTATCAGTAGGAGAGTTCATCAGTATCTGGAGATTCAACCACTTCATGGCCCTCACTGACCTCGTCTCTCCGTCCTCATCCAAAAACTCATCCATATCAGCATCTTCTTCCACTTCTGATCAGCAGTTACCAGTGCCTCAGCTTCAGTTTCGTGGGTGTTTCTGTTCAGGACCTCCTCATCCTCCAACCCAGGTTCACTTTCTTCATGAACTTCTGCCACCGCATCCCTTGCCACCTGGGCGATTTCAGATATTATATCCAGATGAGTGGGTAGAGTCCCCCCGATTCCTGCAGTCACAGTATCAGAATTTCACGGGGGAGGATGCTGGAGATACTTCCTCTTACTCTTCCACAGCCGGCTGCCCGATGCGCCGCTCCCATCGATCAAACACAGTAGCATCCATCTTTTCAGGTAATGTAGAGGAACTCTTTGCTCATGTCGAATTTCTCTCCATTGAGCTGGTTGAGATATAGACTGATGATGCGGCCGAAGCTCGGAGTGCCCAGAGTGTCCTTGATCTTTTGAAACATCAACTCTCCCCAGTTGAACCTCTTTCTGCAGACCACGGCTATGAGAATTTGAACATATATCCGGAGATATGATCATGGGAGCCTGGCTTACAGATGAGTACTTTTCATATGATGTCGGATAGGAGCTTCCCTTCTTCATTCATCTCTTTTCATTTTACTGATCGAGTGCCTCTGGGTAGACCGCAGAACAGGAGGGTTCTGGCTTTGTCCTCGTCCTCCAAATAGTCTTCCTGCTCCGCACTTGAGAGCTGCAGGTAGCGTGTTAGCTTACTGGCAGACATCTTACTTAGTCCCCGCCACCTTGCTTTGATGATGGAGTCTCTGTTTCGAAGCCTTGCGGTAGAAAAGAACTCCAGCACTTCTTTATCTAAGACTTTGCAAGGATGCTCCAATATGAAGGTTAGCCCGGCTTCTTCCAGCATGAGAATGATGTTCCGGAACTCATCCGAGGCATGAGAAAAACTAGTGCGAACCAGCTCGCAACCAGAAATCAAGCCTGCAGTCGTCCTTGGGGCCATTGAGGATCTAAACAGAAGCCCGACTCCAAGCATTAGTGTACATTCAAAAAGAAGGCATCACATGGGGTTCGCCTTGGAGCCAGTGAGGAGGAGGTTACCTAAGGGCTTCGGTGGAAGAGAGTTGGTGAGCTTCGGGAAGAGTTCGGTGGAGGAAGAGTATCCCGTGGGTGCGACCTAGTTAGAATCTCACGGGAGTTCGGGAGTTGGTGAGCTTCGGGAGAAGAAGATCACGCACAGAGCGATTCGACGGCGTCGACGAGAGCGTCGGAGGGGCGGGTGTCGGTGATGTTCGGGAAGTGCACTTGCGCGAGGAAGGCGAGGGTTGTCCAGAGGTCTGCGCGAGTCGATCTCCTGAGGAAGGTGAACAGGAGGAGATTCTTTCGGCGGGATTTAAGGAGTCGTCGGGATTCGGGGAAGCCGAGCGGTCGCGTTCCTTCGACGGGATTCGGCGAGATTTGTCTAATTTGATTTCTAATACCGTTGTCTAATTCGGCGAGATATAAAAATGGGTCGTCGAGATTCGGAGTATATATTGATGTTTTTCTGACTACTTTGGGAAGCATTGCCACATTTAGAGATTTTCCGATGTCAAGTTAATAAAAGGAATGATAAATACAAGTATATTCTAAAGTCAATCTATTGAATTTTATGGAGGTTTTTGCAAAGTCTTCTAAATGTCAATTGTTGTGTTGTTGTCGAAATTCGCAATGACATAAG
>CM077147.1:126250304-126328295 GCA_039583875.1 Platanthera guangdongensis | reverse complement strand
GGGCCGACACGGTCGTGTCCTACCCGTGTGTCGTGTCGAGTATTGAACCGACGCATAAAAACCATCGTAACGCTCGCCTAAGCAGGACACGGGTAAGGACACGGGCGTGTCCCTACCCGTGTCACTTTTATATAAAAGGGGAAGTGATAACACTAGCCGTTTTCACTCCTCATTCCAACCGTTTTTTTCTGAGAGAAACTCCTGTTGAGAGAAGGAAGTGGCTGGATCTAGTTCTAGAGGAGAAGATCCGCCGCCGCTGTGGAAAGGAGATACCGCCGAGAAGAGTCACGAGATCCATGGCCGGAAATGGTGGAAACGCCGGAAATGATGTGAGCTTCCTCCCCTCTCCCTTGGTGCTAGATCTTTAGTTATTTTCTTAGGAGAGATATCGACTCAAGAGAGTTTTGATGGAGAGAAGGAGTTTTCTTGGGATGGCCATGCTAGGACATGTGTTATAGGTTTTAGATCTCTTCAACCTCCCCTTTCTCCTATTTGATGATGGGTGGATGGTTTCGTGAAGAATCATGGCCTCATGTGGGTGAATAAGGGAGGAGGAAATTTTGGAGTGATTTTGGAAGTTCGACTTAGAGAGGAAGATGAACCGTTGCCGTTCATTCCTCTTTTCGAAGCATGCAGAATCTGTATTCTGCGCGCAGCGATATTCTTGGCCATTTTCATGTAGGATTTGTCCAGATCTTGGCTTTCTACTAAACACGAAAGTTGCCGCCCTTGAAAATACCTTTCGAACGAGTGGTTGCACGTCTTCAGGCAAAGTCTGTAGCCATGGGAAAGTCTGAACGAACATGACATCCGATAAATCCTGCATGCAGAAATTGTGTTTTGTACGCAGCGGAAGTGAAGGTTGATTTCAAATAGGATACACTCAAATCTGGGTTGTGGGCTGAATATGAAAGTTGTAACCCATAGAAAGACCTTTCCATCGAGGGACTACACGTCTTCACCAGATTCCTGTATCTTCGGGAATCTCCGGTCGAAGTTGCTGTCCAGATTTATTCTACACTTAAATTCTGGGATTTATATAATATGAATTTGAATTCGGCGGAATCGATGTTCCTAATTAACTCTAGATTTTGATGAACTATTTATTGCTGACCACCGTAGTGCTATGAATGATAAATCTTGTTAATTATATTTCATAAAACTGAATTGTGGAGCATGCTTTAATGCATGATATGACTTGCTAAAATTGATAGATTATTATAAATGCGCACCATGTTTATAATATGATGAATGAAATGACTGGATACAAATTGGTAGTTTATTATTAAGGCGCATCATGTTGTAATATGTTGAAACCATTTGGAATGACAAATAGAAGGATAAACCATGGCCTTGAGCATGTATGATGGTTAGAATGAAATGTAGCAGTCCAACTTAGAGCGTAGTCTCCCTACGGTTAGTATTGTGGATGGATGTAAGTGTAGTGTTGACCGTCACTAGTTGGGTTCGAGTTGAGATGAGGTATAGATGGATGGTTGGGCTGTGCCCTCATGCTTACTTCCGAGGCACCATCCATGCCACGTGTCGTGGTATTTGCATGCGGTGTGAGTCGACACGCGGTGTCGTAATCCTGGGTTAAGGAGAGTGTGGCAGGTCTACGGGCTCGCCGATCGTCACACCGACGGGAGTTGACAGTTAGACTTTGGGAGGTTGGGCCGTGTAACATCCCTTAAAAACTAGACCCCTTGGAATGGTTTTGTCATGACCAGGTCATGACAAAACCCAAGTAACCACAAAGAGACCTAGGTCAACCCAACCCTATTTCTGGTCAACCTAGCCCAAATAGGCTAACCCAAGCTCAAGCCTCCTCATGTGGCTTCTTTAGGGAATAATGTGCATGGAAGGGCTACAAATAGTCCTTCAGATTGACTAAGTCAACTTGGTGACTAGGAGAGAGGATGAGTGTAACAGCCCAAATTATGGGAGTAGCTAAATTTGGGTGACACGGCCTGGGACACGGGCGTGTCCCAGGGCATGTCCCGCTCGGGTTGAAGAGTTGGGCACTTGGTCGACGAATTTTGGTCGACAAAGTTTTTGAGTGGTCACGCCCTATAACACGGGCGTGGCAGGGGGCGTGTCCACTCAGTTCGACGAACTGTCGAGCGTCGATCGTCGAGTGTCGATCGTCGATCGTCGAGTGCCGATCGTCGATCGTCGAGTGTCGATCGTCGAGCACGGGGTACACGGTCGTGTTATAGGGCGTGTCCCGCTGTGTCGAAAGGTTGAGTGTCGATCGTCGATCGTCGAGTGTCGATCAACGAGCACGGGGTACACGGCCTGTGACACGGGCGTGCAACAGGTTGTGTCCCGCTATGTCGAAAGGTTGAGTGTCGATCGTCGATCGTCGAGTGCAGATCGTCGATCGTCGAGTGTCGATCGTCGAGCACGGGGTATACGGCCTGTGAAATGGGCGTGTCACAGGGCGTGTCCCGCTTTGTCGAAAGGTCGAGTGTCGATTGTCGATCATCGAGTCCCGATCGTCGAGCATGGTGTGCACGGCCTGTGACACGGGCGTGTCATAGGGCGTGTCCCACTGTGTCGACAGGTCGACGAATTTCTCTCGACTAGGTGTCAAGTGGGTTACACGCCCTGCGTCACGGCCGTGTCTTGGCCGACACGGTCGTGTACCGCGTGTCACAGTGACCTTCATTTCCACGATAATGGCGGAGAGAGAAATGAGGAAGGAGAGGAAAGGAAACGGTTCGCTAAAAGCCACATTTAATGGCTGAATTCAATTTTCAAGGAAAGGGGAGAAGTTTCCAGCAGTTTCCCCTGGCCGTCAGACTTGGTTCAGCCCCCGCTCCTCCATGGCCTAGCCTAGCCATGAATGGCTTTGAAAGACATTAATGATCCAGCCCCTCCTCTCCCCATCTGAAGCTTTAAACACAACCAGTGAGTTGAGTGGGGGCTTTCCCAATCCTTACCCGAAGAAATCGAGCCTCCCCACCTTGCAGTTGCAGAAGCCGAGCGACGCAACTTTCAGAAATGGCTTTCTAGCGATATTCCCGACTTCAGGCCGCTGAGAAGGTCCAATCCTTCTCCTCTCTATTCGTGCTAGATCTAGACTTGGTTAGGTTGAGAAGTCGGGCTCAAATGAGCCGGATGGGAGAGAAAAGTTCCTTGAAATTCCATGAAAAATGGTGGTGAGAGTTCGCTGGAAACCGCCGCCTCCGACGGCATGGTCACACCCAAACACTAGCCACCACCTCAACGAAGGTGGTGATGGTGGTGGCAGGTCAGGGAGGTGGTCGGGGTGGCCGAAAATTCGGCTGGAAGAGGCTCCAGGTTAGGCCAATCTCGGCCCTTGGCTGCAGGTTGAGCATGAGCGGATGCCGTCCGTTTTGATCAAGTATTTTAATAATATTAATTGATTTCCTGGAAATTATTAATAGTAGATGGTTTTAATTATTAAAAATACTTAGATTCCTCTACTACAAAAGTGTTCAACATGAAAAATGTAGCCCTTGATGTCTAGTGTAATTTAAAATTGATTCCACTCAATTTGGATCCCTGGTTAGACCACAACACTCATTTTGTTGCAACCTATACATAGGCATGATCAGACATTAGAATTAGTACCCACACCAAACCACTCATCCAAATGCTTTAAAATTTTTAACATAGGCTCCTCATAGCCTACCTCTTAGACTGTCCAAAAAATAGAGAATTTTTGGAAAACAGTTTTCTATAGTTTTAGAAAAATTTAATAAAACAATTATAAATCAATTAGGTGTCACAAACACCTCAACATCCACCCAAATTTGGGTGGGTTGTCTTAGAGAGCATGTTAGGGCTCTGGTAAAAAGTTCATCTCCTTTGGAGATGTTTTGATTAGGTTTTATCCAACCCTAGTTTGATCCTTATAGGGTTAAGTAGGTCAAAACACCCCATTTGGGTTTTGAGTGGTCAAATCACCTCAACAGAGGCTGATATTTTGGCCATTGACTTTCTATGGTATGAAAAACCCTCTAATGTAATTTGGGGTGGATAAGAGCAGGGTATCCCTAGAACCCTAGGGTAGGTCCCTTAATGGGGATTTTTAGGGTTTGAAGGTCATGGGATCAAATGACTTTGGAATGACTTGAAAATTGGTAGAGAGAACCATAGGGTTGGTATAGTCCTATGGTTAAAACGTTAGGGAATTTAGAAGTCTCAAACCCCCTCAAAACCCTAACCCTAGTTTAGGGCACCAAACCTAATTTGGGGTATTAGGCTATCAAATCACTTTAAAATCACTTGAAATTTGGGTAGAGTAGTTTTTAAAGTTAGTACAAGCTCTGGAAATTTTGTTATGAATTTAGGATTAAAATTTTGGATACTTCATTAACAATTTATCAATTTGTATTATTTACTTAGAAATTTATTATGAATTAACTACTTGCTGGAAATTGATGAACATTAGCCGAAGGACTCCATATTATGTTTTAAAGCTCTGTGAATTTTTATGGGATTTTTGGAAGACTATTTCTAAGGGTTGCTTCATTAAGTAGTGTTTTCCATGAAACCTTAATATAATTTATTTTGGTGTCTAGCTAGCCTGAAAAATTATGATTTTTCCACAATGGCCCTTTCTGTATCATATTAAGATTATGTAATTTTTATATAATTTTCTAATGAATAATTTTGGTACTTCCTTCTTTACATATGCTTAAGGGAACTATTTTGGATAAATTAATTAGAGGTCACATATTTTCTGCACAATTATGGAAATTAGTATCTAGTAATATATCTCTGTTATTTAGTGATCAAAAATTTTTAGGTGGCCATTACTTGAGTAGATCATATAGTTCATGTTCAAAATTGCCCATGGCCAAATATTTGGGAAAATTCAATAAATATCAAATTAATTAGGAAAAATTATTATTCTCTGATTTTAGACTAAACTTGTTATGATATACCTCTGGTAAATTTTATAGGAGATTTGGAAGACAATCCGGAGTACCTCCTTTATACATCTCATATAGTATAGGGTGGTCTGCATATAGTAACTGCGGAAACTGAACTAGAGTGGGTAATGAATTTGAAAAGTTGAATCCTTAGTAGGCTGCTGGCTTGGGTAAATAAATGAAAGATCTGATCAAGGGTAGAAATCAATGATATTAAGTGCCTTGCGAAAGGGAGCTTTGGGCGTAATCCCATCATAGTTTCTAGTGCCTTCGAGAGCCCTTCACGGGGAATACCTTGGGCAGTCCTGGGTTAACGTAAACCTTAGGAATAATATGGGCAAGAGTAACCCTAATAATAGTTTCACCTTACACTCACACTTGTACACGTAGGGAGATAAATTGGTAGTGAAACGATAGCGTAGGCACGTGGCCTAAGGGCTTACTGGTAGAGTTAAATGGACTCGGTATTGATTTGGAAGTCCGGGGAGCTGGATGTTCGAGGACTTTGAAAAAAGAGACTTGATTACTCCGGGGAGCCGTGGGCTCGGGAACATGTTTAACTAGTAGGCTCGGTAGTCTAAAGAGCTGGAGGCTCGTTACTATGATTAGATACAAACTATCATGGTTGCATGTGCATAATAGTGGTGGGTCATCGGTATTGGATGATCGAACACACCGTCGTCGGTACGTTGACTCGGGGAGACTAGCTGGAGTACGGGAACGTATAAGAGGGGCTAGACTGAGTAGTGTGTTTACCAGTCTAGGAGTGGAGAGGCCCAACCCGCTGTCTTTGTTGGCCACGACGAGAGGCTCCTGAGAGTTTAGCTAACTCCAAAAAGGGGAACTAAAGGTCTGTGCGCATAGAGTCGTGTGTGTGAGTTGCACTTGCATGTGCATAAAATAGCATACTTGTATGTCATAGCATAATCATTGCATTTAACCCCTGACATCTATCGTATAAAATGATATGGGACGTTTTATACGATAGGCCATGCAAAATGACCCCTTGGTCTATATGGGTAATCCCTATAAATCAATGGTTATATTTCTCTTTACTCTTACTTACTCTACTTACTTACTGCTTTCACTTACTTGATACTCCTTACTGTTTACTTTTGTTACACACTTGTTTACTCATGTTTAATTATTGTGATACCCCTGCCATACCTTATTATTTTATTCCTTAGGGTAGATGTCAACTGCATGATTACGCCCTGCTTTTGATCCTCCTATTCACTCCTTTCCGCCCGGTGCCTAGGAGCCACGGGTAGAGGGGTGGGGGATTGTTGACTAAGTCTAGTTTGACTGACGGTCATTTGACCACCATTTGTTAGGTGCTCCGGATGGGAGATAGGGAACAGCCGCAGGAGACGCAACACCGGTAGGGTATGGTGTAGATGGAGATGGGCTAGTGTAGCTCGGGTGGACAGACGTCCGTATCCGTGAGTGGAGCCGAGTATTAGTAGTTTTACTTTATGAGTGGATTGTAGTGAGGTTATCATGTACCGGGCTTAAGCCCGTATTCACTTTCTGGTGTGGACTATTTATTTGTCATGTGATTTCCTCTTTCTATTGTGGACTTGGATGCTTACACTTTCATTCATTATACATTCCGTCGATGGTGATCGATTTGGCCGGCAGGATCGACATTTTGTAGTGATGAGGTTCTCGGATGCGAAGCTGTCACCGCAAAGCAGCGGTTCTGGGCCTAAGACCCCGGTGGTTGTTGCAAAAAATTGGGGTCTTACAGGCTGTGTCCTCAGTGTTCACGTCCCGAGGCCCATTTTATGCCAAGTGAACGGTTGGGCTATGTCCTCTTGCCTTCTTCTAAGGACCCTTCCGTGTCACACCAGGCCAGGTCGGGCTGTGTTCTCGGTGCACATCTACCCAAGACCCCGCTGGGCCATAGTACGCATGGGCTCCGCCGTTGTGTTCTTAGCGTTGAGGCGTACGGAGGCCTATGTGAAGTAGTGTGGATACCTGCCTAGTAGTAGAGATGCCCGCTCTACTGTCACCGCCTAGCCACGGTGGCTGATGCCTGAGAGGTTAGCTACCTGCTAGAATAGTGGGAACTATAGTCTGTGTCGACATAGAAATTGCATGTGTGTGATCATGAGTGATTCATTGCATATCATACACACCATTACATAGCATTGCACAAACAAGACCCTCATCGTATAAGTTTGTATGGGCACTCTTATACGATGTGTTACTTTTATGTAACCCGATCCTTAACTTATAAGCTTGTATGGGCATTCTTATAAGTTAAGTTACCTTCCTACTGTAGTTACTTGTACTTGTTGATTTTACTAATTACTCAAGTAGATCTTCTAGCTATAATATTGTTACACATGTAGAACTGCTAGAGTAAAATGCTATTAATCTTATTGTACCACTACCAACTGCTTGTACCTGTTACACTATTTATTATACTTGTACCCTTGCTCTTTTCTCCTCCCGGTGCTGAGGAGTCGTCGGGGGAGCAGATGCGAAGCCACTTAGTCTTTTCGACTAACGGTTGCTACGTCTTCCCTTTTAGGAGGTCACTCCGCAGGTAGAGCAGCCGCAGACTTTGCAGCAGGACAGCCAGGCCAGGACGACAGGGCCTGATGTGACGGTGCCATCGCTACCGTCGGTTACGGATGTGAGTGTTGTGAGAGTTTGATGTAGCCCGTTTGGGAAATTTTATAGTTGTACTCTGATATTGTAGAAGCATGTTTTAGCTTCTCTTATTTGATGCATGTGGACATATACTTAGTGCGGATTTGACTTCTTCTTGCTTATATTATGGTTGAGTTGGCATGTTTATATTGATATTGGTTGTAGCCGGCGGAATAGGCTTCTTGTGGTACAGGTTAGCCCGTGTGCTAATGCTACCGCAAGGTGGATGTTCTAGGCATAAGACCCCCCTTTATGCCATATTTTGGGATCCGGGAGGGGGGTGGTCTTACAAATGCTATCAGTTTGCCACGATCCTCAACTAAAGAAGTCATTTAACAATGGTCCCACTCCCGTTCGATTAGTCAGTTTACGGACAAACTGACTTAGCGGAAGCAGTGGTGTGCCCATATGTAATTCACATTAAGTTGTCCAACTTTGACCCTACGATTAGCTAACCTGACCTTAGGTATGTACCTTTATACATTGATCTCCTAAGGTTTGGACCACCCTAGGTATGTAAACCTATTGTATAAAGTCTTGCGAGATCCCTTAGGGCAAGCACTTTTGTTTATAACGGATTTTGAATCTAGCAGAGATAATAGATATGACAGATTTCCTAGGGCAACAACTTTTGTTTATAGCAGACTTGAGCTTGGTGGAAATAATGGATATGGTAAAGTGGTTGGAAGCAGGTCTTTTGGGTGTTAAGACAAGCTTTAGGAGACTCGCTGAAGGAGTAGTTGAAGCATGACCCAACTTCAGGATGAGGACAACGAGGAAGAAATTAAGAATTCGTCCTTAGTCTGCCTAAGTTGTTCTAGGAATCTGGCTTGAGCCTTCACAATTCCGATACTTAGGCGTAATGGTTAGTGAGAAAGCGACCAATATGCTGTTTGATGTCGGTGCCTCATACTCCTTTGTGTCTGAGGATTTCATTAAGGACATGGAGGGCATACAATACTTTACTGGTATAGCCCGACGAGTGCGCCCACCGGACAGCTCGGAGATGATTGCAACCGCTAAGTGCGAGTTCGAGATATTTATTAAAGGAAAGGCCTTTGAGACACCTGCCATGGTCTTGAGAATGCCGGAGTTTGACATCATTTTGGGCATGACATGGTTGGACTGGCACTTTACAAGTATTGACTGTGCGGAGAAACGAATCTACTTGAGAAATGGGGACTCTGATGGCATCTTCCAAGGTATTAGCTTCGCACCTCGCATGCTGTTATCTTCAGTTCAGACTGTGAAAGCACATATAAAGGGGGATGAAGTCTTCATGATCTGTTTCGAGTTGAAGTAGTAGACTATCAAAGTATCCCACAATTCTTTGGAGGTCTTGCAGTGAATCAGATTTTGAAAAGTTGCATCATCAATGACACTTACTATGATATTCTGGGCTCTTTTATCCATAGTTGTCAAGATGATCTCATCCTTGGTCATCTCTGAATAATCCTTGGGATTCTTTGGTTTGCATTTAGAACTGAAATCTTCATTGGAATATAAGGACCTTCCTTTACTGTAATGTAGATCCTTAGATCAGAAGACTCCATAAACAGCCTGACCCTTTCTTTCCATATTCCAAATATCTCCTTTCTGCATATGGGTAATTTCATAGAACCTAATTCCTTATGATTTTCTCCTGAACCCATTTCTTGATCTTGAATCTGCCTTAAGGATCTAACTCAGACTGTTAAGTCCTTCTTTGAGCAACCTCCCTCTGATACCACTTGAAAGAATTAGTGCCTAACCACCTAGAGGGGGGGGGGGTGAATAGGTGTAATTCCTGTTTTTCTTTTAAGGCAGAAAATCTGTTCAGTTAACTAATAATAAACTGCAAATTCTAAAGCTACCTTAGCACAGCAGCATTCACAGAAACATTCATCACAGAGTGCACACTGTTTTTATAGTGGTTCCCCAAGGTCTGGGTACATCCACTTTCCCCCTTCACCTATCTAGCAGTGTGCTAGATTCGGCCTAACTTCTTCTCTTCACCTCAGATCCTTAGATCTTACAACTCAGAACCCCAAACAAGGCTCCTACAACTCAGGCAATCTTCCTACCTAACCCTACACAAGGCCTACAACTCAGGCTCACAGCCCTACCTCAGCCTTCAACAAGGCCTACACTCAGAGATCACAATCTCCTACACTCAACCTTTATAAAACAGGCTTACAACTCAGATCTATATAGATCCTACAGAAATTTGATTTAATAAAGTAATTAACCACCACACAGATAGAGTGAGAAGGGATCGATGGCTTCTTGATCAGTTCTTGGAAGAACTTGATGGCAGAGAACAACCTCTCTTAGCTTTTTTCAAAGCTTCTTGAATCTGAACTCAGTAGGGTTGAACTCTTGAGAAGTTGATCTTCAATCAACTTCTGACTTGAGATTCAGATCTCAATCTGAATCTTTCTTGGCAGCCTGGTTCAGCAACTGCACTTCTTAGATGGATCTCTCTCTCTCCAACTTCTTAGATCTTCTGTCAAAGGTCTTCTGCTTTTTGTGTTGTTAGTTATCTGTGTATATGCTTCAATCTTCTAGCTTCATCACTCATTATCTTTCTGATGAAGGAGAATGCCTTTATATAGAATTTCTTCATGGTCACCGGCTGATCCGGTTTCTAAGAAACTTCTGACAGCTTTGACAGTTGCAGTAGACCGGTTAGAAATGGTAGTTATATAGTCATCGAGTCACTTCTTGAAATACTATCTCTGTCTGAAAGTGTCCAGGCTGATCTTCATCATGTGTCGACACAAGTAGACTAAGTGTCGACACAAGTGGAATGAGTGTCAACACAAGCCTTGGTGGTTTCGACACATCTCCTCTGTTGTTGATACTGCTTCTCGACACAGCTTATGTAGAATGTGTCAACACAAGCCTTTGTGGTGTCGACACAGTCACTTATTTTCTTCATAAAAATTTACTTTGTTGAAATTCCTCCTTGTGTCGACATAAGTCCTGTGTGTCGACAAATTTGATGTCGACAAGATCTTCTGTGTGTCGACACTGCCTCTGTGTGTCGACACAAATACTTCTTCTCTTTAACTTTGTTGAAACTCTGCTGTGTGTCGACACAAGTCCTGTGTGTCGACCCAGTTATGTCGACAAAGTCTTCTGTGTGTCGACACTGCCTCTGGGTGTCGACACAATTGATGTCGACAATACTTCACTTTGTGTCGACACTACCTCTGCATGTCGACACATTTTCTTCAGGTGTCGACACAGCCATTCCAAGTGTCGACACAATTAGCTCCAAGTTTCGACACAGCTTTTGTCTAGTGTCGACACATGACTTCATAAGTGTCGACACAGCTTTCCCTGGTGTCGACATATGGACTTAGAAATTTTTCTGCATTCCTGTATTTACTTAACCTGCACATATAAACTCAAAACACATCAAATACACCTTGATGCATATCATAGAGTAGGGTGAGGCTTCTTCAAATCTGGTACACATTTTCCAATGTACCCAACAGTGCTGGACTTTCCCGAGGTATTTCCTGAGAAACTGCCAGGACTACCCCCGCATAGAGAGGTTGACTTCCAGATTAATCTAGTACCGTGTGCCAAGCCTGTATCCAAGGCCCCTTACCGAATGGTCCCGAAGGAACTCACGGAGCTTAGAGTTCAACTGCAAGAACTGGTAGAGTCAGGGTTCGTTCGCTCCAGTTCGTCACCCTGGGGAGCCCCTGTATTGTTCGTGAAGAAGAAGGATGGAACCTTGCGTTTTTGCATACACTATTGGGAACTCAATCGGCTGACGGTGCGGAACACTTACCCGCTACCTCGGATCGACGAGTTGTTCGATCAACTAGTGGGGGCATTGGTTTTTTAAGTTGGACTTGCGCTCAGGTTATTATCAGCTGAGAATACAAGAAGGGGACATACAGAAAACGGCCTTTTGTTCAAGATATGGGTTGTACAAGTTCACTGTAATGCCGTTTGGGCTCACAAATGCCCCTTCGGCTTTCATGAGCCTGATGAACAAGGTATTTGAACCGTGTTGGGACGTCTTCGTCATTATTTTCATCGACGACATCTTGGTCTACTCAAAGACGGAGGAGGAGCATATTGAGCACTTGACCTTAGTTTTGAAGAAATTGAAGTAGCACGCTTTGTACGCCAAATTCAGCAAGTGCGAATTCTGGCTTAAGGAGGTTGCCTTCTTGGGTCACGTGATCAGCGGAGCTGGGCTGGCGGTGGATCCAGCCAAAGTGCGTGTCGTGAAGGAGTGGTCTCCCTTGAAGTCGGCGGCCGATGTGCGGAGCTTCCTTGGGCTTGCCGGGTAGTACCGCAAGTTCGTGAAAGGGTTCTCCAAGATTGCCCTCCCTCTTACTTCATTGACGAATAAAGGTGTGCCATTTGAGTGGACACCGCAATGTGAAGTGGCGTTCCAAGTGCTGAAGGATAGACTTACCTCCGCCCCCATCCTTGCACTTCCATCTGGGAAGGAAGGATTTCAAGTCTACACTGACGCATCATATCAAGGGATGGGAGCGGTACTGATGCAGCACGAACACGTGATCGCTTATGCTTCAAGACAGTTAAAGAAACATGAAATCAATTACACGGTTCATGATTTGGACCTAGGAGCAGTGGTGTTTGCCTTGAAGGTTTGGAGGCACTATCTATACGGTGTCCACTGTGAGATTTTCTCAGACCATAAAAACTTAAAGTAAGTTCATACACAGAAGGAGTTGAACTTGAGGCAACGGCGATGGTTAGAGTTTCTGTGCGATTATGAGTTCACCTTGAACTATCATACCGGAAAGGCGAACTCGGTGGCCAATGCATTGAGCAGAAAAGTACCGGACTCAAGCCCGGAGTCTCGATTGATGAGTATGGAGTTGGCTCGGATGATTGATGAGATGGATATTACCTTACTATATAAGACTCCTTCGGTAGAGTATACGGAGTACTTGGCAACCATGAGCATAGTTTGTGATATCCGGGAACGAATTCAGGCAGAGCAAGAAAAGGATGCGGCTCTGGCCCCGGCGGTCAAGGCAATCAAAGATGGGTCTTCTGACGAGTATACACTAAAAGACGGCTGTACAACCCCGTGTCCGGCGAGTGGGTCCCACCAGGGAGGCGAGCAGACCTTGCCCTGCGGCCCGAATTCGAGCGGCAAACAGATATGCGGCAGAAGGGCTGGCCCGCTCCCGCCCATTTCTGGCGAGCGAGCCGACGAGTCAAGCGAGCGGGTCGCGCGAAGAGTCCTTGGCCAAAACAGACGAGTTTGGCGACCCGCGACTGGCGAGCCGATCGAGAGTCGCAGTGGCCGCCGGTCCGCCTCGTCACGCGACCTGGCCGCCGGTCCGCCCCGGCAGAAGCAAGGCAGGTCACGCCCCCGGCCTGCGCTCGCCCAGGGAGCATGGGCGGGCAGCTGAAGTCAGGTCGCGCCCGCCTCCCGCGAAGAAGGATTGGAGGCGAGTTGACTCCCCAGGACTGCGCATAGCCCATCAGAACAGCGGAGTTTGGCTGTTGGCAGACCAGGTTGGACTGCGCATAGCCCATCAGAACAGCGGAGTTTGGCTGTTGGCAGACCCAGCTAAGGGCCTTTTGGTATTTTCAGGTCAGTTATTTTGGTTATTGGCAGTTCAGGTTCCAAAAAGCTATAAATAAGACCCAAGGGGTACCTCAGAGGACACGTTTTCAGTGCCTCCTTACTCTCATTCTCCAGTGTTCTCTGAGAGTACCTTAGCTCGGCTTCTGGCTAAGGAGGGGAAGCACTCAGATATCTTCCGGGTTTGTGGTGGGACCTCCCTGCCGAGCCCTTGGGTCTGTTCTTTCTTGTCTCTTTCGTTGTTTTGTCTTGCATGAGCAAAGTAGGCGCGAGACCACCCCTTCCCCAACGGTCGAACTCCACAAGAGGCCGGTTTCCGGTTTCAACATCTTGGTGCGGTGAGCGTGGAAAGTGGTCAGTGCAGAAAAGCTTCGGCGAGCTCAATGACGGGAGGACAAGGATCCGACAGGCAGAACTCGCCGCCCCCTCCGCCTCTCGCAATAGTGGGAATGTTTGAAGACTTCAGGAACGAGGTGCTGGACCTCGTCAAGATCGCACTCGGCGTGCGGGCCGAGTGCTCGATTCCGGCAGCCCAGATCGCGGCCGCCCCCTCTTTGGGCGAGGACGCTCCCGGCAGGCGAGCTGGGAAGGAAGTGGCCGAGGAAGGTCGAGGGTGCGAGCTCCCCGGGCGCGAGCTCTTCCCCGGCTCGGCAGGCCGAGGTCGCTTCGGCGAGCTGGGCTCGCGTGACTCACCAGCTCGCCCAGTGGGAGGAGGGAGCCCTTTCATCGAGCTGGTCTCTTTAGCTCCAGTTCCAGATGGGTTCAGGGAGCCCGAGATGTCCTATTACACTGGGAAGGGAGACCCGGTCCAGCATGTCTAATGGTTCGAGGACGTGGTCTCCATCCGTCAGATGTCGGACGGATTCAAGTGTCAGCTCTTCGCCATCACCCTCCGGGAGAAGGCAAGGGAGTGGTTCCACCAGCTACCGGCCAGCTCCATCTACTGCTTCGAGGACCTGCGCCGAGGATTCATGCTGAGATTCACCACTTCGAAGAAGAGGAAGAAGGAGTCCGAGTCTTTGTTTCACATTAAGCAGGGGGTGAACGAGACATTGGAAAGCTATGTGGACCGATTCCAGGAGGAAGTTACTCAAGTCCAGGAGATGCCGGGCCATAGTCTGATGATGGCCTTTACCCTGGGCCTGTAGCAGGGTTTCTTCCGGATGGAGCTGAAGAGAGTTCCCCCCCTCTCCTACGAGGAGTTGATGGAGAGGGCGGCAAGAGAGGTCGACGGGGAGGCGTCGAACCCAGAATTTGCAAGGAAACTGGCCAGGTGGGCCACAGAGGAGGAGAAAGAGTGGAGAGGAGGAAAGGCGCAGGAGGAGAGAAGAGGGGAGCCCAGGCAGAGGGAGCAGAGGCAGCTCCAAGGACAGCAGCCGGGGTGGGGGCATCAGGAGACCGACCGTCGGCTGGGTTGGAGACCAGAGTGGCAGGGGCAGGGGCCACAGAGAGGGTACTTCGGAAGGGGTCACTACCAGGGAAGGCAGGACCAGTTCCACCCACCGGGCTGGAGGCAGGGTCACCGGCCCCGGCTCCCCGATCAGGAGGAGGCCATGGCCATAGCTTTGGGAGCAAGGAGGGGAATCATGAGGAGAAGGAGGAGAGAGTTCAGGGTGGAGCTGCCCTATTGCGACTTCCATCAGGAAGAGGGGCACGCGACAGCCACGTGCCCGGAATTCTTGGAGATGAGAGGGAACAGGGGACGGCAGCAGCAGCAGGAGGAGGCGCGGCAAGAAGTGAGAATCGAGGAGGTCCTGCCTCGGGCGGAGGAGGATCGCTGTGAAGACCGGGTTGATGTCGGGACCCGAGGAGGGATCGGAGTGATCCACGGGGGTTTGGGGATCGAGGCTTCCCGCAAGGCAAGCCTCCACACCATGTACCGGCAGAGCGTCGCCTCTACATCCCAAACCCCGCCGCCGGAGGAGAGGATCACCTTCTCCAGAAGCGATATGCCCGACCACGAGGATCCGTTCTGTGATGCGCTGGTCATCAAGGCCGCCATCGAGAATTTCACTGTCTCTCGGATCCACGTGGACAATGGGAGCTCCGTGAACGTCTTCTTCAAAAAGGCGTTTGACGCGATGCAGGTGGAGGCTAAGAGGGTGCTGGCCTCGGACGGGCCCTTGTTCGGGTTCTCGGGAGAAAGGAAGGAAGTAGAGGGAGGAGTCGGCCTTCATGTCACCCTGGGGGGGCAGTCCCGAAACTGCAAGTTCGTCATTGTGGACGCCCCCAGCAGCTACAGCGCAATCTTCGGGAGGCCCCTGATCAGCGCCATCCGCTGCGTCCCCTCATCATTCCACCAGTGCTTGAAGTTCAACATTGAGGGGGTGCAGGTCAGGGTTAGGGGGGACCCGAAGGTGGCACGGGAGTGCTATGTCACTGCGGTGAACACCATCTCTTGGCAAGAGGGAGCCGAGGAGATGGGGCGGAGGATGGAGGAGGTCGAGCAGGTAGCAGGAGGGGAAGAGCAGGGAGTGAAGGACTGCGCAGAGAAGGCGGCATGAGGAGACCTGGAGGAGGTGGCTGAAGTAAGGGCCGTGGGAGGAGAAATGGAGGTAGAGGTCCCCGTTCCGGAGGAAGGGGACGCCGAAGGATGGGGGGAGCGGTCCAGGCTGGAGGCAGCGGAAGAAGTGGTGGAGCTGGAGGTGCTCACCCGGGGAGGAAGGATGGAGAAGATCCGCGTCAGCGGAGGGCTGACCCCGGAGGACCAAGGCAGGATGCTGGAGTGCATCCGGAAGAATGTGGACATCTTCGCCTGGAGCGCCGCGGAGATGCCGGGGGTTGACGCGGATGTGGCCTGCCACCGCCTCAACTTGGACCCGGGGACACGCCCCGTTCAGCAGAAAAAGAGATCCACGGCAGACAAGCTGGCGGAACCCATCAGGGAGGAGGTGGCGAAGCTTCTCAAAGCTGGCTTCGTGTCCGAAATTCAGTACCCCGGCTGGGTCTCCAACGTTGTGATGGTCAAAAAAGGAGACGGCCGCTGGCGATTGTGTATCGATTTTTCCCTTCTTAATAAAGCTTGTCCTAAGGACTGTTATCCTTTGCCTCGGATCGACGCGCTGGTTGACTCAGCCGTCGGCTTTTCTATAATGAGTTTTTTAGATGCCTTTTCAGGTTACCATCAGATTAGGATGCACCCCCCGGACATCAAGGATGTCTCATTCATCACAGGGGACGGTTGCTACTGCTACAAGATGATGCCATTCGGACTGTAGAACGCCGGGGCCACCTACCAAAAAATGATGGACAGGGTCTTCAAGGAGCAAAGGGGAAGGAACTTGGAGGTATACGTGGACGACCTCATGATCAAAAGCCGGGATGTGGACTCCCACCTCCGGGACTTGGAGGAGACCTTCGCCACCCTACGCAGATACAAGATGCGGCTGAATCCCCTTAAGTGTGTCTTTGGGGCCGGCCGGGGGAAGTTCCTGGGGCATCTCCTCACCCCCGCAGGGGTCGAGCCGAATCCAGACAAGGTCAAGGCTATCTTGGAGCTAGGGTCCCCGCAGAATGCGAAGGAGGTCCAACGGTTGACAGGGAAGCTAGCAGGGCTGAATCGCTTCCTTTCTCAGGCAGGGGAGAAGTGCTCCCCCTTCTTCAAAACGCTGAGGGGAGGCCAGAGGTTCGAATGGACCAGGGAATGCGAGGAGGCGTTCCAGGCCATCAAGGCGCAGTTGACGCAGGCCCCGCTGCTCCAAGGGCCGAAGGAGGGTGAGGATTTGTTCTTATATCTCGGGGTCGGGGCAGAGGCCTTGAGCTCCGTCTTGGTGCGTAAAGAAGGGAAGAGGCAGCTCCCTATTTATTACGTCAGCCGGGTCCTGAGGAAGGCCGAGCTCCGTTATCCGATCTTGGAGAAGCTTGCATTCGCACTAATCATCTCGGCTCGGAGGCTACGACCTTACTTCCAGGCACACTCAATCCGAGTGGTGACCGACCATCCTCTCCGCAACATCTTCGAGGGGGTGGAGCATTCAGGCCGGCTGGCCAAGTGGTCGGTGGAGCTGAGCGAGTTCGATGTCTCCTTCGTTCCTCCGCTCTCGATCAAAGCTCAGGCGATGGCCGACTTCCTGGCCGACTACGTGGTAGAAGTAGCGGAGGAGGAGCTCACCCGCCCGACTCCTTGGAAGGTGAGGGTGGATGGAGCCTCAGGAAGGCATTCTCTTGGAGTAGGAGTGGTTCTGGAAATCCCTCAAGGGACTCAGATTGAGCATACGGTGGTGGTGCATTTTCCCATTATCAACAACCAGGCCAAGTACGAAGCAGTGATAGCGGGGCTGCGCCTGGCCAGGGAGTTGGGGGTGCTGGATGTGGAGGTTCTAACCGACTCCATGGTGGTGGCTTCCCAGATCAACGGGGAGTTCGAAGCAAGGGAGCCCGCTCTGAAATTATACTTGGCCAAAGTAAAGGTGGTCATAGGGACCTTCCAGACCTTCTCCATCCGACACGTGCCAAGGGGAGAGAATGACCAGGCCGACCAGCTAGCAAAACATGGCCCCCAGGTGGGGGGCACCATCACCGACCTGTTCCGCCCCTCTATCGAAGAAGGGGAGCTCATGGAGATCGGTCAGCAGCCTTCATGGATGGATCCAGTAGTAGTTTTCCTCTCCACGGGAGAGTATCCGGAGGGAGCAGACAGGAAGAAGCTGAGGCACAAGTCTGCTTACTACCTCCTTAAAGACGGGCAGCTATACAGGAAGACCCTCTCCGGGATGCTGGCTCGCTGTGTAGACGACGGTGAGGCGCAGAGGATCTTAGAAGAAGTCCACTCCGGGGAGTGCGGGAGTCATTCCGGGAGTCGGACCCTGGAGGGGAGGATAATCAGGCAAGGATATTTCTGGCCCACCCTGGGCCGAGACGCCGCGGAGTTCGCAAAGAGATGTCATAAGTGCCAGCTGTTTGCCCCCCTCCAGCTACAGCCGGCCCAACAGCTCAAGAGTATCACGGCCCCCTGGCCCTTTGTAATCTGGGGAATGGATTTGGTTGGGCCGTTTCCCCAGGCCAGCGGTCAGAGAAGATTCCTCCTAGTGATGATCGACTACTTCTCGAAGTGGATGGAGGTGAAGGCGTTGGCCAAGGTGACCTCCCAAGTAATCAGGAACTTTGTCTGGGGGGAGATCATCTGTCGCCATGGGCTGCCCCAGGCCATCGTCACCGACAACGGACCCCAATTCGCCAGTGCTGAGTTCACCAGCTTCTGCGAGCAGCTTGGAATCGACCTCATATTCGCCTCGGTCCATCACCCCAGGAGTAACGGGCAGGTGGAAGCCGCGAACAAGATCATCTTCAATATCCTCAAGAAAAAGGTGGAAAATTAAGGGGAAGCTGGGTGGAGCAGCTCCCCGCAGTTCTTTGGGCCCTAAGAACCACCCCTAACACGGCCACGGGGGAGACCCCCTTCAAGCTCTCCCATGGGTGCGAGGCGGTGCTCCCCATAGAATTTGAAGTCCAAACGCCGCGAGTCGGGGCGGTCAGGGAGGGCCGAGAGGAATGGCGAGCCAAGAACGAGGGGGAGCTGAGACTCTCCCTTGACATGGTGGAAGAGTTGAGGGACCTTTCGGCCGTCCGACAGGAGGAGGTCAAAAGGAGGATGGCGAAATACTCTGACAAGCATGTCAGGATCAAGCAGTTCGCGGAATGAGACCTGGTGCTGAAGAAGGTGGACGCAGCAGGAAGGTCAGCATCCGTTGGAAAGCTCAACCCCAGCTGGGAGGGGCCATTCATTGTGAAGGAAGCTTTGAAGTCAGGGGGCTATCGGCTCCAAAATGTAGAGGGCGAGACCCTGAGTCTCACCTGGAGTGGAGATGACCTGAAGAGGTTTTTTCCGTAAGCACCTGTAAGCAACATGATTTGGTATAATGAACTTCTTTTTCTCCCCCCCCCCCCAGAATTGCCATAGCCCGCTTACACAGAGGATTGGAATGAGTTTGGACCCTGAGAAGATCCCGCTGCAAGGCTCCCACCTAGCTGGCAGGGCCGGAAGTCACTCGGTGTCATCCCTAGCCTCGAGAAGATCCCGCTGCCAGGCTCCCACCTAGCTGGCAGGGCCGGAAGTCACTCGATGGAATGAGTTTGGACCCCGAGGAGATCCCGCTGCCAGGCTCCCACCTAGCTGGCAGGGCCGGAAGTCACTCGGTGTCATCCCTAGCCTCGAGAAGATCCCGCTGCCAGGCTCCCACCTAGCTGGCAGGGCTGGAAGTCACTCAATGGAATGAGTTTGGACCCCGAGGAGATCCCGCTGCCAGGCTCCCACCTAGCTGGCAGGGCCGGAAGTCACTCGGTGTCATCCCTAGCCTCGAGAAGATCCCGCTGCCAGGCTCCCACCTAGCTGGCAGGGCCGGAAGTCACTCGATGGAATGAGTTTGGACCCCGAGGAGATCCCGCTGCCAGGCTCCCACCTAGCTGGCAGGGCCGGAAGTCACTCGGTGTCATCCCTAGCCTCGAGAAGATCCCGCTGCCAGACTCCCACCTAGCTGGCAGGGCCGGAAGTCACTCGATAGGAATGAGTTTGGACCCCGAGGAGATCCCGCTGCCAGGCTCCCACCTAGCTGGCAGGGCCGGAAGTCACTCGGTGTCATCCCTAGCCTCGAGAAGATCCCGCTGCCAGACTCCCACCTAGCTGGCAGGGCCGGAAGTCACTCGATGGAATGAGTTTGGACCCCGAGGAGATCCCGCTGCCAGGCTCCCACCTAGCTGGCAGGGCCGGAAGTCACTCGGTGTCATCCCTAGCCTCGAGAAGATCCCGCTGCCAGGCTCCCACCTAGCTGGCAGGGCCGGAAGTCACTCGATGGAATGAGTTTGGACCCCGAGGAGATCCCGCTGCCAGGCTCCCACCTAGCTGGCAGGGCCGGAAGTCACTCGGTGTCATCCCTAGCCTCGAGAAGATCCCGCTGCCAGGCTCCCACCTAGCTGGCAGGGCCGGAAGTCACTCGATGGAATGAGTTTGGACCCCGAGGAGATCCTGCTGCCAGGCTCCCTCCTAGCTGGCAGGGCCGGAAGTCACTCGGTGTCATCCCTAGCCTCGAGAAGATCCCGCTGCCAGGCCCCCACCTAGCTGGCAGGGCCGGAAGTCACTCCATGGCAATGACTTACAACCCAGAACAAATCATGCTGCCAGACTCCCACCTAGCCGGTGAGGCCGGGAACTACTCAAACGATGTCAACAACAGGTCGGAATCACAAGAGTTAAATCAAAAAGGGGAGGGGTCTAACATAACCCCCCCAGCCCCGGGAAAGGCGGCCGAGTGGAGGCGAGAACCTGGGCGAGAGTCCGCAAGAAATCAGGCAACATAGACAAGGGCCAAGCCGGCTCGCCTCGCTCGGCGGGCGAGCGGCCGCCTCATCGGGGCCGGGTCGCAGGGGCAGGTCGCGTCGCACGGCAATAGCAAATGTATAAATAAGGCGGGCGAG
The DNA here is from genome assembly GCA_039583875.1 of Platanthera guangdongensis. Lineage (NCBI taxonomy): Eukaryota > Viridiplantae > Streptophyta > Magnoliopsida > Asparagales > Orchidaceae > Platanthera > Platanthera guangdongensis. The sequence continues at coordinate 126,307,745 of CM077147.1, read as the reverse complement.
AGAGCATTTATAAAAACAACAATAGCTGAAAAAGACGATGTATAGGCGCAGCCCGCGCGTACATCTCAAAACAGGTAAACGTAGATAATAATATACATCTAAAAAGTAATAAATGTCAAAAGGCAGGGGGAGACGCGAGATCCGGGGCGAGAAGTCCTAAAGGGGCTGGAAGGCTTTGTCCCCAGGTTCCGGCACGGGGATAAATAGCGCCGGCACCACGTCTTCCGCCGAGAGTCCCGCCGCCTCGCTCGTAAGGAGATCCGCGCATCGCAGCATTTGCATCGTATACTTCGCGGAGCTGGCGGCGTTCTTCTGCATCAGCACTTCCAAATCGTAGTCGGAGTGGTGCTCGAGCGGACAGACCCTGTTGTTTGGAGGAGGGACAGCGGCGGCGGCCTCCAGCTCGCATACCCGCGCCTCCAACGCCGCCTTGTCTTGACCAAGGGTGGCGATCTCGGCACCCATCCGGCTCGCCGTCGCCACATCCTGAAGAAAGGAAGGAGGAGAATCGTGAGCTGTATTCGCAAGAAGGGGCGGTAGTTCAGGGTGAGTACGTACCACCCCGCCCAGGTACTGCGCGAGGGTCTCCTCTGCCGCATCGGCCCGCCTCCTCTGAAGGTTTGCGTCCTCCTGAGCGAGCTTTTGGGCCTCCTCCCTCTCGTCTGCCAGCTTCTTCAGGGAGGTGGCGTTCCTCTCCAACTGAGTGCAGCGCCGCCCTACCATGTGAGCTAGCTCCAGGCCGCGTAGCTGGGTCCGCGCGCTTTCGTGAACCAATACTCGCGTCGCCTCTTTGTCGTAGATGGCGGCGTCTTCTCGCGAATACAGGCCGAACGAGAAGTTGTAGGCCTCCCCGCCGATGGTGTCCTGCTCCATCCAGCTCGGCAGTAATGTCGAGATCGCGGCGCGATTCGACTCCTTGTCCCACGAAAGGAGCGGCGCGCCGAGCTCATCCGCATACCTCTCGCCGTAGCCGAAGTTGCGGTGGCCCCTCGACACCGTCTTCGCGGCAGCTTGAGACCCGCCCGGCGGCGCGGAGGTGCCCGCCGTCCTGACCGGGGAGTCGCTGGTCGAAGCGACCAGCGGGGGGGAAGGGCGCTCGGCCGGAGGGTCCGCAGGGGCCTTGCCCTTCCTTTGGCTCGCTGTGGGTTGCTGATCCGCGGTCTTAGCCACCTTCGGCGGAGGGGAGGGCTGTCCGCCACCCGGCCGCTTCTTGGCCGGGACTGACGGGATGTCGCGCTGAGCGGCATCCGCAGCTTGAGCTCGGGCAAGAACCCCGGAGGGGATCCTAGCGCTCTCATAAGGGGGCTGAAGAGGTATGTCGCGTTCACCTGCAAAGAAGGAGGGGTGAGATGAAGGAAAAATGGGAAGGTAAGGCATAACAGCGGCGAGTGGCAAACCTCCCCCTGGCGGGACGACGGCGAGGTCGTCAAGATGGCGGCGCAGGTACGCGATCTCAAAATTCTTCCCGGTAAAGAACGCGCACAAGTCGGCTTCATGACCACCGAGGCTGGGCGGCCGGTAGCTCGCCTCGCTAAGCTGCACCGGCGAGAAGGGGACGTTGCCGAAGTCCCCTTTGACGAACAGGAACTTCTTGAGCAAATTGTGGCTCTTATTGACTGTCTCCCGCACCTTGAGGTGGGCGCTGGAGAAGTAGGCGGTCCCGTCCCGATTCGCCCGGAAGGAGAACAGCTTCCGGAAAACGGCGAGGCTGAACTACACTCGCTCCTCTCGCAGGAAGCAGGCGAACCCCACCATGACGGCTATGGAGTTCGGGGTCATCTGACCCAGGACGACCCCGAAGTATTTCAGCACCTGGCGCACCTCGGGCCACAGGGGGAGTCGCAGACCCACCTCAAAGTGAGCTAGCGGGATGGCGAGCTCATCCCTGGATAAGTCGTTGATCTTTTCCCCATCCCCGGGCTGTCTCGCAGAAAAGCTCGGCGGCACGTGGTCGCTAAGAGCATCCAAGTACTCGCGCTCAGAGATGACAGCGTGAGGAAAGTCGTGCTCTGAGAAGGTCCAGGCACACTTACTTCGTCCGTCCACGTCGCCGCCGCCTCCGCCCATTCCCATCGAGTCGCCGCCGAACGTCCGAGACAGATCCAGAAGGCGAGCACGAATCGAACTTCGCGGGAAAAAGGAAGTGAGAGGATGTTTGGAATCAGTGAGGAAATAAGAGCCGGCAAGGCCTATTTATAGGGAAAGAGAAAGGGCGGGAAGCTTCCCGCCGAAAGAGGGGGTGCAGATAGCAAAAATCAGCCCGACGGTTCGACTTCCCCGCGCGCAACCGCACCCCAAAGACCGATCCGGCGCGGGTCTCGCCCGGCCGAGCCCGCGGAAGACCTGAGCGGGCGAGTCTCGACCCGCACCAGCACGGGGTTCCGCGCGAGATGGGATACTCCCGTCTGGCGAGCTCCTCAGCTCGCCCTCGCCCCGATCAGCGCGAGGGGAAGAACAGACCTTTCCCTTAACCCGCCCACAGAAAGCAATAGAAACAGCATGATATTTTCAATGAGCCTCAGCAGTAACAAGTTAGGCCCATAGGCGGGCAAAAAGAGTCGCAAGTGGTTACAAATGAAAGATAACTTGGAAATAACAGCAACCCCGCGGTATCCCGCGAGCGGGGGCGGAAGGCTGGATCAGTACTCGACCCACTTCCACCTGTGCCGCCGCTTCGTTCCCGATCGCGGCGGCACGTGAGGGTCGTGGTAATCCCGAACCGCCACCAGCTCCCGCTCAGCCAGGCCGATCTGCTCTGTAGTGCTCCTGAGATGCCCCTCGGCTCGCGCAATATGCACGCCCGGTGAAGTGAAATCGTCGTCTTCCGCTGCGCGCGGAGGTCCCTCCAAGGCCGCGAGCCGGGCCGCGGTCTCGGCCTTGTCTTCATCGACCCTCTTCGCGAGCTCCTGGATCAACAGCGTGTGTTTCTGGAACAGCCGCGTCACCTGCCTCTTCATCCCCGCCGCATCGGTCGGGTCACCCAGGTAATCAGAGACACTGTCCACGTCGGGCGGGGGCGAATACCCTTCGCTCGTCTCAGTTTCGGAGGAGGCCCTATTATAGCCTACAAACGGGCGAGTCAGAAGGAGCGAACAAGGACAAAGCCAACGGTAAATATCAGCTCACCAGGGGTTGGCACGTCGCCCGCACTGACGGATGGGCAAGAGGAGCCCGGCCGACCCTGAAAGGTTTCTCCCTCGAGGGTCTCAAGAGACTTTCCCAGTCCGTGGGAAGCCGGCGGGCGGGGGGTTTCCGGAGGTGGGCGGTGCGGACCTGGGGAACTAGCGACCTTCTCAGGCGACAAGCGAGGGGGGCGATCCTCTCCCCCGTTCCCCACCTCTTCACGAGGGATCGCCTGCAAAACAAAAGGTCAGAGGTACAGCGATAATCCGCGGAAGGTCACGTACCCCAGGGACGACCTCAACAGCCGCCGCCGAGCTGGAGCCCGGACATTCACCCGCCAGAGACCGCCTAACGATCTTTCCCTTCGCCGGCCTAAAGAGAGGGCCAGGAGACCCACGCGCTAGCCAAGGGGCGGCCTCGAGTGCCTCCTCCTGAGTCTTCAGGCCCGCTGCCGCCAGGCGAGCTCGCACCTCTTCGCTGACCGGCATCAAGAGACCAGTCTGTTCAACAAAAATGAGGGGATCTGGGGAGCCCCCCCTCCTGGGCTCAGCGGTATATTTATAGCCGGACAGTGGGGGCCCACCAGAAGAATCCCTGCCAGCTCAGCACAAGCATTCGCCGAACACACGGGTTGGATGATTCTTTCCGAGCTTGAATCAAGCTCAAAAAGAGCGGGGATTGTGTACACCCCCGTGTCCGGCGAGTGGGTCCCACCAGGGAGGCGAGCAGACCTTGCCCCGCGGCCCGAATCCGAGCGGCAAACAGATATGCGGCAGAAGGGCTGGCCCGCTCCCGCCCATTTCAGGCGAGCGAGCCGACGAGGCAAGCGAGCGGGTCGCGCGAAGAGTCCTTGGCCAAAACAGACGAGTTTGGCGACCCGCGACTGGCGAGCCGATCGAGAGTCGCAGTGGCCGCCGGTCTGCCTTGTCACGCGAACTGGCCGCCGGTCCGCCCCGGCAGAAGCAAGGCAGGTCGCGCCCCCGGCCCGCGCTCGCCCAGGGAGCATGGGCGGGCAGCTGAAGTCAGGTCGCGCCCGCCTCCCGCGAAGAAGGATTGGAGGCGAGTTGACTCCCCAGGACTGCGCATAGCCCATCAGAACAGTGGAGTTTGGCTGTTGGCAGACCAAGTTGGACTGCGCATAGCCCATCAGAACAACGGAGTTTGGCTGTTGGCAGACCCAGCTAAGGGCCTTTTGGTATTTTCAGGTCAGTTATTTTGGTTATTGGCAGTTCAGGTTACAAAATGCTATAAATAAGACCTAAGGGGTACCTCAGAGGACACGTTTTCAGTGCCTCCTTACTCTCATTCTCTAGTGTTCTCTGCGAGTACCTTAGCTCGGCTTCTGGCTAAGGAGGGGAAGCGCTCAGAGATCTTCCGGGTTTGTGGTGGGACCTCCCTGCCGAGCCCTTGGGTCTGTTCTTTCTTGTCTCTTTCGTTGTTTTTCTTGCATGAGCAAAGTAGGCACGAGACCACCCCTTCCCCAAGGGTCGAACTCCACAAGAGGCCGGTTTCCGGTTTCAACAACGGCCTCGTTTATTTCTGTGGTCGGCTATACATTCCCATGGGCGGTAGAATCCGGGAGGATATCTTGAGAGAGGCACATTGCTCTCAGTATTCGGTGCACACGGGTATTGCCAAGATGTACGCCGGCTTGCGGAAGACCATGTGTTCGCCGGGAATGAAGAAGGATGTCTGATATTTTGTTACACACTGTGAAGCTTATCAAAGAGTGAAGGAAGTATGCAAGAGCCCCGGTTGTTTGTTACAATCATTGCACATCCCCGAATGGAAGTTCGAGGATATCTCCATGGACTTCGTCTATGGGTTACCTCGCTCACGCTCCGAGAATGATTCAGTGTGGGTGATTGTTGATCGCATGACGAAAGTAGCCCGGTTTATCCCAATGAAGAAAGAAGCTCATGTGGATGTCTTAGTACGCCTCTTTGTGGAGCAATTCGTACGGTATCATGGCATGCCTGAGACGATCGTGTCTGATCATGATGGTCGGTTTACCTCCAATGAGTGGAAAGCGGTACAGGTATATTTGGGCTCGCGCCTTACCTTCATCACCACGTTTCATCCTCAAACGGACGGGCAATCTGAAAGGACAATCCGGACATTGGAAGATTTGTTGAGATTATATGTGTTGGATAGAGGAGAGTCATGGGAAAGGCTCTTACCATTGGTAGAATTCTCCTACAATAATAGCCATCAGGCTAGCATCGGCATGGCGCCTCATGAAGCTTTTTACGGAAGGAGGTGTAAAACCCCTTTGTCTTGGGTGCAAGATGAAGACCCGAAGGCTTTGGGCGTTGAATATATTAATGATCCCGATGCGGTGGTTAGACTGATACGGGATCGCATGTTGGAGGCTCAAAGTCGACAGACGAAGTATTACAATGCAAGGCACCGGATGGTGGAGTTTCAAGTGGGTGATAAGGTGTTCCTGAAAATCTGACCGATGCATGGAGTGTCACGTGTGCGTGGTGTGAAATAGCTCAACCCAAGGTATGTTGGGCCTTATACTATATTGGAAAGGATTGGCCCGTTGGACTGTCGGTTGGAGTTACCGCCCGAGCTAGAGAACCTCCACGACGTGTTCCATGTGTCGTCGCTTCGGAAGGCGCTATTGCGTCCCGATCAATACATCCGCATAACTGATGATACTGTGGCGTCTGATAGGTCTGTGCGACTAGATCTGGTGCGGATCGTAGATAACGAGACAAGGATATTGCGCCGCAAAAGTGCTCCTTTAGTGAAAGTGATATGGTCTAATCATGGGAAGGAGGAATATACATGGGAGCCAATGGATTTGATGCAAAACCAATATCTGGAGTTGTTTGCTCAAGGTAATTTTATTTGATGGCATAATATATTTTCTGTTATGCATTTCTCCCCATAGCCTTAGCCTGATTTCGAGGACGAAATCTTTTGTTTGTTTATAGGATTTGTAACGTCTCGAATCACACTAATCCCCTTGTGCGTGTTTTTGAGGCAGGAGAGCTGACTTGGGCTCAGGGGAGTGATGACAATTGGGAAGCATGTAATAGCCCAAATTCTGGGATTGACAAATTTTTGGTGACACGGCCTGGGACACGGGCGTGTCCCAGGGCGTGTCCTGCTCGGGTGCATAGCAGTCGCGAGGTCGACGAAATGGGTTCGATGAAGTGTTCGGCGAGACACGCCCCGTGTCACGGGCGTGTCTGGGGCGTACCCTCCTTTGTGTCGACACTCGAGACTTTGGTCGACAAAAATTGTCGACAGAGAGAACATGCCCAGTGTCACGGTCATGTCCTATCCGACACGGGCATGTCGGAGGGCATGTGTTCCCTCTGGTCGATGACCAGCGCTCGACGATCGTCGAGTGTCAAGTATGGGGTACACGGCCTGTGACACGGGCGTGTCACAGGGCATGTCCCGCTCATCCTCGAGTAGCTCTCGTGTAGGTCGAAATATACTCGAGTAGGTGGAAACGTACTTGAGTAAGAGGGGGTGACACGAGCGTTTCATCCCTGTGATACAGGCGTGTCCTATCCGGGTACTCGAGTAGTTGGTTTTCTCTCGAGTAAGTCCTCTCGAGTAGGTCTCGAGTGGGTTACACGCCCCGTGTCATGGGCATGACTGGGCTGTCACAGGGCGTGTCCCGCTCATCCTCGAGTAGCTCTCGAGTAGGTCGAAATGTACTCGAGTAGGTGGAAAAGTACTCGATTAAGAGGGGGGTGACACGGGCGTGTCATCCCTGTGACACGGGCGTGTCCTATCCGGGTACTCGAGTAGTTGGTTTTCTCCCGAGAAAGTCCTCTCGAGTAAGTCTCGAGTGGGTTACACGCCCCATGCCACGGGCATGATGATGAGTCCACATTTTACACTGATTTTTGGACTCATCTGGGCTAGTTTTATCGTCTTAGCACTACATTTGAGAGCCTTTATTGCTTATTTGTGCTTATGTACCTATTTTACGATTAAGTGCACTGTATGCCCATTTCTGTGTGCTTTCTGTGTTTCTATATTGTTGCTATTCTTTAGCCCTATCTCGGGGATGTGGTGTGCACGTTCTGGTGGCCTATCTGCCCCTTCTGCTGGTACAGTGGTCGTGTGCGTGCTCCGGAACCGCTCGGGAGACACCGACGTTGCAGGAATACTGCGCACGACCACTAGACTTATTGCGCACGACCACTGGTCGTGCGCCACCGATCGTGTGCATTACATTCCCTTTTTCCTAATCCTGTCTCGGTAATCGCACGAGCACTGGCCGTAGTGCGCACGACCACTGGTCATGCGCCACTGCTCGTGCGCATAAATGCTGATGCTTCTTGTCCAGGTTGCAGGTCTATTTGGGAAAGTCGCACGATCATCGACCTACAGTGCGCACGACCACTGGTCGTGCGCTACTGATCGTGCGCACTGCTTCTGCTGCCTCTGTATTTAAGGCCCTGCTCCGCGATTTAGGTCAACGCCTGTCATTTGCTGCGATCAGAGAGTGCGCGGGAATCGCCATTTCACTTCTCCAGCTGCTCCATCACCTCCACCTTCGTCGGGAGGCCATTGCCAACTACTCCGAAGCTTTTCAACTCTCCTGCGAAGCCCTCGGCCATTGATGACTTCAACTCCAAGCTTTCCTGCGGAGTTGGTGAAGTAGATAACCTAGAGAACGGACTTAAAGGCCTTCGAGGTGACAGCTCGTTGGTACCGGAAGCCTCCTTGGACTGAGCCCGGATGCGGATTGACAACTCGCTACTCCGGCCACGACCAGCGGTGGATCTTCACTCTCTTTTGATTTACTCCTCTTCCCCTTACTCTGTAGTATGGAATGTTTTGAGCAGTGTAATGAATACTTCCATCCATGAACATCAAGTTTATTTTATAAATAATGGAATGTTAGTATCTTCTTATGCTTGTGAGTATTGTCTGTGAATGTGCCTCGCTCACCCCACATCCACTTCATTCCCGTGTCTTGTCCGATTGCACTCCACACAAGAACACTGCAATCCATTAGCTTCCCTTCCACTCGCCCAACTGAAGTTCAGCATCGCGGCCGAAAAACCCACTCCACCTTGCGAAGCGGTGCCGTCGACCTGCATAGCGTTTACTAGTTCCGTAGATCAAACATCCACAATCTCCCTAGTCCTCTATTTCCTCTTTTTTTATATTTATAACTCTCATAACGATATTCTCTGTACTGTTGCCGTTCTACGCTAATTGCATTCCTCAAGAGACCGACACTCGGGGATTTATTCCCAAAACTTTATTACATGTGCGACCGGTGCGCTTGCCGATTTACACACATCACGTGACTGGGCCGACACGGGCGTGCCCCACCCGTGTGTCGTGTCGAGTATTGAACCGACGCATAAAAACCGTCGTAACGCTTCGCCTAAGTAGGACACGGGCGCGTCCCTACCCGTGTCACTTTTATATAAAAGGGGAAGTGATAACCCTAGCCGTCTTCACTCCTCATTCAAGCTGTTTTTCTGAGAGAAACTCCAGTTGAGAGAAGGAAGTCACTCGATCTAGTTCTAGAGGAGAAGATCCGCCGCCGCCGTGGAAAAGAAGATGCCGCCGAGAAGAGTCACGAGATCCATGTCCGGAAATGGTGGAAACGCCGAAAATGAGGTGAGCTTCCTCCCCTCTCCCTTGGTGATAGATATTTAGTTATTTTCTTAGGAGAGATATCGACTCAAGAGAGTTTTGATGGAGAGGAGGAGTTTTCTAGGGATGGTCATGCTAGGACATGTGTTCTAGGTTTTAGATCTCTTCAACCTCCCCTTTCTCCTATGTGATGATGGGTGGATGGTTTCGTGAAGAATCATGGCCTCATGAGGGTGAATAAGGGAGGAGGAAATTTTGGAGTGATTTTGGAAGATCGACTTGGAGAGGAAGATGAACCGATGCCGTTCATTCCTCTTTACGAAGCGTGCAAAATTAATATTCTGCGCGCAACAATTTTCTTGACCATTTTCATGTAGGCTGTGTCCAGATCTTTGCTTTAGACTAAACATGATAGTTGAAGCCCTTGAAAATACCTTTCCAACGAGTAGTTGCACGTCTTCATGCAAAGTTTGTAGCCACGGGAAATTCTGAACGAACATGACATCCGATAAATCCTGCATGCAGAAATTGTGTTCTGTACGCAGCGGAATTCAACGCTGATTTCAAATAGGATACCCTCAAATCTGGGTTGTGGGCCGAATATGAAAGTTGTAACCAATAGAAAGACCTTTCCATCGAGTGGTTACACGTCTTCACCGGATTCCTGTAGGTTGAGGAATCTCCAGTCGAAGTTGCTGTCCAGATTTATTCTGTACTTAAATTCTTGGGTTTATATAATATGAATTTGAATTGGTGGAATCGATGTTGCTAATTAACTCTAGATTTTGATGAACTATTTATTGCTGACCACCGTAGTGCTATGAATGATAAATCTTGTTAATTAGATTTCATAAAACTGAATTGTGGAGCAAGCTTTAATGCATGATATGACTTGCTAAAATTGATAGATTATTATAAATGCGCACCATGTTTATAATATGATGAATGAAATGAATGGATACAAATTGGTAGATTATTATTAAGGCGCATCATGTTTGTAATATGTTGAAACCATTTGGAATGACAAATAGAAGGATAAACCATGGCTATGAGCATGTATGATGGTTAGAATGAAATGTAGCAGTCCAATACTTAGAGCGTAGTCTCCCTACGAGTAGTATTGTGGATGGATGTAAGTGCGGTGTTGACCGTCACTAGTTGTGTTCGAGTTGAGATGAGGTATAGATGGATGGTTGGGCTATGCCCTCATGCTTACTTCCGAGGCCCCTTCTATGCCACATTGTCGTGGCATTTGCATGCGGTGTGAGTCGACACACGGTGTCGTAATCTTGGGTTAAGGATAGTGTGGCAGGTCTACGGGCTCCCCGATCATCACACCGACGGGCTAAGTTTGTTGAATTTTGTCGAGCTACGCTTGAAGTTCGTCGAATGCAGGATTTTAGAAAAGTTGTTGAATTTGGATAAGTACAGAATGATGCTGACTCAGCAAAGTCACCAAGTCTACAAAGTTCAGATTCGATGCAAATCGACATTAATGTCGCCGTCAGTTTACAGTGGATCTCATGTTAGTATAGCCGAGGTTTTAACTACCATTAATACTGAGACACGTATCGATCATCTCGCCAATGTGATAGGATTATAAATAGCAGAAGAGATGTGAAGAATGATGAAGGATTTAATTGGATTAATCTCTGATTAAAAAATGAGTAGCGGAGTTCGTCATCTTCATCTGCCATTATTGCAGGAGCCAAGAACTTCAAGATCAAATCTGGAGGACTTCTAAGTTTGCTGGTGTAATCAACATCCACTATAATGGGAACAGAGTAATCCTCTGAGAGAGATGAATCATCTTAGGCGTGCCCTAGCTGAAGTTATCTTCCCGATCCAAGACGAGCCATAATCTGAAGATCAATTTGCTGGATCAAAGAAGAAGGAAGGGCTGAAATCTTCTGAGTCCAGATCAAGAGATTCCTGAAGAAGAAGAAGCAGATTCATCTGCTAGTTGATTCCAGAACAAGCCGAGCATCATTTTAAGATCTCTGTGTCATCTTGTTGCTATGAATAAGAAGTTAGAGCTGATATCTGCTCAGTCCAGGTAGACAGGCACAGATAATTTTCTCTGGTGTCTGTAATTCATCATCATTTATATTTCTTGTAAGATTCATTCTGAATCTGAGTGGTAATGCTAAGGCCTTAGTTGTAAGCCTCTTTTATAAAGCCTGAGATATGGCAGGAGTTGCTTGAGTTTTAGGTGTGTTGATTCACACTGAGGTAGGGCAAGATTGCCTGAACTATAGGAATGTGGAGTTACTCTGAGGTAGAGTTCTTGGGAAGAACTGGAGTTGTAGGATCCTGGTGATCTGAGTGGTAGGGCTTGTGCCTGAGTTGTAGAAGCCAGTTGGGCTCTGCGCTGTAAGATCTGAGAATCTGAGAAAGATAGAACGAAGTTTGGCCAAATCTAGTATACTACTAGATAGGCGAAGGGGGAATGTGAATGTACTTAACAATTGGGGCACCACTATAAATTCTGTGTACTGTGTTGTGATGGTATTGATTGTTGTGCTGTGTTTTTAATCGATTAGTTGCCTATGTTTTTGGAATTGGACCTATTCACCCCCCTCTATGTGATTAGTTGTTCTTGAAATCAAAACTTTCAAGTGGTATCAGAGGGAGGTTACTCAAGATAGGCTTAACAGTCTGAGTTGATCTCCAGCGGCAGCTATCAGAAGGACAAGATGGGTTCAGTTGAGAATCATAAAGAACTTGGATCCATATAACTTCCTCCTTGTAGGAAGGAGACCTTTGGCATCTATAAGGAAAGGGTGAGACTATTCATGAAAGCATCTGATCCTAGGATATACATCACAGTACAAGAAGGGCTCTTCATCCCAATGAAGACATCAGTTCTTGATGCAAATCTGAAGACTCCAAAGCAGTATTCTGAGATGACTAAAGATGAAATAATCTTAGCTACAATGGATAAGAGGGCACAAAACATTATTGGTAGTGCCATAGATGACTCAACCTTCAAAAACCTAGTCCACTGCAAGATAGCTAAGGAGATATGGGACACACTAGTTATCTACATGGAGGGGTCTGAAGAAGTGAGATAGGACAAAAAGTCTATGCTCAATCAGGAGTATTAAAGCTTCAGGCAGGACAAGTCAGATGGCATTGCTGAGTGCCGTAAGAAGTTTTTCAGAATTGTGAATGAGCTGAAGACATATGGCAGAGTATTCAACACTTATGAATTGAATGACAAGTTCCTGAGGTCTTTAACTAAAGATTGGGAAACAAAAATCTGTGTCATCAGAGAAGTGGCCAGACTTGCAGACACTCCACCATCAACCCTGTTTAGAAAGCTACTGTCACATGAAATGCAACAGACTGCTAGAAAGGAGGTGGAGAAAATCAGCAAGCCTATAGTTAAAGAGAAGTCAATGGCCGTCAAAGCTAAAGACACAAGGAAGACCAGAAGAAAGATTCCTTCTCCTCCAAGGAGAGTTGTTGAATCTGAGTCAGAAAGCTCAGATGCCAGCACATCAGACTGCCACATTTTTATGAAGACTTTATTGCCTTTTCTAGGCAATTTCAGAAATTTATGAAGAAGAAGCATTGGAGGAGCAGGCCATCCTCTTCTTCTCATCCCAAGGAAGATTACTACAAGGGTAAGAAGAAATCCTCTAAAGAGTACAGGTATGTATCTAATCCTAGTAAACATCTTCTAAAGTTGTGTGTTATTGTTTCATCAAGCTAGCGCATGTTATAGCCGACTGCCCTGTCAAAATAAATGATGCTGGTGGAAAGAAGGAACATCATCAGAAGGACAAGATGGAGAAGTCCTTTATTGCCAAGAAGCAAAAGAGTTGGACTGACTCCTCATCATCAGAGTCAGAAGAGGAAGGTGAAGTTGAAGCTCTTATTACGCTATTTACTGCTGAAGAAGAATCTATAGAAGCAGACTTCTTAGAGAAGGTGGCTGCAATCAAATGAGAAGCTGATGATGCTGCCAGATCTAAATAAGGAGAAGAAGTCAGCCATTGCCTTGGGCTAATGGCTTTGACTAAGGAAGGACCCAGCCAGGAGAAGCCTGGCGCTAGTAAGGTACATTCTACACCTTCAGTGTCAGATTATGTAACTAGTCCAGAATCAGAAGCATCTGCATCAAGAGATGAAGATGGTTCTAAATTTGAAGGAGATGTCAATCAATTTATTGATGAGTATGGAGAACTCCTGCAAGCACTGAAGAGAAGAAGGCTCCTAGCCAAAAAATAGGCTGAGTAGATTGCCTCTCTAAAGCTGGCTATTTCAGACAAAACAAACATACTAAACCTGAAGATACAAGAAGTCAGCAAGCTGAAAACATCACTGTTATTCAGATGGACACAATCACCTTCAAAAACAACCACATTAGGAATCTTGAAGGTAAACTCCAAAAGGAGAAGGAGCTAGTGGCTAAGTTCTCAAAGCCATGTTCAGTATTGTCTTTGATTGATTCCTTCTCCTCCCAAAAGGGTAAGAAGGGGTTAGGCTTCAAAGGGATAACTAGAGCAGCCTATTCCAGAAGGAAGGGCAATGCTCCATTGTAACCACTAGCCTCCAAGCCTTCAATTCCTTTCAGGAAAGTGGAGCTACCATCTAATAGGTAAGACCATGACTACATTCATGGTCACTGGGAGTATGGTGTTAGGAATGGTAAGGGTGCTAGTGCCTACAAGGTAGCCTAGGAAGAAATCTAAATGGACCATCCTGGACCATTTGTGTTTGGTGTACCATCCCCAACACTCCAAAATAAGACAACAGCCCATTCTCAAAGTCTACAAGTCGACAATCAGACTATAGGAAAGTCCGTTAGCACACCAGACTTTGGTATATCTAAAGCTATCAAGAGCTTGCACTATGAAAAGAAGGCAGCTGCTGATAGGGTCCAAGATATTCGTAGTAGCTCTGCTGCTTGACAAATCTCAAATCAGGATATGGCTGGAAGACTTAAGATAAAGGCTACTATACCTGCTGGAATGAGAGCTGCAGATAGCTATGAAGTAAAGCCAACCCTCAAAAGAAGGTACAATATTTATAAGTGCTGGTGATATGGCAAAGTGGGCCACAATGCTATTGATTGCTGGCATAATAAGAGTGTCCAGAGAGATAATGCCAGCTTACCTGTCAGAAGAGCTGCAGGTAGGCATGTTCAATTTTAGTCTAACCTGCACCTAGGACCCAATAAGAATTTGAGTCCTAAGGAAAGATGATCTATTTTTGTGGGTGACTCCAAGTAGCCATAACCCCTATATGATACTTTGACAGTGATTGTTCCTAGCACATGACTGGAATAAGTGGCATGCGGAAGGAGTACACTCCAATTGAAAATGGACCCAAAGTCATCTTTGGTGGTTCAGAAAGAGGAGTAACCAAAGGGTTTGGTAAGATATCTAATGGCATAACCACTATCACACAAGTAGCTTATGTGAAAGGTTTGCAACATAACCTGATAATCATAAGCCAACTTTGTGATCCTGGCTATGACATTTTGTTTCCTCAAGGATGAGTGCCAAATTAGGAGGTCAAGTGACCAAGGGGTCATCTTGACAGGCACTAGGAGAGGAAATGTGTATTGTCTCAATTTTATTTGTGACAGTAAGGATTATCCTATATGCATAGTTGCAGAAGAGAAAGCTTAACATTTTGTCTAATGGTACAAGAGGCTTGCTCATCTGAATTACAAGACCATAGGCAAACTCTTTAGTGAAGAGTTAGTGAGAAATGTTCCTAAGGTGAAGTGCATCAAGGAGGGTATCTACTCAGCATGCCAAAAGGGAAAGCAGACCAGGACCTCCTTTCAGAGCCTTGAATCCAAAGACTCAGTGAGGTGTTTATACCTCCTGCATATGGATCTTTTTGGTCATATGCCAATTCATAGTCTAGATAGGAAAGTCTACACCCTTGTGGTTGTTGATGACTTTTCCAGATTTTCCTGGGTGTTCATTATAAGGAAAAAAGTTGAAACCCCTGATTTTTCTCAGATATTTATTAGGAAAATTCAGAATGAACTTAACAGTACTGTGGTCAAAATCAGAAGTGACCATGGGACTAAGTTTCAGTCTAATGCATGATAATATTCTGTGAAGAGCTTGGGATTCATCAAGAGTTCTCCTCTCCTAGAACACCCCAGCAAAATGGGATTGCTGAGAGGAAAAATAGAACTCTCATAGAGGCTGGTAGAACCATGTTAAGTGACACATTTCTCCTAGAATATTTTTGGGCTGAGGCAGTGAACACTGCATATCATGTCCTTAACAGGGCTTCCGTCACCAAAAGCCACAAGAAGACTCCCTATGAGATTCTGAAAGGCAGAAAACCAAACTTATACTACTTCAGGATTTTTGGTATCAAGTGATATGTTCTAAACAATGGTAAGTCCTATGTGACTAAGTTTGCTGCCAAGTCCCAAGAAGGGATATTTTTTGGGTACAACAACAATAGCATGGCATATAGGATCTATAACTTGACTACTCAAGTTATAGAAGAATCAGTACATGTTGTCTTTGATGAGTCAAACCTAATTAACTGTGAGCTGCCAAGCACATATTCTAGTTCTGCAGGTTTAAAGGATGTGATGGACAAGCTTACCATCAGGGAAATGGATCCAACAGGACAAGATAAGGAAGAAGATGGTTGCTGTCCAGGGGGAGCTCAAGACTCACAAGCTGAGGATGACGAACAGTCAGCCGAAGATAAGGAAGGTCAGCCAGCTGAAAACAATGCAGAATAACTAGCTGAAGCAAGAATGCCTCCAGCTATGAGACATTTGAGGTACCATCCAGCACACTAAATCATTGGTGATGTAAGACATGGTGTCTAGACAAGGATCAAGAGCATCAACACAGCTCTATGTTCAAGCTTCCTATCACAAGTAAAGCCCAAGAAGCTTGAAGAGGCTATCAAAGATTCTTACTGGATTAAAGCTATGAAAGAAGAGCTGAATCAGTTCAAAAGATGTAGGGTCTGTGAGCTGGTTCCCAGACCAAAGGGACATAATATCATGGGAACAAAATTGATCTACCGGAACAAGCTAGATGAGAATGACATTATTGTAAAAAATAAGACCAGATTGGTGGTAAAAGGCTACAGGAAAGAAGGAATAGATTTTGACCAAACCTTTGCCCCAGTAGCAAGGCTAGAAGCAATAAGGTTATTCCTCACTTTTGCTGCCTATCAAGGATTCAAAGTATTCCAGATGGATGTGAAGTTAACATTCCTGAATGGATACTTAAAACAGAAAGTATATGTGGATCAACCACCAAGTTTTGTAGATCCTCACTTTCCTAATTATGTTATAAGCTTAAGAAAGCTCTATATGGGTTGAAGTAAGCCCCTAGAGCATGGTATGAAATATTGTCTACTTTCCTCATTGTGAACAAATTCTCAAGGGGGAAAATAAATAGGACCATATTCCTTAGTGTATTTAAGGGCAAGGTCATCCTAGTTCAGATATATGTTGATGACATTATCTTTGGATCTATTGAACATAACCTTTGCAGGAAATTTGCTAAACTTATGGAAGGGAAGTTTGAGATGAGCAGCATAGGTGAGCTAAAATTCTTCTTGGGACTCCAAGTAAGACAGACTGATGATGGCTTGTCCATATCCCAGTCTAAGTTCACAAGAGAGTAAATTAAGAAATATGGTATGGAGAATGCCTCCACCATTAGAACTCCAATGGGGTCAAGTATCCTTATAAGCAAAGATGAGGCAAGGAAACCTGTTTATGATTCTTTGTATATAAGGATAACTGGATCCCTTCTATTCTTGACTGCTAGTAGGCCTGACATCTTGTATGCTACATGTGTATGTGCTAGGTATCAGACAGGCCCTGAAAGGGGAAACTAGATCTGATATACTCTAGAGGGGGGTGAATAGAGTATATGGTGCTTTTAAAACATAAAGAAAAACTTTTGCAAAGCTTTACAACAATTGTTGTAATGAGTGTGAGCAGGGAAGCAGAAATAAAACTAATTACAAAACTAAGCTATGCAGAGATTAAGCACAAGAAAATCTAGGCCAGAAACAAAAAGAAAACATGTAGAACCAGATGACACAAGGAATTATAGTGGTTCCCCAACTTGGGTACATCCACTCTTCTACCACCCTAGGTAGGAATCCACTGCAGGATGAGTTGATCAGGTGTCCTGGGCACCAATGAGCTTTTGATAAGGTGCTCAAAAACCAAATCAGATTTTTTGATCAGGTGTCTTGCCACCAATGAGCTTTTGACAAGGTGCTCAAAAACCAGATTCAAACTTTTGAAGGGAGTTTGAAAAACCCTTTACAGAATGGGGGTGAGAGAGTGATGGCAGTCTTCTCTTTCTCAAGCAACTGAGAAGACTATGTGGATTGATGTCAAAGCTCCCCCTGAGTCCTTGAAATCTTCAGGAAGATGAGCTTTGCTGAGGGTGATAGGCCTTCAAATGTAGAACTCCAGCAATAGATGATTTCAGCAGGCTGAAATGTTGAGTGTCTGGAGTCTTGAGATGATGTTGGCCTTGAACACTTTGAAAGCTGAAGAGATCTGAAGATTTTTGAAAGCTTGATCTCTCTGATGAGTGTTCTTCAGAATTCTTATTGACAGAAGATTGGGAGTGTCTGTGTATTCTGAGTTGTGTCCTGTTCTTGTCAATCTCTCTATTTCTTCTCTATTTCATTCAAAAACATTCTGTCTATTATTCTCTGTGCCAGAATAGAATATCACTCTGTCAAAGATAGCCGTTGGTCTGCCTTGATTATAGCCTTAATTGCATAATTTCTTCTGAAGGAAAGTCCACTGATTTGTTCCTTGAAAAATCCCTTGAAACTTGCTCCAGGAGTAAATGAAAACGGCTGGCAGATCTTCTGAATTAAATGCAGAATAACTTCTATCTGATTTAAATTTGAATTCTGAAAGATAACTGAAATCGTCGAACTGAGCTCTGCTATCGTCGAGCTGAGCTCAGTGAACTGGAAAATCCAAGCAGCAAAGAAATCGTCGATCTGAGCTCAAAGATCGTCGAACTGAGCTCAGAGATAAGGATCTAATGCAGAGTCAAAATCGTCGACCTGAGCTCAGCGATCGTCGAATGGAGTTCGACGATATTGCGAAGTTGAGCTCGGCGATCGTCGAGTGGAGCTCGACGATATTATGAGGTTGAGCTCAGCGATCGTCGAATGGAGCTCGACGATCTGCAGAAGTTGAGCTAGACGATCATCGACCGGAGTTCGACGAATCGTCGTGCTGAGCTCGACGATTAGACTTAGTCTCCAGAAAAACTTTGGTCTTCAGGGCAGCTTCCAAACCTAGACTCCTGATCCCTTAGACTCAATTCTAATTGACCTATTAAGCTATACAGAAGGTCAAACACAGATTCCTAGAGACATAGTGATCCTGACCCAAATTAGTAATAGGGTGTTCCAACAATCTCCCCCTATTTGGGTTAGGAAAACTATTTACAGACTTTGGAAAAACAAACAACATCATACAATCAGAAAAACACAAAAACAACAGAGCTAGACATTACAGAACCATCACAGAGATATATATATATATATGTCATCCAGATATCAGTCAGAAAAACCAAGAATTGTCACCTTACAGAGTTACTTTTTCTCTTTGCCTTTTACCATCTTGATTTCTCTGTTAGGATTTAAAGCTTCCTGTTTGGATCTGGTGTCATCAGCTGCACCCAAATAAATTTGCTTAGAAGCCCTGGGAACTACAGCAGCAGGATGCAACTCCATGTACCTGTCTGCATCAAAAAATTTGCTGGAGGCATATCTCTCTAGTTCTTTCTGTCTTTGTTCTGACATTGTAGATATATTGGAGGTGTCCAGGCCTTGCTCTTTGGCTTTCTTTATCTGGTCTAAAGCAGCCAACTCTTTCATTCTAGCAGTCCAAGCAATAGGATTCTTCTCAGGATCCTCAAATGGAACAGGTGGCTCATACCTGTTGGAAGAAGTATCTTGAGGAGTCCTGGCAGTCACAGTTTCTCTGGGCTTATAGGGGAATGGACCTGAAGATGTATCAGAAGGAACATGTCCTCCCCTGGAATAATGGTGCTGCCTGGAATGCCCTTTGGAGTAAACCTGAGTCTCTCTTTGATTTCCCCTATATCCTCCCCTTCTAGAGTAAGAGCCCCTAGACTGGCTTTCCCTTTGATATGTTCTAGCATGAGGTTGGTAGGGAGCCTGACTTCTAGCTGGGCCTGAACTTGCAGAGCTGCCACCTGCACCTGCATCAGGTGGAGGTGGTGGAGGAGGATGAGGGTGCTTGAACTGGGAGGAGTCCTTATCAAAATTTCTTTTCTTCTTCATTGCCTTGAGCTGATTTTTGGAGTACTGCATCCAATGTTCAGAAATTGGGCAGTTGTGCAGAATATAGTAAGGAACATCATTATCATCTCTAACTTTGGCAAGTGGAACCCTTTTCATTGCCTTACTTCTTGCCTTCCTTTTCCTTGCAATGGTGGCAGCAGAGTCATCAGAATCTGTCTTAAACTCATCAGAGTCAGAGCTCTGGGCATCATATATAGCATCTATCTTCTTCATAAGATCTTTCTTCAATTGCATTGCAGCAGATGGGGCAGAAGCAGAAGGGGCAGCAGCAGGAACAGCAGCAGATACAGCAACAGATACAGAAACAGATTCAGCAGCAGATACAGGAGCAACAGCAGAAACAGCACTAGTAACTTCAGGAATTATGGCAGCAGTTGGTTCAGAAACAACAACAACATCTACAGCAGGCTCAAAAACAACAGCCTCTGTCATCTGAAAATCCTGGGGTGTGAGCTCATCAGAAACAATTTGAATGTCAGCAGCAGTTGGAAGAATGTCTTCAGCAGCAGCAAGAACAATTTCAGAAGCAGATTCAGCCTTTTCTTTATCAGCAGCAGCAGCAGTTAGTGAGTGTATAAAAGAAGAAATAATACTGGGGTCACAGACAGAGAAAGGCACCAGAGCCTTAGACAGATCTTCTGAGGGCTGGGCAGCAAGAACCTCTGGGGTCTGGACAGCATAAACTTCTGGCAGACAGCTGTAGAATGCAGGATCAAATGCAGATAGCAAAGACCTTAGGTCTATTGCTAAGACTGGAGTAGGCACAGCAACTGGAGTAGAAGATACAAGCACAGCAGCAGCAGCAACAGGAGAGGCAGCAGGAGCAGCAGAGGCAGAAGCAGCAGCAACAGCAGCATGAAGGCTGGCTTCATAAGGCATCTCCCCCTGCCTGGATGCAGATACCTCTGTATCAAGGCACACTGCTGGTGGGGCTGCTTGAGGGAGGAGAGAAGAGAGCCTGGCAGAGAGGGCTGCCACTGACAAGTGTAGAGGAGCCAAAGAGGTCTCCAAGATGAGGGAGAGCCTGGGGGCAATGAGCTCATACAGCTTGTCAGCAAGGGCTGAAAGATCTACTTGCTCAAGAAGAGGAGCAGAGGTAGAGGGTACAAGGATGGCTGAAGAAGCTGGAGGTGGAGGGCTGAATGGTGGAATGAATGGCTCAGGAGAGGGGATTGTGGAGATGGAGGACAATGGGATGGATATGGAGGGAGTGAAAGTGGGTTGGTCAATGATGTGGTGGAGAAGGTCTTGGAAGGATGTTAAAGAGGATGGTAAGTCTGGAGGAGAGGAGGGGGAATCATCCATGTAGGATTCTTCCAGAAGTGTGAAGGATGGTAAGGATGGAGATGAGGTGGCATCAGGTGGTGGATAGGAGAACAATGGGAGGAATTGGTCTACTGGAGGTGATGAAGTGGTTGCTGGGGATGGAATTGAGGTTGGAGATGGGCTGGAGATTGTAATGGGGGATGAGGCTGGAATGGTGGATGGAGCTGGAGGTAGGGTTGAACTTGGAGGAGGAGGAGAAGCAGCACTAGCAGCAGGCAGGTCTTCTGCAATTGCAGAGACCTGGGGGGGAGTGACTCTTTGAGTCCTGGTGCCTGAAGGGGCAGATGAAGAGGGCCTGCTTGGCTTGCTAATCTGCCTGTCCCATTTCCCAAATAGGGCACAAGTGAGTCTCTTGGAGGCATTGATGTGCACTCCAGAGGAGACTAACAGAGCAGGGCACTTTGCCTGAAGGAAGACTCCCAGAATTCTTCCAAAATTCACAAAGGTTTTATTAATCTTCTTCATTATCAAGTCAAAGAAGACCTCTCCCCAGTTCAAGCTTTTCCTATCTACCAGAGCTCCCATGAGGCAGAGCTGATGTCTGGAGATGGTGTCATGAGCAGAATGTTTGGCCAACAGGACCTTGCCTACAACATCTGCCAGAAACATGTATTCAACTGACAGGTTCCTCTTAAACAACTTGCTAGGGTTTCCCTCAGGATGACCCATCCTGGCAAGTATATCAGAAAATTCTTCTCCAGAAAGTTCAGCAGTGTCTTCACCATTTTGTAAACCAAAAACCTCTGTTAAAACTGTTGGGGTCAGAGGTACCTGGGTTTCAGCAATAGTTCCAACAATGGTGTTGTTGTCAAGGTTGTGTGCAGTATATACCCACTCCTTTATTTCATCTGAGGCAAGTTTGATTCTTGTGGTCATGAGGGCAGATAAATGTTGATCCTTGAATAAACTCAGGATGTCCTGGAAGACTTGATCAGTGGTGTTGAAGGAGTCCAAATCGATGTCAAACCCTGCATCAAACTTCATTGCGGCGAGGACAGCAACTGAGACGGCCATTATACCTGCAAAAACTTAACAAACAAACCGAACAAGCGTAGAAATGTTTGGAGGGAAGAAAATTCTTGCAGAGAAATTGAAAGCGCAAGAGAGAACGACGGCGAAAAAAGAGTTTTATATTAGGGTTCGACGCAGAATTGGAAAGATCGTTGAACTCAGTTCGACGATCTAGGCTTCTAAAGGAATCTGAAGAGACTCCAACATCGTCGATCTCCGTTCGATGATCTTGGAAAGCGTCGAGCTCCGTTCGACGATCGTTCAGGGAGCAAAATCGTCGAGCGCCGTTCGACGATCGTTGACCGAAGGAGACAGTTCATGCTGTCTGAGGGGCGCTGAACTCAGTTCGACGATTCAGGAAATCGTCGATCTCCGTTCGACGATCTTTGGGGAAATCGTCGAGCGCAGTTCAGAGATCAGAAAATTCTAAACACTAAGGAAAATCAGAATTTTTGCCTAGTCTTGGTCAAGTTTTAGCTTTCAAAATCTTGGGGATTATTTAAGACTTCCTCCATCTAACATTCCTAACTGATTTAGGAAGAAGGTGTGTTTCTTTTCATCCAAAGGCTTGGTGAAAATATCTCCCCTTTGTAAATCAGTTGGGATATATTGCAGTTCAATTTTGTTCTTTTCAACATTGTCCCTTAAGAAATGATGCCTAATCTCTATGTGTTTTGTCCTACTATGGAGGACTGGATTTTGAGCTATGGAAATAGCACTTGTATTGTCACAAAAGATTTTTGACTTTTCTAAGTTGTAACCATAGTCTAGGAGTTGGTTTTGAATCCACATTATTTGTGAACAACAACTGCCTGCAGCCATATATTCAGCTTCAGCAGTTGAAGTTGACACAGATGTTTGTTTCTTGCAAAACCAGGAGACAAGTCTATCACCAAGGAACTGACAAGTTCCATTGATGCTTTTCCTGTCAATTCTGCATCCAGCATAATCAGCATCAGAGAATCCAGTTAACTCAAATGCTGAATCTTTTGAATACCAGAGACCTAGATTTGGATAACTTTTAACATACCTAAGAATCCTCTTTACTAATGTGAGGTGTGACTCTCTAGGGCTTACATGGAACCTAGCACATATACATGTAGCAAACATTATATCTGGTCTACTAGCTGTAAGATACAGTAAAGAGCCAATCATTGCTCTATATGTTGTCTGATCAACAGGTTTCCCATGTTCATCAGCATCCAATACAGCATTGGTAGGCATGGGTGTTTTCATACAAGATGCCTCAGACATGCCAAATTTCTTAACCAGCTCATTAGCATATTTGGTTTGAGAAATAAAGATGCCTTCAGCATGTTGTTTGACTTGCAATCCTAGGAAGAAGGATAGCTCACCCATGCTACTCATCTCAAATTTAGAATGCATTAGGTTAGAAAACCTTCTGCACAATTTTGAGTCAGTAGAACCAAAAATGATATCGTCTACATAAATTTGCACTAGTAGGGTATGGGACTTATGGGTTCTAATAAAAAGAGTTTGGTCTACTCTACCCCTTATAAAACCATTTTCCAAGAGAAAGCATGCTAGGGTCTCATACAATGCTCTAGGAGCTTGCTTGAGACCATATAATGCTTTATGTAGTTTGAAAACATAATCAGGGTGAGTTGGAGAGATAAAACCTGGAGGTTGTCTGACATAGACTTCCTCTTTGATGTCTCCATTTAAAAAGGTACTCTTGACATCCATCTGATAAACCTTGAAGCCTTTGTGAGCTGCATAGGCTAGAAAAATTTTGATGGCTTCCAATCTTGCAACAGGTGCAAAAGTCTGGTCGTAGTCAATTCCTTCTTCTTGAGAATATCCCTGGGCAACTAGCCTTGCCTTGTTCCTTATTATTACTCCTTGATCATCCAATTTATTTCTGAATACCCATTTTGTTCCAACAATGGAATGATCCTTTGGCTTTGGCACTAGTTCCCATACTTTGTTCCTCTCAAATTGATGCAACTCCTCTTGCATGGCAATGATCCAGTGTGGATCTTGCTCTGTATCTTGAATGGACTGAGGTTCAATTTGAGAAAGGAAGCAGGTGTGCAACAGGTTTTGATTGACCTGATTTCTGGTTTGCACACTAGCTGAGAGTTCTCCAATTATTTGGGTAATTGGATGGTCTCTTGATGTTACTAAATCAACAGGGGGTGTTGATTGTTCACCAACCTGTGTTGCTGTTTCCTCTTGTGGTACAACATGTAACGCCCCGAAACTCAAAGGAGCAAAGGGGGACGTTTTGGGCCAGTTTTGGTTTCTGGCTGACGGCACACGGCCTGGGACACGGGCGTGTCCCAGGGCGTGTCAAGTGTGTGCCGACACTTAGTCGCGAAGTCGTCGAGTTATACTCGACGATTCGTCGAGAAAGGGCACACGGCCTGCGACACGGGCGTGTCGCAGGGCGTGTCGACCCGTGTCGACACTTAGCCGTGAAATCGTCGAGTTATTCTCGACGATTCGTCGAGAATGGGCACAAGGCCTGCGACACGGGCGTGTCGCAGGGCGTGTCGACCCGTGTCGACGATCGTCAAGGTGAAATCGTCGAAATTCACTCGACGATCGTCGAGACAAGGCACACGGCCTAGGACACGGGCGTGTCCAAGGCCGTGTCATCCAGTCGTCGTTCTCCCCTCGACGAAATGCCCCGTGTACATGGCCTGGGGGCCCAGGCGTGTCGATGTGACACGGGCAAGGACACGGGCGTGTCCTAGAACCCGTGCAGTGCTCGGGTTGGAAACGGGGGAAAATCATGGGGTACACGGCCGGCTACACGGCCGTGTCAGCTGGAACACGGGCGTGTCAGCTCGAACACGGGCGTGTTCGATACCCGTGTGCGTGTTCAGAAGATTCGATTTTGACGGCGAATGCGGCACACGGCCCTGGACACAGGCGTGTGCCAGGCCGTGTTCGGCCCAGATTGGGCATTTCAGCCCCGAATCAAAGCCGCTCGTTTTCTTAGGTTGAGATCCGACGGCTGGGGATGGTTCCTGAGAGTATATACTCGGGTTTGACTTAGAAAAATCCACACTTTTCACCCTTTTCATCTCTCCAAACCCTTGGAGAAAGAAGAGCTAAGGCAAGAGGAAGAGGAGCTAGATCCGCCATTGGAGGAGCTTCGGAGCTCCGAATCGCAAGCCGACTCCGGATCCACGGAGGCAACGCAAGTGCGGTGATTTTTATCCGATTACATTTTGATGGCGCCAAAGAGGAACGCAAGGGTAACGATCCTCACTTGTGAGCATGATAGCTCTCTTTCTTAGCATAGGAAGCCCTCTCTCGCGAGTTTGCGAAGAGTTGGAGGCGTTCCTTCGGGTAGATATGTAAATTCCCCGTTGTTTAGCGTCCGTATGCGAGAACGGACATAGGCATTTTGGTTGAAGCTTACCCGGACATGTTAGTCCGGATCGGTGATGTTGCATTGCATAAGGCCGGAGAAGACTCCGTGCTATTTGGTGTTTTCGGGTTTTCTACGCGGTAGATTGCAGCAGGGAGCCTCGGGGACTAACCCAAAGGTGCACCCGGAAAACTGGGCGGACACGAGGTCTTGCCAACTTGGTGGCTTGGAAGCCAACTTGAACATAACCGGGTTATGTGACTTGTGATGAAAATGGGACTCGGTAGAAGTTTGACCTGCGCATATGGTTTAAATTACCTTTGCGGGCGCATATGGTTTAAATTACCGTTGCGTTGTGAGCACGGGTTAGATGGAACCGTACCCACTCTATGTCATTCGGATTAGGGCCGTTGGCATAGATGAGGGTCTTCGGCGGTCTATGGTTTTAATTACCGTGACCCATGCCAGGAAGACAATCTGCTCATTGTTTGGCCGTCCAAGAGAGGATGGCGGTGAGTCGGCAGACTTAGACTGCGTTCACCAAGAATGTGCCCTGAGTGCACGGGGTGTGTGGCCGTTGAGCCTCCGCCTGTGATGAAATGACTATATTTATAATGCTCGCTTATGCTAATGAAATGCAGGGAAGGAGCATCGCCGCCCCGAGTTGGGGGCGGGATCGTTATAATTTGGTCAGCATTGCTGACCGTTGCTTTGTTTGCCACCGTGCGGTGGTTTGTTTGCTTGCAGGTGCAGCTGGACCGAGCGGTCAATAGCGGGCTAAAGCCCTTTTTGCGAAGCTGGCCCTCGAAGGCCCAAGTGAAATGTTTTCTATTTTTATTCATGTATGGCCGGCCTGCGTGCCGAGGTTGGTAAATCATGTAACGGACAAGTGAAACTTTTTGTAAGGCCTTAAGGCCAATGTTTGGGTATTTTTGTATACATTCCTAAATGTTGTATTAGTGGACATTCGTGCTCTTATGCTGGGTTCTTGTTTACAACTTATATTAACTGCTTCCGCTAGAATGCTCTGTGTAGGACGTTGAGATTGGTTGGATGGTTTCCATAAGTAACCACCCGGTCTGTCTGTGGTATATGGCGTCGGGCCCCGGCCGGACCTACTGCTATATGTTATGCGACGGATAGGGGGTGTTACAATTTGGTATCAGACTACTGGTTTTGGTCGGGCTTAAACGGAATTCGTGGTCGAATTCTTTTTAAGGGGTGGTGAGCACATTGTGTGCGTCATCGTTATAATGGTAAAAGAACCCATGAATGTCCACTTAGGAATGAAAATACTCGTGTTTGAGGAACCTGCGTGTTCCTATAATTGCTGTTTGCAATGTTATTTGGTCGCTTAACGGTGTTTTGTACCACTATAGGTGACCCGAAGTGGTGTTGGGCCGTCAGAACGCCGAGGTTCTGAGGCTAGTAGTGCACCAGAAGTTGCTCCAGCAACACCTTTGTCGGCTGAAAATATACGATTGGTGGCTGAAGCGGTGTTGGCCGTGATCAATGCGCAGCCTGGAAGGCAAGCGCAGCAGCCCGCTCCTGTGATGGAGCAAGTACCTCTTCAAGAGGCCGAGCCGAGGAGGATGGAGCAAGTGGGTGTAGAACCAATAGTGCCAAGGAGGGCGACTGAGAGGCAGTTGAAGCATGTAATGAGCTTTAACCCTCCGTTATTCTCGGGGTTGGGAACCCCATCGCAGGCTGAAGACTGGCTCTCTAGGGTGAAGAGAGTCATGACAGCGACGGAGACGGAGGAGTGGCAAATGACCACCATCGCTACGTTCCTTCTGGATGGGGAAGCGAGGATGTGGTGGGAAGGTTTGGAGCTGCATCATTTGAGAGGTAGACAACTGATAGACGTTCCGATGGAAGAGTTCTCGGAATTGTTCTTAGCAAGATACCTCCCTTCTACTCAGAGGATTTTAATGGAGAATGAGTTCCTGAAGTTGGTGCAGGGTGAGAGGAGCGTGGATGAATATCTCCACGAGTTTATGCGGTTGAGTCGTTATGCTAGCTCCATCATCATGGATGAGGAGCGCAAGACTAATCGTTTTTATGAAGGCTTGAGGGATGAGCTGAGATTATTACTGTCGGGGCCAATGGCGCAGGGTTTCTTAACCTTGGTCAATACTGCCCGGTCCTTGGAGAAGGACATGAAGAGTGTACAAGCGAAGAAAGGCTTGGGCGAGAAGAAATCTGGGTTCAAAGTGCCGACTACTTCAAAGTCTGGCTATCAAAGATTCTTTAAGAAGCATAGGACTTCGGGTCCAGCTCCTTCTGGTGCTTCTGGGGCGACTACGAGTCGGACCCCGGGCGCGTGCTTCACTTGTGGCAAGACGGGGCATTTCGCCCGTGATTGTTGGAGCGGACGTCCTAAGTCTGAAAGGAGGCCAGGAGCTACCTACAAAGAGAAGGGAAAGGCGGTGGAGTCGACCGCATCTCACTATGCTCCGGCCCAACCAAGGGTTTACAATCTTGGCCAACAGGAGGCCATTAAACAAGCTGACGTGGTGACAGGTACGGTTTAATTTATAGCAAGTCAATTCCTTTATATACTTGTTATGTATATGTTACCTTACCACTGCTTGTTTAGGATTTGTAATGATTTGTGAAAATCCCGCACGAGCACTCTTCGATACGGGAGCTTCACACTCCTTCTTGTCCGAAGGATTTATATCACGCATCGGAGTCCCTTCTTCGATGGCGAAGGACAAGTTGGATGTGTTGTTGCCCAATGGGTGTTCGATGCGAGCGGTTAGGATCTGCGAGGTTAAGACTCGTATTGGAGAGCAGGAGTTCGACCTGCGGGCGTCTTTACTTCCGTTAGTGGAGTTTGACGTCATATTTGGAATGGACTGGCTCTCGGAGCAGCAGGCCCATATAGATTGCGGTAGCAAGGAAGTCAAGCTGGGAGCGAGTCGTGAGACGACTTTTACGGGCTTAAAGGGGTCGAGCAAGACGTTGATGTCTGCTCTTCAGGTGGTGAAGGCGGTTCGTGCTGGAGCAAAACTGTTCTTTACACTAGTGGAGGTTGCAAAGCCGAAGCCCGCGTTGGATTGTATTTCAGTGGTATCGGAATACCCTGATGTGTTCCCCGCAGATCTTCCTGGAGCCCCGCCTCAACGGGAGATAGATTTTACGATCGAGCTAGTGCCAGGTGCAAAGCCTGTGTCACGATCTCCGTATCGGCTAGCGCCTAAGGAAATGGCGGAGCTGAAAGTTCAACTGCAAGAGTTATTGGAGCAAGGGTATGTGCGCCCGAGTTCTTCGCCTTGGAGCGCACCGGTCCTCTTTGTTAAGAAGAAGGACGGAAGCTTGAGATTGTGTATTGATTATCGGGAGCTAAACAAGCTGACTGAGAAGAATAAGTACCCGATCCCTAGGATTGATGATCTCTTTGATCAGTTAGTCGGGTCGACGGTGTACTCGAAGTTAGATCTCAAGTCTGGGTACTATCAGCTGCGGATAAGGGAGAGTGATATCCCGAAGACAGCGTTTAGTACGAGATACGGGCATTATGAGTTTACGGTCATGCCGTTTGGGCTGACTAATGCGCCGTCGGTGTTCATGGATTTGATGAACATGACGTTCAGGGAGTACTTGGACCATTTCGTGATCGTCTTCATCGACGATATTTTGGTGTACTCGCAAAGTGAGGAAGATCACTTCAAGCATATCCATTTGGTGCTGGAGACGCTAAGGAGAAACCAGTTGTATGCCAAGTTCTCGAAGTGCGAGTTTTGGCTATCCTCAGTAGCGTTCCTCGGGCATATAGTGAGTGGAGAGGGTATTGCGGTGGATCCGGCGAAGATTGTTGCGATACGGGAGTGGCCTGAGCTTGCTACGGTAGCAGAAGTCCGGAGCTTTTTGGGGCTTGCCGGTTATTATAGGCGCTTCGTAGAGAACTTCTCGCGGATAGCGCTACCTCTCACTACTTTGACGAGGAAGGAGCATAAGTTCGTTTGGACGCCGGAGTGCGCGCGAGCTTTTGAGGAATTGAAGTGTCGGTTGACCACGGCGCCTGTGTTGAGTTCGCCGGTTGGGACCGAAGGCTATGAGATATATAGCGATGCTTCAGGAAGCGGTTTGGGTTGTGTGCTACTGCAGCACGGAAGCGTGATAGCTTATGGCTCGAGACAGCTAAAAGTGCACGAGAGGAATTATCTGGTCCATGACTTGGAGTTAGCGGCCGTGATTTTTGCCTTGAAGCTGTGGAGACACTATTTGTACGGTGTGAAGATTGATATCTACACCGATCACAAGAGCCTAAAGTACCTGATTGATCAGAAGAATCTGAATATGCGGCAGCGTAGATGGATGGAGTTCTTAGGGGACTATACATTCAAGATCCACTACGTGCCTGGCAAAGGGAATGCGGTTGCGGACGCGTTGAGTCGTCGAGCCCCAGCTCAAGCGAATTGGCTATCAGTGCATGATGAGCGGTTGGTGCAGGAGCTGGAGGCGTTGGAGATTGTTTGTGTGGATAGACAATCTAGTGCTGAAGCAGTGCTGAATTGGACTGAAGTCCAATATGACCTGGCTGATCGGATTCGGCAGGCTTTGGATATGGATGCTCATATGAAGCAGTTCATGATAGAGGCTTTGGATGGGTCAAATTCCCAATTCGTTGTAGAGGACGGATTGCTGTGGAAAGACGGTCGTCTGTGCGTCCCAAGCGTGGGCAATTTACGGGTGGAGTTGTTGTACGAGGCACACCATACCAGGTACTCGATTCACCCGGGGAGCACGAAGATGTACCGCGATGTAAAGAAGCTATTTTGGTGGCCGGGTTTGAAAAAGGATGTGGCGCTATACGTAGCGAAGTGCCAAACCTGCGCCTTAGTAAAGGCGGAGTGCCAAAAGCCGGGAGGATTTCTTAAGTCCTTGCCTATTCCGGAGTGGAAATTTGACGACATCTCTATGGACTTTGTGCACGGTTTGCCAAGGTCGCAAAAGGGGAACGACGCCATTTGGGTGGTCGTGGATCGATTAACGAAGGTGTCGCATTTTATTCCGCATAGGAAGGACGATCCGGTGGAGAAGCTGGCGAAGCTTTATGTGGATAATATAGTACGGCTTCATGGTGTGCCCCGCAGCATCGTGAGTGACCGAGATGGGCGGTTCACGTCCAATGATTGGAGGCTGGTGCAGCAAATGTTGGGAACAAAGCTGAAGTTTAGCACAGCCTTCCATCCGCAAACGGATGGGCAGACCGAGAGGGTCAATAGAACCATGGAAGACATGCTTCGCATGTGTGTTTTGGACTTTGGAAAGCAATGGGAGGACCACCTTTATTTGGTGGAGTTCGCATACAACAACAGCTACCAAGCAAGTATTCAGATGACACCTTTCGAGGCCCTATATGGTAGAAGATGTCGCACACCGTTGTCTTGGTTAGAAACGGGCGAGTCGAAGTTGTATAAGCGATCAGAAGTGGATGATGCTACTTCTTTGGTGAGAACCATTCGGGAGAGATTACTCATCGCTCAGGACCGGCAAGCAAAGTACTATAATGCCAAGCACAGGAACGTGGAGTTCGCTGTGGGTGATTATGTGTACCTAAAGATCAAGCCGTTCAAGGGTGTCTCGCGGGTGCGACGATTGAAAAAGCTAAGCCCGAGGTACCTTGGACCGTTTGAGGTTCTGGAGCGAGTTGGAGAAGCGGCCTATAGGTTGAAGCTTTCTGTGGAGCTAAGTGGTTTACACGATGTATTCCACATTTCGGTGCTTCGGAAGGCGGTGCCAAGAGCCTACGCAAGTGATCGCGGTCGATCAAGTGCCGGTGGATAGTGGGCTAACGACAAAGGTAAAGCCCGTGCGGATTGAGGACTCGGAGGTCAAGCGGCTACGCAATAAAGAGATCAGGATGGTCAAGGTCCGATGGGACAATTGCGGTCGTGAGGAGCTCTCCTGGGAGCGAGAGCAGACTATGCTTGACGAGTATCCGGAGTTGTTCCGCTCAGGTACAAATGTTGTTTTTGTATATCTTTCCTTTATGTAATTTCGTGGGCGAAATTCTTTTAAGAGGGGGAGAGTTGTAACGCCCCGAAACTCAAAGGAGCAAAGGGTGACGTTTTGGGCCAGTTTTGGTTTCTGGCTGACGGCACACGGCCTGGGACACGGGCGTGTCCCAGGGCGTGTCAAGTGTGTGCCGACACTTAGTCGCGAAGTCGTCGAGTTATACTCGACGATTCGTCGAGAAAGGGCACACGGCCTGCGACACGGGCATGTCGCAGGGCGTGTCGACCCGTGTCGACACTTAGCCGTGAAATCGTCGAGTTATTCTCGACGATTCGTCGAGAATGGGCACACGGCCTGCGACACGGGCGTGTCGCAGGGCGTGTCGACCCATGTCGACGATCGTCAAGGTGAAATCGTCGAAATTCACTCGACGATCGTCGAGACAAGGCACACGGCCTAGGACACGGGCGTGTCCAAGGCCGTGTCATCCAGTCGTCGTTCTCCCCTCGACGAAATGCCCCGTGTACATGGCCTGGGGGCCCAGGCGTGTCAATGTGACACGGGCAAGGACACAGGCGTGTCCTAGAACCCGTGCAGTGCTCGGGTTGGAAACGGGGGAAAATCATGGGGTACACGGCCGGCTACACGGCCGTGTCAGCTGGAACACGGGCGTGTCAGCTCGAACACGGGCGTGTTCGATACCCGTGTGCGTGTTCAGAAGATTCGATTTTGACGGCGAATGCGGCACACGGCCCTGGACACGGGCGTGTGTCAGGCCGTGTTCGGCCCAGATTGGGCATTTCAGCCCCGAATCAAAGCCGCTCGTTTTCTTAGGTTGAGATCCGACGGATGGGGATTGTTCCTGAGAGTATATACTCGGGTTTGACTTAGAAAAATCCACACTTTTCACCCCTTTTCATCTCTCCAAACCCTTGGAGAAAGAAGAGCTAAGGCAAGAGGAGCTAGATCCGCCATTGGAGGAGCTTGGGAGCTCCGAATCGCAAGCCGACTCCGGATCCACGGAGGCAACGCAAGTGCGGTGATTTCTATCCGATTACATTTCGATGGCGCCAAAGAGGAACGCAAGGGTAACGATCCTCACTTGTGAGCATGATAGCTCTCTTTCTTAGCATAGGAAGCCCTCTCTCGCGAGTTTGCGAAGAGTTGGAGGCGTTCCTTCGGGTAGATATGTAAAGTCCCCGTTGTTTAGCGTCCGTATGCGAGAACGGACATAGGCATTTTGGTTGAAGCCTACCCGGACATGTTAGTCCGGATCGGTGATGTTGCATTGCATAAGGCCGGAGAAGACTCCGTGTTATTTGGTGTTTTCGGGTTTTCTACGTGGTAGATTGCAGCAGGGAGCCTCGGGGACTAACCCAAAGGTGCACCCGGAAAACTGGGCGGACACGAGGTCTTGCCAACTTGGTGGCTTGGAAGCCAACTTGAACATAACCGGGTTATGTGACTTGTGAAGAAAATGGGACTCGGTAGAAGTTTGACCTGCGCATATGGTTTAAATTACCGTTGCGGGCGCATATGGTTTAAATTACCGTTGCGTTGTGAGCACGGGTTAGATGGAACCGTACCCACTCTATGTCGTTCGGATTAGGGCCGTTGGCATAGATGAGGGTCTTCGGCGGTCTATGGTTTTAATTACCGTGACCCATGCCAGGAAGACAATCTGCTCATTGTTTGGCCGTCCAAGAGAGGATGGCGGTGAGTCGGCAGACTTAGACTGCGTTCACCAAGAATGTGCCCTGAGTGCACGGGGTGTGTGGCCGTTGAGCCTCCGCCTGTGATGAAATGACTATATTTATAATGCTCGCTTATGCTAATGAAATGCAGGGAAGGAGCATCGCCGCCCCGAGTTGGGGGCGGGATCGTTATAATTTGGTCAGCATTGCTGACCGTTGCTTTGTTTGCCACCGTGCGGTGGTTTGTTTGCTTGCAGGTGCAGCTGGACCGAGCGGTCAATAGCGGGCTAAAGCCCTTTTTGCGAAGCTGGCCCTCGAAGGCCCAAGTGAAATGTTTTCTATTTTTATTCATGTATGGCCGGCCTGCGTGCCGAGGTTGGTAAATCATGTAACGGACAAGTGAAACTTTTTGTAAGGCCTTAAGGCCAATGTTTGGGTATTTTTGTATACATTCCTAAATGTTGTATTAGTGGACATTCGTGCTCTTATGCTGGGTTCTTGTTTACAACTTATATTAACTGCTTCCGCTAGAATGCTCTGTGTAGGACGTTGAGATTGGTTGGATGGTTTCCATAAGTAACCACCCGGTCTGTCTGTGGTATATGGCGTCGGGCCCCGGCCGGACCTACTGCTATATGTTATGCGACGGATAGGGGGTGTTACACAACAACTGGCTCTTCAAGTGGTGGTTCATTATGTTGAGCATTCCCTTCATCTTCACTGCTTTCATCTTCTTGAGCAACCTGTAGCTTGTTCATATCTTCAACTAGAGAGTGTTCCTGCAAAGGTTCTATGGTAGAAGGAATCTTCTCCTTGAAAGACATGTTAGTTTCATCAAAAGAAACATGAACAGATTCCTCAATTTTCAATGATGATTTATTATATACCCTATAGGCCTTGCTGATCATGGAGTATCCCAGAAACACTCCTTCATCAGCTTTGGCTTGAAATTTTGCTAAATATTTCTTATCATTATTGTGAATATAGCAAGTGCAGCCAAAAATTCTGAAATAGTCAACTTTAGGTTTATTTCCTTTGAGTAATTCATAGGGAGTCTTTCCCTTCAGTTTATGTATCAGACTCCTATTCAGCACATAGTTGGAGGTGTTCACTGCCTCTGCCCAAAAGGATAGAGGTGGATGAGCATCTGACAACAATGTAGTGGCAGATTCAATAAGGGTTCTATTTTTCCTTTCAGCTACCCCATTTTGTTGAGGAGTTCTAGGAGCTGAGAAAGTATGCCTGATCCCTTCACTCTGACAAAACTCTTGCATAAGAAGAGAATCAAACTCTGTCCCATGATCACTTCTGATCAGGGCAATGTGAGTATTGAACTCAATCTTTATACATTTGAGAAACTTTGTCAGACACTTAAAGTTATCAGACTTCTTCCTTAGAAAGAACACCCAAGTGAATCTAGAGAAGTCATCTACAATCACCAAAGTGTAGGATTTCCCTCCTAGGCTTTGTACTGTGATGGGTCCAAATAGATCCATGTGTAACAGATACAATATCCTAGGTGAATCACTCTTATTAAGTGACTTGAAACTGTTTTTAGTTTGCTTGCCTAATTGACAAGCCTTGCAGAGTCCTTCCTTCTTGTAGGGGCCAGAAGGTAGTCCTCTAACAAGGTTGTCCTTGGATAGCCTAGCAATAGTTCTAAGGTTTAGGTGTCCTAGTCTCTTATGCCATAAAACATTTGGTCTGCAAACTGAATTGAATAAACAGATATCTATAGTAGTTGAAAGAAAATCTACTAGGTAGATGTTACCTTTCCTTTTACCTGTCAACACAGTTATGTTGTCCTCTGACTTGATTTTGCATAAGGTTTTGCTGAAGGTCACCTGGTAGCCTTCATCACATAGCTGACTGATGCTGATTAGGTTGTGCTTCAGTCCTTCCACATATGCTACTTTCTTGAAGGTTACAGAACCAATCTGGACTGCACCATATCCTTTAGTTTGTCCAAAGTTGGAATCACCAAAGATAACTTTGGGTCCAAGCTTGGCTCTAAAGGAATTGAGGTTGTCCTTGTTCCCTGTCATGTGCTTAGAGCACCCACTATCCAAATACCATTGCTGGTTAGATGTTGGATAGGTCTTCACCTACACATGAAATAATTTACTTGTTTTTGACCCAGTTTACCTTGGGCCTAGGTTGATAACCTCTAAATTCAGAAATGAAGGACATCCCTGGCTGACTCTTATATCCTTCAGGATGATATCTCCTTGGAGGTAAAATCCATTCAGTATAAGGGTTGAAGGTTTGGGATGAAGAACCCTCAGGATTCAATTTTGACTTGCCTTTGAAAAAATTTCCAGAGCTCTGACCTCTGTTCGACGATCTTGGAGCTGAGTTCGACGATCTTGGGTCAGATCGTCGAGCTCCGTTCGACGGTCGACTATGGGTGAGGTCAGGTATATGAAATCGTCGACCAGCGTTCGACGATCTTGGCTGAGATCGTCGATCAGCGTTCGACGATTTGTCCTGAGATCGTCGAGCTGCGTTCGGCGATCGTCGATCTTCATTCGGCGATCGTCGATCTCCGTTCGACGATTTGTGTTGGACTTTAGTTTTCTGAGGCAGATCAGAATTTTTCCTGGCAACCTCTACAACTCCCTTTCCCTTGCTAGAAATAAACTTGATGGGAGTTGTTAGGACTATAGGTTGGCTGGATGAAGCACCCAAGCCCAGTGTACTGTTAAGTCTAGAGTTCACTGTGCTTGTGATGTCCATCAGCTTGATGCTTCTCCCATTAAGGGATTCTTCAAGCTTCTTGGCCTCAGAGAGCTCACTTTTCAGTGTAGCTATCTGTTCCCTATAGTTCTCCAACTCCTGAGAGAGTTTGAGGTTTTCTGATTTTAAAACACTTTGTTCAGATAATTGATTTCTGAGAGAGATGATCTCTTTCTCAGACTTTAGCAGATCTAGACACAATGCTTTAAATTCAGATTTAAAATCTTCTGAAGTAAAATCAAAAGAACTGATTACCTGATCTTCTTCAGGTTGAATCTCTGAGTCTGACTCTGACTCTTCTTCCTCTGAGTTGTGCTGTGAGGCATTAATTGCCATCATGCAGAATTCCTTTTCTTCTGCATCATCCTCATCATCACTGGAGCTGGAAGTGGCTTCTGACTCCTCTTCAGTCTCACTCTAGGATTCAGCAACAAATCCTTTCCTTGTATGCTTATTTTTGCTGGAAGAGGGTTTGCTATTGCCACTCCTTTTGGAGTCTTTCTTCTTTCTTCTTTCTTTTCTGTCCCTTCTGTCCTTGTTCTTATTTTCTGGACAGTCAGGAACTATATGCCCTGGTTTCCTGCAACCAAAGCAAATAATGTCTTTGTTATTGCCAATGGACTTGTCATACCTTGGCTTGTCCTGCTCCTTGTATGATCTTCTTCTGAAATCCTTTCTGGCCATCTTATAGAATCTTTTGGTCAGCAAGCTGAGAAGTTCATCATTGCCTGTTCCTTTTTCTTCAGGCAGATCCTCAGTTGCCTTGAAGGCTATGGTTTTCTCTTTCCTTGTGACTGGTGAAGCAGCCTTTTATTCTTCTTCTCTGTTCTTGATGAGTAGCTCATAAGATTTGAGCTTACCCAACAAGGCTTCAGTGGTGATCTCATTCAGACTTCTGGCATCTTTATTTGGCCAGATTCTTGAATCCCAAGTGCTGGGGAAGCACATTAGGATCTTGTCATTAAGTTCTGTCAGTGAGATCTCTTTGTCTAATGTCCTCAGTTCACTGACAATTAGACTCAGTCTGTTGTACATGTCTCCCACTGACTCTGTTTCTCCCTTATTGAAGTTCTCATATTGGGAGATGAGATGGGATCTTCTGTCCTTTCTCTCATCAGCTGACCCAGAGACAATTTCTGAGAGCTTGTCCCAAATCTCCTTGGCTGAATTACATTCAGCTACCTTTTGAAAGATGTCATCTGACATTGTCTGAGCTAAAATTTTCATTGCCTTGGCATCAGCTATTTTCCACTTTTTGATGTCAGCATCTGTTCCTGATGGAGGTGGAACAGCATTTGTGCTTGTGCCCTCTGGAGGTCTTGGACACACTGTCAAAACAGAATTAAAAATGTCTTCGTCAATAGAATTCATGTAGAGTCTAATCCTTGCTTTCCAAAGTGCAAACTTTGACAGATTGCACACTGGAGGTCTGGTGCTAGCATAATCTTTGTTTTGGGCCATGACTTGTACAAGCTAAATCTAATAATGAAATATAAAAGAATGATCTAGATTGGGATCTTGGGGTTCAGGTGTTAGCCTGTACAACCAAACAGATATGGTATGTTTAACCAACCTGCCTCTGATACCAATTGAAAGGGGAAACTAGATCTGATATACTCTAGAGGGGGGTGAATAGAGTATATGGTGCTTTTAAAACATAAAGAAAAACTTTTGCAAAGCTTTACAACAATTGTTGTAATGAGTGTGAGCAGGGAAGCAGAAATAAAACTAATTACAAAACTAAGCTATGCAGAGATTAAGCACAAGAAAATCTAGGCCAGAAACAAAAAGAAAACATGCAGAACCAGATGACACAAGGAATTATAGTGGTTCCCCAACTTGGGTACATCCACTCTTCTACCACCCTAGGTAGGAATCCACTGCAGGATGAGTTGATCAGGTGTCCTGGGCACCAATGAGCTTTTGATAAGGTGCTCAAAAACCAAATCAGATTTTTTGATCAGGTGTCTTGCCACCAATGAGCTTTTGACAAGGTTCTCAAAAACCAGATTCAAACTTTTGAAGGGAGTTTGAAAAACCCTTTACAGAATGGGGGTGAGAGAGTGATGGCAGTCTTCTCTTTCTCAAGCAACTGAGAAGACTATGTGGATTGATGTCAAAGCTCCCCCTGAGTCCTTGAAATCTTCAGGAAGATGAGCTTTGCTGAGGGTGATAGGCCTTCAAATGTAGAACTCCAGTAATAGATGATTTCAGCAGGCTGAAATGTTGAGTGTCTGGAGTCTTGAGATGATGTTGGCCTTGAACACTTTGAAAGCTGAAGAGATCTGAAGATTTTTGAAAGCTTGATCTCTCTGATGAGTGTTCTTCAGAATTCTTGTTGACAGAAGATTGGGAGTGTCTGTGTATTCTGAGTTGTGTCCTGTTCTTGTCAATCTCTCTATTTCTTCTCTATTTCATTCAAAAACATTCTGTCTATTATTCTCTGTGCCAGAATAGAATATCACTCTGTCAAAGATAGTCGTTGGTCTGCCTTGATTATAGCCTTAATTGCATAATTTCTTCTGAAGGAAAGTCCACTGATTTGTTCCTTGAAAAATCCCTTGAAACTTGCTCCAGGAGTAAATGAAAACGACTGGCAGATCTTCTGAATTAAATGCAGAATAACTTCTATCTGATTTAAATTTGAATTCTGAAAGATAACTGAAATCGTCGAACTGAGCTCTGCTATCGTCGAGCTGAGCTCAGCGAACT
Organism: Platanthera guangdongensis; assembly: GCA_039583875.1. NCBI lineage: Eukaryota > Viridiplantae > Streptophyta > Magnoliopsida > Asparagales > Orchidaceae > Platanthera > Platanthera guangdongensis. The sequence continues at coordinate 126,269,918 of CM077147.1, read as the reverse complement.
GGAAAATCCAAGCAGCAAAGAAATCGTCGATCTGAGCTCAAAGATCGTCGAACTGAGCTCAGAGATAAGGATCTAATGCAGAGTCAAAATCGTCGACCTGAGCTCAGCGATCGTCGAATGGAGTTCGACGATATTGCGAAGTTGAGCTCGGCGATCATCGAGTGGAGCTCGACGATATTATGAGGTTGAGCTCAGCGATCGTCGAATAGAGCTCGACGATCTGCAGAAGTTGAGCTAGACGATCGTCGACCGGAGTTCGACGAATCGTCGTGCTGAGCTCGACGATTAGACTTAGTCTCCAGAAAAACTTTGGTCTTCAGGGCAGCTTCCAAACCTAGACTCCTGATCCCTTAGACTCAATTCTAATTGACCTATTAAGCTATACAGAAGGTCAAACACAGATTCCTAGAGACATAGTGATCCTGACCCAAATTAGTAATAGGGTGTTCCAACATGCCCTAAAAAATCTCACTATTCTGCTGCAAAGAGAATTTTAAGGTATTTTAAGGGGACTCCAGATTTTGGTCTATGGTACCCTAGGAATATAGATTTTCAGCTTACTGGATTTTTAGATGCAAATTTTGCAGGCTGTAAGGAAGACAAGAAAAGTACAACTAGTACATGTCAATTCCTAGGTGGAAGATTGGTGTCATGGAGCAGCAAGAAACAGACAAGTATTGTTATCTCCACTGCAAAGTCAGAGTACATTACAGCAGGTAGATGTTATGCTCAATTGTTGTGGATACAACATCAGCTTGAAGACTATGACACTAAGATAAGTAGAACTCCTCTATATTGTAATTCTACTAGTGCAATTTCTATTACTAGGAATCCTGTTTCACATAGCAGGACTAAGCATATAGAAATTAAGTATCATTTTATTAGGGAGCATGTTGAGAGAGAAGACATTTGCCTAGAATTTGTCTCCACTAACAAGCAAGTGGCAGATATTTTCACTAATTCTCTAGATGAATCCAAGTTCAACACCTTCAAAATTGGTTTGGGTATGTTGAACTTAGAATAGCTTCAGGCACTCCTTAAGGTATTATGCTTAGTACAAGTTTGTTCTTTTTGCAGGTTCTACAGACCTAGTGGAAATGAAGATGAGAGATGATGCTTGTTCTCAAGTGGTATCAGTAGCTGCATGACTAGAAACTTTCAAGTGGTGTAGAGAATTTCTAGTGTTACTGAATTTCAAGTACTGTCATGTAATATCAAGTGATATACAAGTCAACCCTGTATAAGGAGCATATTGGCAGCTGCAATCCTGGCTACATTTACATCAGCTAGGGGGAGAACACAAGGGGAGAAAAAGACCTGATGCTCCTTCCTGACTATCTGAAGAGGTAAAAAAGGGGGAGAGATGGAGGTCATGTTTACCTTTGGTTGTTCAAGCTCAAGGGAGAGAGATAGAAGATGACTATCAGAAAGGATCAAGCTCCTTCATGGCAGAAACATAGGGGGAGAAATTCATGGGGAGATAAAGCTAAGAGGTAATCCTCTAAGTTGTAACTTTCCCTGCAGAAATCCAGGGGGAGTAGGTAAAATTCTTTTCACTGAATTTAATATGAATATGCTTTTATTGCCTCTGTAATGTGTATCTCATTGACTAAAGAAGCTTGATCAGTAGTTTTGACATGCTTGATCAGTGGTTTTTACATCTTCAAATAGGGGGAGATTGTTGGGTCCATTGATCCCAATGGCCCTGATTTGATGATGTCAAACATGTCAATGAGATAGGCATAGTTGTATTTAAAGTATGGTTAAGTTCATGCATACAAGTTAGTCTTTGTCACAATGATTGGACAACTAGTTCAAGAGAAATGATAGGTGGACTCAAGGTGGAGCTAGAAACTCATAAAATTACCCAAGTCCAAAAGCATTGACTGAGGCAAGCTCACTCAATGCCATCCAACTAATAGCATTGAGAGAAGCTAGGCAGGAAAATTACCTAAGTCCAAAAGCATTGAGTGAGGCAAGCTCACTCAACGCCATTCAGCAAAAAATGCTGAGATAGTTGAGACCGCTAAGAAGAAAGCACTAAGACCGCGAGAAACGTTGACTAAGGCAAAAAGCACTGAGATAGCTGAGATCGCTGAGAAGAAAGCGTTGAGATCGCTGTGGAAAAGCCTGAGAAAATTGGCAAAGTCCAAATGCGTTGAGTGAGCTCCACTCACTCAATGCCATACAGCTAGAAGCGTTCAGTCAAGGTTATCCTGTCATAGCCTTACTCCGAAGAATCTAGAAAATCCACTAAGTCCAGAAGCGTTGAGTGAAGCTTCATCACATAACGCCATGATGTGTCTATCAATGCCAAACTTCAGCAAGAAGGCAAGATTATAGAAAATTGACTAAGTTCAGAAGTATTGAGTGAAGCTTCATCACTCAACGCTATGCTGAGTCTGTCAACGCAATCAGGCAGAAAGTTGAAGAATATGGCTAAGGGAAAAAGCGTTGAGTGAGGGTTATACACTCAATGCTCTTAATGTCATCATGAAGAAAGCTGAAGAATATGGCTAACGAAAAAAGCGTTGAATGAGGGATTTACAAACAACGCTCTCAATGCCATCATGCAAAGCTGAAGAAATTTATAAGTCCAGAATCGCTGAGTCTATCATTCGTCGAGCTGAGCTTAGCTTTCATCGAACAGAGTTCAGAGTTCGTTGATCACATCATTTACCTATAAGAAGTACTCAGCTATCAGAATCGTCGAATGAAATTCAGATTTCATCGAACAGAGTTCAAAGAATTCGTCGAACTCAGCCTTCACCTGAGGAAAGAACTGGGTTGAGAGAATTCGTCAATCTCAGCTTCATTGTTTCGTCGAGCTGAGTTCATATTTCATCCAGCTACGCTTGAAGTTTGTCCAACGCAGGATTTCAGAAAAGTTATTGATTTTGGCTAAGTCCAGAATGATGCTAACTCATCAAAATCAACAAGTCAATAAAGTTCAGATTCGATGCAAATCGACATTAACGTCTTTGTCAGTCTATAGTGGATCTCATGTTAATAGAGCTGAGGTTTTAACCATCATTAAAACTGAGACACGTGTCGATCATATTATTAATGTGACAGGATTATAAATAGTAGATGAGATCTGAAGAATGTTGAAGGATTTAATTGGTTAATCTCTGATCAAAAACGAGAAGCGGAGTTCGTCATCTTCACCACCATTGTTGCAGGAGCCAAGAACTTCAAGATCAAATCTGAAGGGCTTCTGAGTTTGTTGTTCTAATCAACATCCACTTCAGCATGATCAGAGTAATCCTCTAAGAGAGACGACTAATCCTAGGCGTGCCCTAGCTGAAGTTATCTTCCCGATCCAAGCCGAGCCAGAATCTGCAGATCAATTTGCTGGATCAAAGAAGAAGGAAGGCCTGAAATCTGCACAGTCTAGATCAGGAGATATTCCTAAAGAAGAAGAAGTAGATTCATCTACTAGTTCATTCCAGAACAAGTCTAGCATCATTTCAAGATCTCTATGTCATCTTGTTACTGTGAAGAAGAAGTTAGGGCTGATATCTGCTCAGTCCAGGTAGACAGGCACAGAGAATTTTCTCTGGTGTCTGTAATTCATCATCATTTATATTTCTTGTAAGATTCATTCTGAATCTGAGTGGTAAGGCTAAAGACTTAGTTGTAATCCTGTGTTATAAAGGCTGAGGTAGGGCAAGACTTGCCTGAGTTGTAGGTGCGTGGATTCACACTGAGGTAGGGCAGGATTGCCTGAACTGTAAGAGTGTGGAGTCACTCTGAGGTAGAGGTCTTGGAAAGAACTTGAGTTGTAAGATTTTGGTGATCTTTGTGGTAGGGCTTGTGCCTGAGTTGTAGGAGTCATTTGGGCTCTGAGTTGTATGATCTGAGAATCTGAGAAAGATAGAAGGAAGTTTGGCCGAATGTAGTATACTGCTAGATAGGCGAAGGGGGAAAGTAGATGTTCCCAATAATTGGGGAACCACTATAAATTTGGTGTACTGTGTTGTGCTGGTATTGATTGTTGTGTTCTGTTTTGAATCGATTAGTTGCCTAAGGTTTTGGAATTGGACCTATTCACCCCCTCTAGGTGATTAGTTGTTCTTGAATTCAAAACTTTCACCCTGGCTGATCGGATTCGGCAGGCTTGTGAGTTGGATGACAACATGAAGCAGTTCATGGATGAGGCTTTGGATGGATCAAACGCCCAAATTACCACTGATGATGGGTTATTGTGGAAGTACAGTCATTTGTGCTTCCCAAGTATGGGCAAATGACGTGAGGAATTGATGTACGAGCCTCCTCATACTAAGTACCTGGTTTACCCGGGGAGCTTAAGCTTGTACAGAGTTATGAAAAAGTTGTTCTGGTGGCCGGGACTGAAGAAAGACATAGCACTTTATGAGGCGAAGTGTCAGATCTGTTCCTTAGTAAAGGCCCAATGCCAGAGGCCTGGTGGATTCCTGAAGTCATTACCTATACTGGAGTGGAAATTTGATGACATCTCCATGGATTTCATTCACAGTTTGCTGAGATCGCATAAGGGGAACGATGCCATTTGGGTGATCATTGATCGTTTAACGAAGGTGTCACACTTAATACCCAATAGGAAGTATGATTCAATGAAGAAATAGGCGAAGCTTTATGTGGACAGCATAATCCGTTTGCATGGCGTACCCCAGAGCATCGTTAGTGACCGATCTGGTCGGTTCACATGTAATTATTGGAGGCTCATTCATCAGTTGTTGGGTACCAAGTTGAACTTCAGCACAGCTTTTCACCCACAGACAGATGGTCAGACTGAAAGGGTGAACAAGATGATGGAAGATTCTTTGTATGTGTGTTTTGGATTTCTGGAAAAGCTGGGAGGACCATATTTTTATGATTGAGTTCACGTATAATAACAGCTACCAAGCCAACATTCAGATGACGCCTTTTGAGGCTATGTACGGAAGGAGGTGTCGTATGCCGTTGGCTTCGGTAGAAATAGGAGAAATAAAGTTGTACAAGCGAAGGAACGTTGAAGATGTTACTTCAATGATACAGTTGATTTGAGAACGACAACTGGTTGCTCAAGATTGGCAGGCCAAATATTATAATGCCAAGCATTGAAAGTGGGCGATTGGGTGTACCTCAAGATAAAACCGTTTAAGGGCCTATCAAGGATTTGACGCTTAAAGATGCTTAGTTTGAGGTATATTGGGCCTTTTGAGATCTTGGAACGTGTTGGTGAAGCCGCCTATCGTTTGGCTCTTTCAGTTGAGTTGAGCGGTTTGCATGATGAGTTTCACATCTCAGTGCTGCGGAAGGAAATTCAAGAGCCTACTCAAGTGATTGATGCGAATCAAGTGCTAGTCGATAGTGGGTTGATGATGAGGGTCAAGCCCATTCAAATCGAAGATGTGGAGGTCAAACAGCTGCGAAACAAGTCCATTAGGATGGTCAAGGTCCTTTGGGACATTTGTGGCAGAGAATAGCTGTATTGGGAGAGCAAGCAAGCTATGAGGGAGGAGTTCCCTAAGCTATTTCTCAAAGTAATCAGATGCACTATTTACTTGTTATATTTTCCCGTAATGTCAAATTTCAGGCCGAAATTTCTTTAAGTGGGGGAGATTTGTAACACACCAAATTTCTAAAGATGCTTATCTTGGGGTTACTGCTCGGCGGTAACTATTAATGCGCGACGATAGCTCCAGGATTTCGTCGAGCATATTGAGTTCTTGAGAGAATGCCGAGATCTCGAGAAAGAGATTACCCCGCGACGGAAACTTGTTACCGTGTGGCAGTAGCAGGGGAATTAATTTGGCAGACCCCCTCGGGAAGCTATTGCTCGACGATAGTGTTACCGCAGGTGATAGCTGGGTCAATTTAATTGATGTAGTTCTCGGGATATTACGGCGCGATAGTTGAAGTTAGGGTGTGGCGATAGCGGCTGGTGGCATGTTGTAACCGACGTCCTCTATCGCACGGTGCTATCCTCCTATCGCACGGAAGTAACGAAGCAAAAACGCCCGGGCCTCGTATCATCCTGTGATTGGAGGGTTTGGGCGGTATCGTGCGGTGGTAGCTAGTTACCGCGCAACAGTAACTTTGTATATATGTCTGCTTGGCTATTTCCACTTCATTTTCTTCTGGTTTGTGGAGTTGTCCTGAGTTCCTGGAGGTGGAGCAACGATTCCTGGAGGTAACTTTCGTCGCCTTTGAAGTTCTGAAGCTCTGATTCGCAAGCCGAGTCCGAATATGTGGAGGCAAGGTCGTTGCGATCGCATTCATCAGTCTAGATCTTTGGCATAGCACCAAAGAGAGCATAAATGGCAACGATTCTCAACTTAGACATATGAAGTCCTCTTCCTTTTGCATAGGAATCCCTCTCCCTCGAGTGTGCGGTGAGCATGACGTTTTCCTTCGGGTATATACGATATATCCCCGTAGTTTTTGCATGTAGAGTTCGGAATCGAAGTACGAACATAGGCATGGTGTGTGAAGCCCATCTGGATAGGTTGGTCTGGATTGGTGATGTTTTTCAATATGCTTGTATTGGTTGGATAAGACTCCGTGATGTTTGTTTTTCGAGTTTCTACACAGTAGATTGTAGTAGGGAACCTTGGGGACTAACTCCAAGGAGCACCCAAAAATCTGGGAAGAATCGCATTTCTACAAGATACCGCGTGGCCATAGTGAGACTACAGGCGGTAGCCCCTTGGGAGCTTTGTTTGTGGCCTGTGTCGTGGAGACCTGCGGGCTGTGATGTGGGGCTAAGAGCTCTGGGAGCCCAGCTAGGTGGTCTGCGAACCACCCGTAAATCATAACGGGGTTATGTACTGATTGAAGGAATGAGAATGGGGAGGCCAACCCACGTCGTGGTAGTTTTTTTCCGACGATGTTAGCCACGGGAAAGAGCCGAACCTACCCTGTAGCCATGTGGTGCGTCCGTGGGTAGTGTTACTTCTCGCAGGCATAGTTACGTGTCTTAGGCCTTGCGCAGGCTGTAAAGACTACCAAATGCTCATGTTGTTGCCGTCTGGAGAACGGTGGTGGTTCCTGGGTTTTTGTCCGGACATCGAGAATGTGCCCTGAGAGTACGGGGTGTGTGACCGTTCGTGCCTACGCTTATGATGAAGTGTGCTTAAATTGCACTTTCATTATTGAAGCCAAAAATGACCTCTGTGGAGTTCGTGGTCCCAAAAGAGGGGTGACCGCGCACCTACTACCCTCAAGCGAACGATCTAGGTGCAAGATTAGGAACACAAGGGACAGACCCAAGATCTCAGCATGTGGACCCACCGCATACCCGAAAGACTAACAAACTCTTCCCCTCCCAAGACAAAGGCTGAGCTAAGACACCTTCGGAGGGCGCTCTCGGCCGACCGGAATATCTAAAGAGGTTCTTGAGACCAACTCTCTCTTATCCAGATGTGTCTCCTTAGGTCTACACAAAATGCTCCTCACCCGCTCTACTGATGGCGCAAACTCCCCGAGCAATTCTGCGACACGCTGCCCAAACTGGGCTACGAACAGCGCGACTCCGCTATCCTAAAAGGCTGTCAACAGGCCATCAGGGGCTTCCCGGCATTTATACCTCGGGGCCCCCACAGGGAGAGTGGTTCACGAGAACACCGCCCGCCTAATACGAAGAAGAAAGGTACACATACACAAAGCATCACGGATATTATAAAATATTACAGGAATATGAATTCCATACTTCGGCACGCATGCCGGCAATATAAGCAAAAAATAGGCCTTTCAGGGCCGGCACAAGCTTGGGCTTAAGCCCGCTACTCTCCGCTGTGGTACTGCAACACCTGTACGCCAACGTCTCGACAAGCGGTGGTCAGCTAAACGCCAGTCGGCTAACATGAGCGGACCAAATATATTGCACCCACCCCTTTTTCGGGGCTGCGGCGCACATTCCCTGCAAATGGATAATATACAACTTCCTCGGATTCTTCTCCGGGAACCCCAGAATATCACCAATCCGAGTCACACGTCCGGATGGGCTTCACAAAGCATGCCTGAACCCGTACTCACACTTCCGGGTGCTAACACAGTTAATTGTAGGGACATACACGTCAACCCGTCGGAGAGCTCCCATCCCCCACCCGTTGGTGGAGAGGGACTTCCGTGGAAATATCTAAACTGAGGGCTTCACCTGCCCAAGTGAAACATCGTTACCCTTGACGCGTACTTTGCGGCGGTGCCGGGAGAGGAGCCCCTGGCTAGCTTGGCCCTGGGTAGCTGTGGCGGAGGCCGATCTCCACTCCAGACCGAGCCCTATTAGGAGAGGTAAGAAATCCTCATCTTCCTCTTAATGACTGAACCCTTGCTGAATATTTTTGGTGGCCGAGCCCTTGTTGGAAGAGGATGTAAATCTCCCACTTTGGCTTCATTTTTCCATGGTGGTGGCCTATTCGAGCTCCAGACGGCGCCGGGAGAGAAGCTCCCAGCCGACCTAGCTGTAGGCGGTGCCGGGAGAGGAGCTCCCGGCCGACCTCGCTGGAGGCTACGCCGGGAGAGGTGCTCCTGGCCGGCCTCGCTGCAGGCGGTGCCGGGAGAGGATCTCCCGGCCGGCCTCGCTGTAGGCGGCCCCGGGAGAGGAGCTCCCGACCGACCTTGCTGTAGGTGGTGTCGGGAGAGGAGCTCCCGGTCGGCCTTGCTGTAGGCGGTGCTGGGAGAGGAGCTCCCGGCCGGCCTTGCTGTTGGCTGCGCCGGGAGAGGAGCTCCCGGCTGGCCTTGCTATAGGCAGCACCGGGAGAGGAGCTCCCGGCCGGCCTTGCTATAGGCGGCGCCGGGAGAGGAGCTCCCGGCCGGTCTTGCTTTACCTTAGGCGGCGACGACGAGGAGAGGGGGAGGGGATCAGCCAGCTCTTGCTCCTGGCGGCTGCGATGAAGAAGAGTGGAGCTCGGGCTGCACTTACCGGCGGTGACCTGGACAGAGGGTGGAAAGGGGGGCTCGAGCTGCACTCTTAGCAACAGCCTGGACGGGAAGATGTGGAGGGAGTTAGGCTGTAGTCCTCCTCGCGGCGGCGGCCTGGATAGGAAGAGGATCGGGGGGGTAGGGTTGTGTTGCTCCAGGCCGAGAGAGAGAGAGACGGCGGGCGACTGCTTGCTGAGGCGGTGGCCGGAGAGATAGAGAGAGGGCCGGGGTGGGGTGCTGCTCCAGGCTGAGAGAGAGAGAGATTGTGCGGTTTCTCCTCTAGCCGACGAGAGAGAGAGAGAGAGAGAGAGAGAGAGAGAGCGGGCGGGGTGCTGCTCCAGCCGACGAGAGAGAGAGGGAGGGGGCGGGGTTGTCCTGCTCTAGCCCGAACCCTTGCCGGGGAAAGATGAAAAGCCCCGATCTCCTTTGCGTTCTTTTTTGTCTCCTTTCTCTTTTTTTCCTTTGCTTTTGCTTTTCTTACTTTTTTATTTCTGCCCTGCCTGTACCCCGCCCCCCTGCTCCTTTTCCTCATCCATTCCCCCAACCCCATCTGATATCTATATCTCTATAAAATATATAATATATATATATATATATATAATATATATATATATATATATATATATATATATATATATATATATATAATATATATATAATATAATATATATATTATAAAACTGAACAAATATATTTTTATATTAAAAGTCCATGCACATAAAACCTTCGCACGCATGCAGGAGCAGCCGCACGTCTTCGAACGGGGCGACACCACATTGTCGCTCATAGCACGCCCCAAGTGCACCACTTGGGGAGGATCCCGCTCGGCTGGATATGAGGTTGTACACAATCCCGGCTCTTTTCGAGGTTGGCACAAGCTCGGAAATAAATGTCCAACCCCAAGTATCCGGTGAGTGGGAGCCGACCAAAAGAAAATTTTTGGGAGAATCCAAAATTTGCATTTACAACATTAATCTCTCCATGCCCCTTCTGATATTGTTGAACCACTCGATACATTTTTGCTTACTTCCATCGGATTGCACTTATACCTTTACTTATAATAAGTAAATAATTTCTCAAGATATCTTCAAACAATCAAAGCCATATATTTTTGCAATGTGCTGAATATGCGGAGCTAATCCATTCCCCCTAAGTGTGACTACCGCCCTGCCCAGCTAATGAGAGACTGAGCAGCGAGTCTACTCGGGGCTGAGAAGCACTCGGGGTCCCTTACCCCCACAAGCGAGCCTTCAGACCTGCCTGCTAGATGAAAGTCTGCGCAACGGGTCTACCTGGGGCCGAGCCGAGCTCGGGGTGCCGATGAAGTTATCAAACCAAACCTATCCCCCACAGGCGAGCCTTCAGACCTGCCAGCAAGATGAGAGCCTGCGCAGCGGGTCTACCTGGTGCTGAGCCGAGCTCGTGGTGCCGATGAAGTTCTCAAACCAAACCTATCCCCCACAGGCGAGCCTTCGGACCTGCCAGCTAGATGAGAGCATGCGCAGCGGGTCTACCTGGGGCTGAGCTGAGCTCGGGGTGCCGATGAAGTTATCAAACAAAACCAATCCCCCATAGGCGAGCCTTCGGACCTGATAGCTAGATGAGAGCCGACGTAGTGGGTCTACCTGGGGCCGAGCCGAGCTCGGGGTGCCGATGAAGTTCTCAACCCAAACCTATCACCCACAGGCGAGCCTTCGAAACTGCCATCTAGATGAGAGCCTGCGTAGCGGGTCTACCTGGCGCCGAGCCAAGCTCGGGGTGCCGATAAAGTTCTCAAACCAAACTTATCCCACACAGGCGAGCCTTCGGACCTGCCAGCTAGATGAGAACCTGCGCAGCTGGTCTACCTGGGCCCGAGCCTAGCTCGGGGTGCCGATTAAGTTCTCAAACCAAACATATCCCCCATAGGCGAGCCTTCGGACCTGCCAGCTAGATGAGAGCCTGGGCAGCGGGTCTACCTGGGGTCGAGCCGAGCTCGGGGTGCCGATGAAGTTCAAAAACCAAACCAATCCCCCACAGGTGAGCCTTCGGACCTGTCAGCTAGATGAGAGCCTGCGCAGCGGTTCTACCTGGGGCCGAGCCTAGCTCGGGGTGCCGATAAAGTTCTCAAACCAAAATTATCCCCTACAGGCGAGCTGTCGGACCTGCCAGCTAGATTAGAGCATGCAGAGCGGGTCTACCTGAGGCCGAGCTGAGCTCGGGGTGCCGATGAAGTTCTCAAAACAAACCTATCCCCCACAGGCGAGCCTTCGGACATGTAAGCTAGATGAGAGCCTGTGCAGTGGGTCTACCTGGGGCCAAGCCTAGCTCGGGGTGTCGATGAAGTTCTCAAACCAGACCTATCCCCCACATGCGAGCCTTCGGACCTGCCAGCTAGATGAGAGCCTGCGCATCGGGTTTACCTAAGGACGAGCCTAGCTCGGGGTGCCGATGAAGTTCTCAAGCAAAACCTATCCACCACAGGTGAGCCTTCGGACCTGCCAGCTAGATGAGAGCCTGCACAGCGGCTCTACCTGGGGCCGAGCCAAGCTCGGGGTACCGATGAAGTTCTCAAACCAAACCTATCCCCCACAGGCGAGCCTTCGGACCTGCCAGCTAGATAAGAGCCTGTACAGCGGGTCTACCTGGGGCCGAGTCTAGCTCGGGGTGCCGATGAAGTTTCCTCAAACCAGACATATCCCCCACAGGCGAGCCTTCAGACCTGCCAGCTAGTTGGAGCCAGGCAGTGGGTCTACCTGGGGCCGATCCGCGCTCGGTGTAGTGCAGAACCAAGAACCAGGACCTCTCCCCCACAGGCGAGCCTTTTGACCTACCAGCTAGTAGGAGCCAGACAGCGGATCTACTTGGGGCCGAGCCGCGCTCGGCGTAGTGCAGAACCAAGAACCAGGACCTCTCCCCCACAGGAGAACCTTCGGACCTGCCAGCTAGTAGGAGCCAGGAAGCGGGTCTACCTGGGGTCGAGCTGCACTCGGGGTAGTGCAGAATAAGTACCTCTCCCCCACAGGTGAGCCTTCGGACCTGCCAGCTAGTAGGAGCCAGGTAGCGGGTCTACCTGGGGCCGAGCCGCGCTCGGGGTAGTGCAGAACGAAGAATCGGGACCTCTCCCCCATAGGCGAGCCTTCCGAACTGCCAGCTAGTAGGAGCCAGGCAGAGGGTCTACCTGGGGCCGAGCCGCGCTCGGGGTAGTGCAGAACCAAGAACTAGGACATCTCCCCAACAAGCGAGCCCTCGGACCTGCTAGCTAGTAGGAGCCAGGTAGCGAGTCTACCTGGGGTCGAGCCGCGCTCGGGGTAGTGCATAACCAAGAACCAGGACCTCTCCCCCACAGGCGAGCCTTCAGACCTACCAGCTAGTAGGAGCCAGGAAGCGAGTCTACCTGGGGCCGAGCCGTGCTCAGGGTAGTGCAGAACCAAGAACCAGGACCTCTCCCCCACAGGCGAGCCTTCGGACCTGCCAGCTAGTAGGAGCCAGACAGCGGGTCTACCTGGGGCCGAGCCGCGCTCGGGGTAGTGTAGAACCAAAAAGCAGGACCTCTCCCCCACATGCGAGCCTTCGGACCTGCCAGCTAGATGGGAGCCTGCGCAGCGGGTCTACCTGGGGGTCTCCTCTCCAACGCAAATATAAAGCAAACATAAAGGTAAACAATTAACTGACAAGAACTGTTAACCTGGTCAATCAAGTCAAAGTCCGACACGGGGCATCTCTACCCGCAACGTCCACCCTCCTGAGAACCAGGGTCGATCATATAATATTCTCCCTAAGGTACGTTTTGATCTCAAGGATCGAACATCCTAGCGACAAGAGGGGAATGGGAGGGGACTTCTTTCATCACATGACCCTTGTCGTCACTTGGTTCCTCTTCTATAGCCATGACGTTCGACTGAGTTTTTCCGTGTTGGCCACTCTCTACGCACACCACACCACAACTGTTGAAGCCAAAAATGACCTCTGTGGATTTCGGGGTCCCAAAAGAGGGGTGACCGCGAACCTACTACCCTCAAGCGAATGATCTAGGCACAAGATTAGGAAGACAAGGGACAGACCCAAGATGTTATTGTGGAGGACCCACCGCATACCCGGAAGACTAACAAACTCTTGCCCTCCCAAGACAAAGGCTGAGCTAAGACACCTTCGGAGGGCGCTCTCGGCCGAACGGAATATCTAAGGACGATCTCAAGATCAACTCTCTCCTATCTAGTTGTGTCTCCTTGGGTCTACACAAAATACTCCTCACCATCTCTACTGATGGCGCAAACTCGCCGAGCAATTCTGCGACACGCTGCCCAAACTGGACTACGAACAGCGCGACTCTGCTGTACTAAAAGGTTGTCAACAGGCCATCAGGGGCTTCCCGGCAATTATACCTCGGGGCCCCCAAGGGCCGAGCGGTTCACGAGAACACCGCCCGCCTAATACGAAGAAGAAACCTACACATACATAGACCATCACAGATATTATAAAATATTACAGGAATATGAATTCCATACTTTGGCACGCAGGCCGACAATATAAGCAAAAAATAGGCCTTCGAGGTCCGACATAAGCTTGGGCTTAAGCCCGCTACTCCCCGCTTAGTACTGCAACACCTGTACGCCAACGTCTCGACAAGCGGCGGTCAGCTAAACGCCAGTCGGCTAACATGAGCGGACCAAATATATTGCACCCACCCCTTTTTCGGGGTTGCGGCACGTATTCCCTGCAAATGGATAATATACAACTTCCTCGGAGTCTTCTTCGGGAACCCCAAAACATCACCAATCCGGCTCACACGTCCATATGGGATTCACACAGCATGCATAAACCCATACTCACACTTCCGGGCGCTAACACAGTTAATTGCAGGGACGTACACGTCAACCCGTTGGAGAGCTCACTTCCCCCACCCGTTGGTGGAGAGGGGCTTCCGTGCAAATATGTAAACTGAGGGCTTCACCAGACCAAGTAGAAACATCATTACCCTTGAAGCGTGCTTGGCGACGGTGCCGGGAGAGGAGCCCCTGGCTAGCTTGGCCCTGGGTAGCTGCGGCAGAGGCCGATCTCCACTCCAGACCGAGCCCTGTTGGGAGAGGTAAGAAATCCTCATCTTCCTCTTAATGACTGAATCCTTGCTGAATATTTTCGGTGGTCGAGCCCTTGTGGAAGAGGAAGTAAATCTCCCTCTTTAGCTCCATTTTTCCATGGTGGTGGCCGATTCGAGCTCCAGGCGGCGTCGGGAGAGAAGCTCCCAGCCGACCTTATTGTAGGCGGTGCCGGGAGAGGAGCTCCCGGCCGACCTCGCTGTAGGCGGCGCCGGGAGAGGAGCTCCCGACCAGCCTCGCTGTAGGCGGCGCCGGGAGAGGAGCTCCCGGCCGGCCTCGCTATAGGCGGCGCCGGGAGAGGAGCTCCCGGCCGGCCTTGCTGTAGGTGGCGCTGGGAGAGGAGCTCCAGACCGGCCTTGCTGTAGGCGGTGCTGGAAGAGGAGCTCCCGGCCGGCCTTGCTGTAGGCGGCATCGGGAGAGGAGCTCCCGGCCTGCCTTACTGTAGGCGGCACCGGGAGAGGAGCTCCCGGCCGGCCTTGCTGTAGGAAGCGCTGGGAGAGGATCTCCCGGCCGGGCTTGCTTTGCCCTAGGCAGTGGCGATGAGGAGAGGGGGAGGGGCTCGGCCAGCTCTTGCTCCTGGCTGCTGCGATGAAGAAGAGCGGAGCTCAGGATGCACTTGTCGGCGGAGGCCTGGACAGAGGGTGGAAAGGGGGGCTCGAGCTGCACTCCTAGCGGCAGCCTGGACGGGAAGAGGTGGAGGGAGCCGAGCTGCATGCCTCCTCGTTGAGGTGGCCTGGAAAGGAAGAGGGTCGGGGTGGGGGTGGCAGGGTTGTGCTGCTGCAGGCCGAGAGAGAGAGAGAGAGACGGCGGGTGGCTCCTTGCTGAGGCGGCGACCAGAGAGAGAGAGGGCCGGGGTGGGGTGCTGCTCCAGGCCAAGAGAGAGAGAGTGAGAGTGAGAGAGAGAGAGCGGGCGGTTTCTCCTCTAGCCGACAATAGAGAGAGAGGGGGCGGGCGGTTTCTCCTCTAGCCGACGACAGAGAGAGGGGGGGGGGGGGCGGTTTCTCCTCTAGCCGATGAGTGAGAGAGAGAGAGGGGGCAGGGTGCTGCTCCAGCCGACGAGAGAGAGAGAGGGAGGGGGCGGGGTTGTCCTGCTCCAGGCCGAATCCTAGCTGTGGGAAAGAAGAAAAGCCCTGATCTCCTCTACCTCCTTTTTTGTCACCTTTCTCTTTTTTCCTTTGCTTTTGCTTTTCTTGCTTTTTTATTTCTGCCCTTCCCGTACCCCCTGCTCCTTTTCCTCATCCAATCCCCCAACCCCATCTGATATCTATATCTCTATAATATATATAATATAATATATATAATATAATATATAATATATATATATATTATAAAACTAAACAAATATATTTATATATTAAAAGTCCATGCACATAAAACCTTCGCGCGCACGCACGAGCACACGCAAGTCTTCGAACGGGGCGGCACCACAATGTCGCTCATAGCACGTCCCAAGTGCGCCACTTGGGGAGGATCCCGCTCGGCCGGATATGGGTTTGTACATTCATTACTATGTTTGGTTTTGCTAATAATTTGCAGGGGAGGAGCTCCACCACCCCGAGTAAGGGGCGGTCATCATAATTTGGTCAGCTTTAGCTGACCGTTCCCCTATTTTGCAACCATTTGGTGGATTGTTCCTGCAGGAATAGGTGAGCCAAGTGGCAAGTAGCGGGGTAAAGCCCTTGATGCTATGCTGGACATTGAAGGCCCAAGCGAAGTGTTTTCTTTTACTATTTTCACTTATGGCTGACCTGCGTGTCAAAGTATATAAAACACTTTTTGTTTACGGAAACATTGGAAGGCTTTAAGGATAAGACTATATGTGTACTTTTTTCTTTTATTCTTTCTTTGGGCTATAGTGGACATTCATGTTCTGTGTTGGGTTCTTCTAACATATTTAAAAGCTTCCCTAGAATGCTCTGTGTTATGTTCTGATATGCTTTCATAGTGTTTTAGTATTAATATGTAACTCTTCTGAATGTCCGTGGAATATGGCATGGGGCCCCGTCCGGACCTTCTGTTATATCCCATATGACGGATGGGGATGTTACACTTTTCGAGTCTTCTCTGCAACCTACAAAGTCTCCATCTGAATACCCAGTCAGTTCAAAGTCATTATTCCTAGGGTACACAAGACAAGATCGGGCGTGCCCTTAAGATATCTCAGAATTCTTTTTGCTACAAAGTAATGAGACTCCTTAGTGCAAGCCTGGTATCTAGCACAAACACATGTAACTTACATAATGTCTAGACTACTAGAAGCTAGGTAGAGATGGGAGCCAATTATGCCTCTATACAAGGTTTCATCAACAGGTTCCCCTGTCTCATCCTTGTCTAATGACACATTTGACCCCAGAGGAGTTTTCATCATGGAGGCACTCTCCATTCCAAATTTTCTAATTAACTCCTTAGTGAACTTAGACTGAGAGATGGATAATCCATTCTCAGACAATCTTACTTGGAGGCCCAAGAAGTACTTGAGTTCACCTATCACTACAAGAAAAATGACCTTTAGTGATGAAAATTTAGTGACCAAATATATTTAGTCATTAAAGACATATCTATAGTGACGAAGTGAACGTTTAATCACTAAAGACATTTTTAGTGACAAAATAAAAGTTTAGTCATTAAAGACACAACTTTAGTGACCAAATAAAAGGTTAGTCACTAAAGATATAGCTTTAGTGACGAACATTTAGTGACAAAAATATGCCGTCACTAAAGACACATTTTAGTGATGAATTGAAAATTTAGTCACTAAAGAGATATCTTTAGTGACAACATAAAAAGGTCACTAAAGACCTGACAAGCTTTTAGTGACAACATATATTTCGTCACGAAAGACGCATGTTTAGTGACGAATTAAAAAGTCACTAAACCCTAGGCACATATGCATATACTGCCTTCAAGAAGAGAGGACAAAATTTACCCAAAATAAAGTTAAATAGGGAGCATTCGTTCAAATAAAAAAAATTCTATCAAAACCTAAAAATCAGTATACAAATGCTCACCTACGATGGGAGACTGAAATAGAACCCTAAAATGAGAAAAAATTGCGTCATGCATTGGAGTGAAATCGAGCAAAATAGTGCTCGTCGGCCTCCTGAAGGCTAAAAATGTTGGCGTGAAAGGGTGGAATACCTTCCCAGATATTGGTGTCGACGGGAAGGATGGTTGCGTTTTCCGGTACCGATGGAGCTTGAAACAAGCGACTATTACGGAGACAAGGGGAGGCGGCCGTCGACTGAGTTCTGAAACCAAGAATGACGTGAGAAAGGAACATGCACGGTTGGGCTGTGCATGGCTTTCAAAATAAATTGGAAATTAGGCTTTTATATTATTTTATATTTGATTAAAGATGTTTCCATAACAAAAATTGGTGGCTACAACACTCAATAAAAAAATTTTAAAGCCTTCCTCAAAATAAATAAATAAATTTAGGCCCCTAAATTTACTCGGCAGTTACCCGACCACTTCCGCCTAAATTTAATAGGCAGTTCCCCCACCCGATCTCCCGAATCCCCTTCCCCTTCCCCTTCCCTTCTGAACCATCTCATGCCGCAACACCTGAATGAGTGACGAACGCCGGCGAATCCCCTAAAGCCGGAGAGAACTTCCGTTTGGGACGGCCTCTCGCCAAAGCCTGCCAAGGTGCGATCAATTTCCCAGCGAGAACTCCCATGGGTAACGATAAACTCCTCATTTGCATTTCTAATCGGTAGATTCCCCCACCTCCGCCTCTCCCAAATCTTGTATCCCCCCTGAACCTGCTTGCACCGCAGCTGTTGAACCTGTTTGCAACGACCTCTTCGCCGAAGCATGCCAAGGTGCAATCAAATATCCTAGTAACCGCCAAGGACTCCCCTGGGTAACACTAAACGCTTCTCTGCTTGATTTATGGTTTGTGCTCAGTTCCAGAATTATATCCTGATTAGGCTAATGATTTGTTTGATGATTTTAACAGAGACAGGTCATTTAATTTGTTTAAATGATTCAGATTAACTAGTGGAGCTATTCATGAGATTTTTGGGGCCATTTGGTAATCCATAAGAGTAGGTTCTTACTCTGTTCATACTTAAAGGTGATCTTAATTTCTTACAGCTAGAATAATGAAGATGAACTACTTAATTACTCCTCTTACATTTGGCTGGGGTTAAAAATAAAGTTTTTTGCACTGTTGTAGTAGGTTTGTTATTTGATTTCTATTATGGACCGGGTTGGTGATTCATCAAAGGGTTCACAAAATGTGGAGATGGTGGCGGTGATATGCTATGAAGCCTTGTCTGGGTGTCTTAGTTGTGTGTGCTCGGAAGGAGAGCTATCAAAATTTCACTAGGGATTTGAACTCATCCGGCGACTTACACATTGAAGGATTAACCAATAAAGATGCTTAAAAAATTAATGATTTGCTAAATAACGCTGAACAAGAATATATCTTGATTGCAAAAAAATTTCAAAATTTCAATTTAGGGTCACTTTTGTAAAGCTCTGATCAACAAGAATTTTGTTTATCATTTTTAATTCTCCCATTATTGAATACTTACGTTTATTGTTTTTTCTTGCATGGATTTATGTTATGCACATCAAGTCTTTTGTGAAAATATCATGAAAAATGTACAACACAAAGTTATATATCTTCCAAATTGCATTTTCAAGAACAAAATGCTCTACTTTGACAATATTTTTTGCACATATAATAGAATTTCATCCAAATGATTTTGTTTTAAAAATATATGCAGATGGGTGATTGATTCTTCTTTTGTTTGGTATTTGCTACGCTACTAGTGATGAGTCACTTTACTTACCTTGTTTAGTGTTTGTACTAAATGAAGTTAAAAAAAATCGAGAAATTATTCTACTATCAGCCTTAGAGATTAAGGGTTGTAAAAAAATCATTTTTCCTAGTGCACAAATTTAATTTTTTATTGATTTAAGTTCTTTTACAGTTGAATTATCTAGTGAAGTTATTTCCGAAGGAGTGAGTTGGGACCAACATAAGCTCATAGTTGCGTTATATCCGGGACCAATCAAATTTTAATTGTGATATGAAGATTTTGGGTAGTGATTAGATCCTGCAATCTGTGATTAGATCATGCAATCTCAACACACCGCATGTTCATATAATGTTACTTTCCTTCTTTGAGTTTTTTTTTCCTTGATATTTGTTCACATACTTGGCATCTGCATCATGATCATGTGGGAGCTCATTATTCACTATATGGGATGTCGCCCAAGGTATTGATAATTTCTTTTAGTTATCAGTTGTGCAGCAAAATTTATCTGCTATCTACATTTTTATAAATGTACAAATTCACTATATGGAATCGGGCTCCCGGTTCCTGAAAAATATGGGAAACGGGCGCCCGGTTCCCTGAAAATCTGCGAACCGGGCTCCCGGTCCCCTGAAATCTTCGAACGGGCGCCGATCCCCTGAAAAATCTGCGAACCGGGCTCCCGATCCCCTGAAAATCTGCGATCCGGGCTCCCGGTCCCCTGAAAATCTGCGACTCGGGCGCCCCCGAGCCCCTGAAAATCTGCGAACCGGGCTCCCGATCCCCTGAAAATCTGCACACCGGGCGCCCGGGTCCCCTGAAAAACTGCGAAAGGGCGCCCGATTCGCTGAATATCTGTCACTTACCTACCTTGGAAAGTG